>JAKZJJ010000045.1:0-306535 GCA_030015415.1 Cynopterus sphinx
GAATAACGAGGCCATTGTGAAATGGAACCATGTAGGAAGTGTAGCTGTTTTATTGGTTATCTACTGTATGGTAAAAGCAAAGTCCACTTAAGAGAATTCCAAAGAAAAAAAAGCTATTTCTCTAAAGTGACTCAAGTGCATCTTCCCCATTCCTTCCTGGGCACACTTTTCCCATTGATGTGTGTCTTTTGTAAAATAGCTTTCTTGAGACATAATCTACACACAATGAATTTCTGTATTTAAAAATGAACAATTGGGTGGATTTCTGTATATTGAAAAGGTTATGTACCCATCACCATTAATTCCAGAATAGTTTAATCAGAAAGAGAGAGAGAATGAGAGAGAGAGAGAGAAGGAAGGAAAGAAGGAAGGAAGGAAGGAAGGAAGGAAGGAAGGAAGGAAGGAAGGAAGGAAGGAAGGAAAAAAGGAAAAAAGGAAGGAAGGAAGGAAGGAAGGAAGGATAAAAGGAAGGAAGGAAGGAAGGAAAGAAAGGAAAGAAAAGAAAAGAAAAGAAAAGAAAGAAAGAAAGAAAGAAAGAAAGAAAGAAAGAAAGAAAGAAAGAAAGAAAGAAAGAAAGAAAGAAAGAAAGAAAGCAAGCAAGCAATGATGTATCTATCAGCAGTCAATCCCCAGTCTCTCCTGGTCCCAGTTCTGGGCAACCTCCAATATGTCTCCACAGATTTGACTATTCTGGATATTTCATACAAATAGAAACATACAATTGGTGGCCCTTGATTCTGGTTCTTAAGTGAGCACAATGTTTTTCATGTTTACTCATACATGTATCAGCACTTCATTCCTTTTTATGACCCAGTAATATTGCACCATATAGGTATAGCACCGTTTGTTTATGCACTTAGCAAGTGATGAGCAATTAAACTGTTTTCACTTCATGTTCACAGCAGCATCATTCGTGCATAAGTCTCTGTGTGGAGGTATATTTTCATTTCTCTTGGGTATGTATCCAGGAGTGGAATGCTGGGTCACAAGGTAACTCAATCTGTAACATTTTGAGCCCCAGCTAATGTTTTCCAAAGTGGTGGCTTCAAATCACAGCAGAGCACTACCCAACCACCTCCTCAAACAACACACCCAAGGGGCAAACTTTGCGGGAAGCAGGGCCCTTCTAAAACAAATCCTGCTCTGTAGGGTCAGTCGCTGCACAGCAACTCCTCCACTGCAGTGACAACCAATCAGCCTGAGGGTCAATCCCTCCCAGTGATGTGCAAACAGCAACCATGCCTCAACTGCAACAGGAGGGCACACACAACCCAGGCAAAAGACACACCTAGAGCACCTGCCTCAGGTAAGCAGGGAGATGGTGCTACTGGGACCCACTGGTCATATGCTATATAAGGTCACTCTAATAAGACTGAGAGACAGAACAGCCCTACCTTATACAAAGAATCAAACACGGGGAGGTAGCCCAAAGGGAAGACAGTAAAAAATGTCCCAAATGGAAGAACAGAGCAATGCTCCAGAAACAGAGCTAAACTCAATGGAAGCAAGCAATCTACCAGATGCAGAGTTCAAAACACTGCTTATAAGGATGCTCCATGACCTTAGTGAGAACAACTACAATGAGATAGGAAACATAAAAATGGAGATTAAGAAAAAAACATAAAAAAGAACCAGTCAGAAATGAAAAATACTGTAACTGAAATGAAGAATACCTTAGAGGGAATTGACAGTAGATTAGACGAAGCAGAGGATCGAATCGGCAATTTGGAAGATGAGGTAGCAAAAAACACCCAAGCTAAACATCACAAAGAAGAATCCAAGAGCAAAAAAGAATGAGGATAGTTTAAGGGGCCTGTGGGACAACATTAGGTGTAACAATATGCACATCTTAGGCACCTGGAGGGGCAGAGAGAGCAAGGAATTCAAAAACTATTTGATTAAACAATGATGGAAAACTTCCCTAACCTGGCAAAAGAATCACCAAGAGGTGCACAGTGACAAACAGGATGAACCCAAAGAGGCCCACATCATGACACATCTTAATTAAAATTTCAATGGCTAAAGGCAAGGAGATAATCTTAAGACCAGCAGCAGAAAAACAGTTATTTGCCTACAAGTGAGCTCCCATAGTAGGCTACTTTTCCAAAAGAAACTTGGTAGGCCAGGAGACATTGGCAAGAAATAATTAACATGATGAAAAGAGAGTACCTACAACCAAGATTATTCTGTCCAGCAAAGCTATCATTTAGAATCGAGGGGCAGAGAAGAGCTTCCCAGAAAAGAAAAAGCAAAAGGCCTTCATCAACTCTAAACCAAGAGCAACTTTTTTAAGAAGAAAAGAAAAAAGAAAATATATAAATAATAAAATGGAAATTTATGCTTATCTGTTAAGAATTACTTGACAGGTACATGGGTTAAATGCTGCAATCAAAAGACATAAGGTGGCTGAATAGATAAGAAAACAAGACCTTTACTTGTGCTGCCCTCACACACGCTTAGAAAAGACTCACTTTACATCAAAAGAAACACACAGACTGAAAATACAAGGATGGACGAGTAGATTTCATGTACATGAAAAGATAAATAAGAGAGCTGGGTTAGTGGCATTTCTACTTGACACAATGGATTTAAAACCAAGACTGTAACAGGAGACAAAAAAGGAACCATAACCGCACTACTGGGTATTTACCCAAAGAAACCCAAATTACTACATTGAAGGGATATGTGCATTCACATAGTCATTGCAGCATTATTTCCAGTGCTCAAGATATGGAGGCAGCCAGGATGAAGAAATATACGATCAATCATAAAGGAACGAAGAGGTGGCACATATATACAATAAAATATTACTCAGCTAGAAAATGGAATGTAATCTTGCCACCTGCAACAACATGGGTGGACCTGAAGCGTATCGTGCTGAGTGGAGTAAGTCAGAGAAAGACAGATGCCATATGATTTCGCTTACATGTGACATCTAAAGGACAAAACAGATACAAACTCATATATACAGAAAACATTTTGATGGTTATCAGATGGGAGGGGGTTTGGGAATGGGAGAAAAAAGGGACAGCTTTAAGAAGTACAAACTGGTAGCTACACACCATATGTATCAGATAGGTACTAAATTTATGGGGTGATAAATCTAGTGTAAGTTTTATAAATGTCTAATAACATTGTTGTTCACCTGAGATATTTTCTGCCAAGCGTATCTTTAAAAATATAAAATTTAAAAAAGAAATATGAAAAGGGAAAATAACATCTAAGTGTTATTACAAAAAGAGTAAAAAAACCTTTAAATTTAAACGTAGAATTACCCCAAGACTCAGCAATCCCACTTTTAGACATACACCCAAAAGAAGAGAAAGCAAGGACTGAAACAATTATTTGCACTGTAGTGTACATAACAGCATGTTCAGAACAGCCAAGAGATGGACACAATACAAATGTCCATCATGGATGGATGGGTAGACAAAATCTGGCATATGCACACAAGGAATGACTAACTTGTTTGTGCAAGTAACATGTCAAAGTAAATGAGATCTGAACCTTAATCCAAAGACTATTTGTGTTTGGTGTGCATCTGCTTTATTCCAGGGCAAGGACAGAAGAATAATTCATGAATATGGAGTAAGAACTCAAATTCACGTGTGTTCCTTAAATTTTTGTAGATATTATATCACCCTGAATCTTAAAAATTAATCTGTACCCATAATAGAAAATTGACAATCCCCAGAAAGGTACAAGGAAAGAAAAGTATATCCATCAGCTTACTTTACCAGAGAGTCAGGATTGTGAGATCCTGAGCAAGGGATGTACAAAGGGCAGGGTGCATGGGATACTTCTGACTAAAGTCAACAATCTCATTTTCGGGTGCTAACCTTGAAATTGGTTTTCATGCTTGAAACTAGCTTATTTGAACAGGCATGAAGTTTCTTTTCGTAAACAAACAAACAAATAAAATACTAGTAATATGACCATGTTTAGATAGGTGGGAAGCTTCAAGTTTTGGCTCTCATGTTTTATTTCATTTCCTTCTTTGTTATCTCTTTCTACTTATTTTTTTTTTGTTATTTCTTCAGCTTTAATAAATATATTTTAATGAACACCTTTGATACTATGTAATATATCTATATATCTGTATATCTCTCTATCCAAGTAAAATTAGATAAATATTTCTCCTGGGCAAATACCTCACAGGACACTCCATAAGGGCTCTATAATTTCTATATCCAATAAATATATTCCACCTGTCCTTTGAAATGTGTACCACTTCACGTTTTTAAAACAAAGTATGAAGACACATTCCCCATTCAGTATGCAACCCTACACAATTGTAGGTGTCAGATCTGTTTGTTTTTACTCTGAGCAACAAGGAGGGTAGGAAGTGGTAGGGAATGTCTGAGTTTGTTTTCCTTGATTTTCAGTAAGGTCCAACATCTTCCTGTTGGTCAGTAAATTGTTTCTTTCTACCATCCTATTGAAATCCAAAAGTACTACTGAAATCTTAAATATTTCATTTTCAAGTTTTGATGATGAGCTCTGCCAAATTTGGTTAAAGGAGATCTTGCTCATGTAGTTACCATTATACATCCTAATAGTAATTTCATGATTCTATACATATGTTTCTAATCTTTTGGGTTTGCTTTGGATTCATCTGGGTGGCAATACTTTTATTTCATTAAAATTTGTTCTGTTTTTTTTTTTTTTTCCTGTGCAACTAATTGTAACGATAACCTAGGCCACAAAATAGCTAACATTTTCCCTTCATGGTCTGGAGGCTGATCATGTCCAAAAAGAAATATCAAACAGCCGACCAAATATATAGGCAGAAGAAGGGTGTGGCCTAAACAGGCCAGGAGTGGGACAAGTAGAAGAAGGGGTGGGGCCATGGCCACAGATGCTTCCAGTCATAAAAGACATTCACACGCCTGGTTGCCCTCACCCTGTCACAGACAACTGGTTCCCGCTTTCCCGAGGGGCTTGACACACCCTCTCCCCGGAAACCCCGTAGACACGGCAAAGAAGTGGGGACAACTCTCTGGGCACCTTCCCCTGCCAGATGACTTCGGGACGGCCAGAGCCAAACTGAAACCACGGGCTCGCCTCAACTGGCTGCCCCGGACACCGGACGCCAGGGACCGTGTAGTCCTCACGCTGACCTGTTCCCGTTCCTTGGTCGGCCACACGGGGGCTCGGTCACTAAGACTCCACGATCCTGGGCCTCTCTACCTCACGCTAGGGACCCTCGGGCCCGGCCAACGCTCTCAGCCGGGCTGTCCCTCCCGCCGCGGGTCGTTTAAAGGCGTCCGCGGCCTCTGAGCCTCACGAGCCTGCCGCACCCTGGCTTCGGACCGAGCCCGAGTGTCTCCAGACGTCTCCCACTGTCCGCTGGGAAGCAGATCAGCAGCGAGAAGCCCGGCGTCAGCTCACGGCTGACCGAATAAAGGGGTCCCACGAAGCTGGTCTCCATAGTAACACGCATACATCAACAGGAGGCCATTTTCCATCACGGGATCCAATCACACACGACCGTGACGGCCACGTCACACGCCCCCCGCACTGGGTGCTCGGTGCTCCACGCATCCTCGCGCCTCTCCCGAATCCACAGCCAAGCCAAACCCGCGCGGTGCGTCCCTCACAGGTTGACTCGTGCCCCGGCCTCGCACGCGTCTACGTGCCACCTCCCTTGCAGACCCACGGACACGATACGGCGTCCGCACGGGGGCTGCTCGCCACTGACGCCCCGTCGCCCTGCACGGTAGACTCTGCGCTCCGACATCGCTGCTCCTGCGACACCGCCACCCCTCTCCCAGGATTCAGGCCGGACTCTGGGTCAACCGGCACGTGATGCAGGAGGTCCATCACCACCATGAGAGCAGAGGCCACTGACCGATTCCTCCCCGTAGGCTGGCACGGTGTCCCAGCACACTCCACTACAGCCCCAAGAGCTCATCGCACACTTCACGAGCGACCCAGGTGCCATTTGGCCACAGGCCTCAGAACTCATAAGCCACAGCAGCACAATTGGAAGCCAGCACTTTCCAACTCCATGTGGAGCAATTCTTGGCCGAGTGACCGGTCCACAGCACCCCACACCCCGGGGCCGGTTGGCAGGCTCGGCTGCCACGTGTTGCAAGCATATCACATGGACCCGGGACCATGGATTCTGACAAGTCCTGTGCTCCTCTGCTCACAACTAAATGGAGCATGCAAGCTAACTGCTACTTGCCAAAAGAAAAAAACAAAACCCGTTCCGATCAACAGGAATGAACCATCCATATTACCATTCTTGGGATTTCTCAATTTGTGAAGTTCAATTCTTTCTTTTCAAGAGCAAGAAGAAATAAGGGGGAAAAGAGAAGAAAAAAATGAAAGAATAGAAGGACAAGCAAGAGGAAGAGGAGGAGGAAGAAAAATGAGGAGGAGCAGAAGGAAGCGCAGGAGGACGAGAGGACCAAGAGGAGGAGGAGGAGGAGAAGGACTAGGAGGAGGAGGAGAAGGACTAGGAGGAGGAGGAGGAGGAGGAGGAGGAGAAGGAGGAGGAGGAGGAGGAGGAGGAGGAGGAGAAAAAGGAGGAGGAGGAGGAGGAGGGGTATGGAAATGAAGAAGAGCTGAAATTCCTAACGAGTCCAGAAGGCAACAAATTGGAAGGGTAGCTGAGACCCTACATACGCTTCAGTGGACAGGGCCGAAGAAAAGACCTGTGATTCTCGGTGTTTAGGAACCCACTGAAATGCTGAGAAATAGCAACTCTTTGAATACTTTTTCTGTATCAATCATAACAGACCATGTAATATGACCAGGTCTGTGTCAAAATGGGTCAATGTTGGAATCTAAACAATGCAAATAAAAGATTGGCACCAGAAACTACTTTAACGAGGAGAATTTCACATCTCAAGGCAGACAATAAACTCCATAGAACAAATTTCTACAAAACGGACAGATCAATGATTGGCAAAATGAAAACCACTTTCGATGATGGAAATTTCGGGATCAAAGGAGATATAGTCATTCCACATAGGAATAATGGAAGCGACCTGTTACCATTTCTGGCTTGAAAATTGATGAAGCAACGATGGCAAAACACTCACCGAATAAGACGTGAGGGATGACCAGTTTCGTGACTGTGTCTCCCTTTTTATGCACTGGACACTTTGGATCGTGGAGAGCCAGTGAAAACAGCCTCAGTGTGGCCACTGGCAATCAGTCAGGCACGTTGCAAGGCGTCCCACGGCTGGAAACCGAGGCAATCTTTGGAAAACCATGCATCAAAAAAAAATTATATTTTAAGGAAAGAAACTGCTTCAGAGACATTTGATTTGAAAGGGCAGCTTAGAAAACCTGTACCGGGGACACAAGAATATCAAAACGTGTGGATTCCTCTCTCCATCACATAGCCCTGAATGCGAAAAGAAAGGCCCATCGGTCAGCCTTGCTGGGATCTGCATAGTGAGTCTCCAGGCGACTTGTGTTTTCTCCAATAGATCAATTCCTGCAGTGAGTATCAGTCAATTGATCCGAAAACCCAAGCCGCGCCGAATTGCTTTTTGTGAGGAACATGTCAAGAGCACTGAGCTCCCAACAGCAGTGTTCAGTTCCCACCCAGGGTTGGCCTTGGCTGAGCTTTTGGTGCCCTCTCCTGGCAGCACAGAAGAATGCTTCGTGACTCTGCAGGGCTAGGGAACCTCAGGCCTGGCTGTTCCTTGTCTACTGACAGACACTACACCTTCCTGAGGCCTCAAAATGAATCCGTGCCCATTAGAAAACATGGAGAATCCCCACGAAGGGACAAAGAAAGAAAGACAAGAAAAAGACCCAGCAGCTCACTTTCCCAGAAACTCAAAGTTCTGCCATCCTGAGCAGGGGATAAGAAAAGGGCAGGGTGCATGAGTTCCCTCCCAGTCAAGTCACCCTTTCTGCTTTGGTGGTGTTAACCGGGAATTTGGTTTTCACAGCTGACTCTAGCTTTCTCCAACCATCATCACATGATTTTGGGATACAAACAAAAGAAATCACAAACAAACTAACAAACAAAATGAGTAATCAGGAAATAAATCAACAAACAAACAAGTAAAATGTGTAGAAACAACCAAGTCAATAAGTGAGGAAGGAAGGGAATGGATAGATTATTTAATTAATTAATTGATTAATTAGTGAATTAGTGAGTTGATAATGTTTGTAATTTGACCCTCTTCAGATACTTGCTTTGCTACATGTTTTTGCCCTTAATTTTGGATTTCATTTCGTGGAAATGAATGAATAAATAAATAAATAAATAAATAAATAAATAAATAAATAAATAAATAAACGACCGGATGAAAAAATGAGTAAAGAGGAAATAAACAGGTCAGTCAGTAACTAAGGAAATGAATGAACAAATTAATTAATTATTTAGTGAGTTGATAACGTTTGTAATTTGATCCTGTTCACATACTTCCTTTGCTACTGGTTTTGGCACTTATTTTTGGATTTCATTCCCGGGAAATGAATGAATGAATGAATAAATAAATAAATAAATAAATAAATAAATAAATAAACGAACGGATGAATGCATGAATAAAAAGTAAATAAACATGTCAATCAGTAAGCAAAGAAATGAATGAACAAATTAATTAAATATTTAGTAAGTTCATAATATTTGTAATGGACCCTGTTCAGATACTTGGTTTGCTACAGGTTTTGGCTCTCATTTTTGGATTGCATTTCCTTGAAATGAATAAATAAATAAATAAATAAATAAACAAATGAATAAATGAATGAATAAAAAGTAAATAAACTGGTCAATCGGTAATTAAGGAAATGAATGAACAAATTAATTAATTATTTAGTGAGTTGATAATATTTGTAATTTGACCCTGTTTGGATACTTGCTAAGCTACAGGTTTTGGCTCTCCTTTTTGGATTTCATTCCCGGGAAATGAACAAATGAATGAATAAATAAATAAATAAATAAATAAATAAATAAATAAATAAACAAACGGACGAACGAATAAATAAATGAATAAAAAGTAGATAAACAGGTCAATAAGTAAGTAAGGAAATGAATGAACCAATTTATTAATTATTTAGTGAGTTGATAATATTTGTAATTTGACCCTGTTCAGACACTTGGTTTGCTGTAAGCTTGCGCTCTTATGTTGCTTTCCATTTTCTCTTGTCTTCTTTTTCTTTCTATCTTTTCTCCTTGGCCATGATAAAAAAGGAAAAATCGTGCAATGGTCACCCTTAATATACTATGTAAAATATATCCAAGTATCTTTATCTGACTCTCAATCTTGGTGAAATTCGATTACTATTTTTACCGTGCAAATCCCCAACAGGGGACTGCTCCACGGCTGCGTGTTTCATGTATGTAATCCGTATTGTCGACTTGCCCTTCAGAAAGTTATACCTCTTCAAGTTCTTAAAGTGATGCACAAGGACACGTATCCCACCCAGTCAATGGTCCCGCACCATAGCGGATGTCATGGATCACTATCTTTTCACTCTGGGCAACTTCTCAGGTAGAAGGTAAGCGGTTCGGTTTGCATTTCTCTGGTTGTCAGAAAGGTTCAGCATCTTTTCCCTGCCTGTCGGCAATTTCAGTTTCTTCAGACCCTTGTCTGGGCCTGCTCATTTTCTGTGGGGATTTTGACCGTTTGATTTTTGATTTAAATCTTGATGTTCACCTCTGCCTGAACTGGGGAAAGGACACCTTTCTCATGTCTGTTTCCAAGATACAGCTTAATGATATTTTTGTGAGTCTTGACATATCTTTCTCATCGTTGGTGTACGGTAGGATGGGGTTGGTTTGGCTTTTTTGGGGGGGCGGTGGTCTTTTGTGTTTTGTTGTGATTTGTCTTGTTTCTGTCGGGCAGGTCTTTCTGACCGTTCCCTAGGCCAAGAAATTGTTCCCATTTTCCCTTCAGGGTCCGCAAGCTGATCCTGTCCACAAAGAAATGTCATACAGCAGACCGAATGTCTGGGCGGCGAGAGGGTGTGGCCTAAAGAGGCCTGTAGCTGGGCCAAGCAAAAGCAGGGGCGGGGCAATGGCCGGAGCTACTTTCTACTTCCGGGCAGAGAAGCCTGGCCCAGGCCTGGGTGCCCTGGCCCCTTCCCCGACTAACGCTTCCTCCCTTTCCCGAGGGGCTTCACACGCCCTCTCCCCGGAGAACCCGCGGGCCCGGCAAACCAGCGGGGACCCTCTCTGGGCACCTTCCCCAGCCCGATCTCCCCCGGAAGGCCAGCGCCAAGCGGAACCCACCGGCTCGCCTCAAATGGCTGCCCCCGTCACCGGAAGCCAGGGACCGTGTGGTCCTCACGCTGACCTGCTCCCGTTCTTGGGCGGGCACACGGGGGCTCGGCAAGAAACGACTCATCGATCCCGGGCATCTCGACCTCATCCTGGGGACCCTCGTTTCCCGCCGACGTTCTCAGCGGGGCTGTTCCTCGCGGGGCGGGATGGTTTAAGGCGTCCGCGTCTTCTGAGCCTCACGAGCCCGCCGCACCCTGGTTTCGGACCGAGCCCGAGTGTCTCCAGGCGTCTCCCACTGTCCGCTGGGACCCAAATCCGCCATGAGAAGCCCTGCGTCAGCTCACGGCTGACCGAATAAAGGGGTCCCAACAAGCTGGTCTCCATGGTGACTCGCATAGAGCCGCAGGAGGCTTTTTCCGTCACGGGATCCAATCACACACGACACGGACAGCCACATCACACGCCCCGCGCCCCGCGCGTTCTGCGCGCCACGCATCCTCGCACCTCTCGCCGAATCCACAGCCAAGCCAAGCCCGCGTGGCGAGTCCCTCACAGCTTGGCTCGCGCCCCGGCCTCGCACGCGCCTACGTGCCACCTCCCTTGCAGGCCAACGGCCCCGACACGCCGTCCGCACCGGCGCAGCTCGCCACTGACGCCCCGTCGCCCTGCCCGGTCGCCCCCTCGCTCCGCCACAGCCCCAAGAGATCATCGCACACTTCGCGAGCGACCCAGATGCCATTTGTCCACAGGAATCAGAAATCATAAGCCACAGCGGAACAATTGGGAGCCAGCAGTTTCCGACTCCATGTGGAGCCATTCTTGGCGGGTGACCGGTCCACAGCACCCCTCACACCTGGGCCGGTTGGCTGGCATGACTGCCACCTGTTGCAAGCACCTCACACGGACCCGAGACCACGGATTTCCGACAAGTGCTGTGTTGTCTGTTCACAACTACACCTAGCATGCAAGCTAACTGCTACTTGCCAAAACCAGAGAACCAAACGTGTTCCGATCAGCAAAAATGAGCCGTCCATATTACCATTCTTGTGATTTCTCACTTTGTGAAGTTCAATTGTTTCTTTCCAAAACAAGGAAAAAAAGGGGGGGAAAGAGAAGGAATAAAAGAAAGAAGAGAAAAAGAAGCAGGAGAAGGAGAAGCAGGAGGAGGAGGAGGAGGAAAAAGGAGAAGCAGGAGGAGGAGGAGGAGGAGGAGGAGGAGGAGGAGGAGGAAGAGGAGAATGGAAATGAAGAGGAGCTGAAATTTCTAACAAGTCCAGAAGGCAACAAATTAGAAGGGTGTGTGAGGCCCTAGATAGAATTCAGGGGACAGGCCCGAACAAAAGACCCATGATTCTCGGTGTTAGAAACCCACTGAAATGCTGAGCAATAGCAAGGCTGTGAATACTTTTTCTGTATAAATCATAACAGAGCATGTAAAATGACGCAGGTCTGTATCGATACGGGTCAATGTTGGAATAAAAACAATGCGAATAAAGGATAGGCACCGGAAACTACCTTGACGAGAAGAATTTCAAATCTCAAGGCAGACAATAGAGTCCATAGAAGAAATTTCTGGAGGAAGGACAGATCAATGATTGTCAAAATGAAAACCACTTTCGATGATGGTGATTTCGGAATCAAAGGAGACAGAGTCATTTGCCCCGACCCGCGGGACCTAGTTATTCGTGGGCTCGAAGAGGGTCCAGGCCTGAAAGAGAAACGGGTGAGAAAAAGGAGCGGAGGGAAGATAGTATTCTGATCAAGCCTCAATTTTTTTTTATTTTAGAGCAGGTATATTTACACAGAAGAACAAAGGGGGGCAGGACTGACTAGGCAGGGGGACACTTGTTACAATTTCATTGGTTCCCGGTTGCTAGGGTGAGGGGGTGTAAAAGTTAGAGGAAGTGGAGTGTGAAACGGGGGGTTGTTGGGTAGGACGGCAGCTAATCTGCAAGGCCACAGCCTCTGGCTGGGACGTTGGTACATCTTGTGATTAGCCATTTCTTTGAAAGTGCAGAGTATGTGTTAAATGCCAGGTTCTCATGCCGGGGGGCTGGGCGGTCAGGATGAGGGTCTTGGCTCCCAACAGTCATTCCACAGAGGAATCGTGGAAGCGACCTGTTACCATTTCTGGCCTGAAAATTGACAAAGCAACAATGGAAAAACACTCACCGGGATGAGACGTGAGGGATGACCAATTTCGTGACTGTGTCTCACTTTTTATGCACTGGATACTTTGGATTGTGGAAAGCCAGTGAGAACAGCCTCAGTGTGTCCACTCTCAATCAGTCAGGCACGTTGCAAGGCTTCCCATGGCTGGAAATCGAGGCAATCTTTGGAAAAACATGCATCAAAAAATTTTTGATTTTTTAAGGAAAGAAACGGCCCAGAGAAATTTGATTTGAAAGGGCAGCTAAGAAAACCTGTACCGGGGACACAAGAATATCAAAACGTGTGGATTCCTCTCTCCATTACATAGCCCTGAATTTGAAGACAAAGGCCCGTCGGTCAGCCTTGCTTGGATCTGCATAGCGAGTATCCAGGCGACTTGTGTTTTCTCCAATAGATCTATTCCTGCAGTGAGTATCAGTCAATTGATCCGAAAACCCAAGCCGCGCTGAATTGCTTTCTGTGAGGAACATGTGAAGAGCACTGAGCTCCCAACAGCAGTGTTAAGTTCCCACCCAGGGTTGGCCTCGGGTGAGCTTTTGCTGCCCTCTGGTGGCAGCACAGAAGAATGCTTCGTGACTCTGCAGGGCTAGGGAACATCCGGCCTGGCTGTTCCTTGTCTAATGACAGACACTGCACCTTCCTGAGGCCTCAAAATGAACCCGTGCCCATTAGAAAACATGGAGAATCCCCACGAAGGGACAAAGAAAGAAAGAAAAGAAAAACACCCAGCAGCTCACTTTCCCAGAAACTCAAAGTTCTGCCATCCTGAGCAGGGGATAACGAAAGGGCAGGGTGCATGAGTTCCCTCCGAGTCAAGTCACCCTCTCTGCACTGGTGCTGTTAACCGGAAATTTGGTTTTCACATCTGACTCTAGTTTTCTCCAACCATCATCACATGACTTTGGGATACAAACAAAAGAAATCACAAAAAAACTAACAAACAAAGTAAGTAATCAGGAAATAAATCAACAAACAAACAAGTAAAAAATGAAGAAACAACCCAGTCTATAAGTGAGTAAGGAAGGGAATGAATAGATTATTTAGAGAATTAATTGATTAATTAATTAATTAGTGAGTTGATAATGTTTGTAATTTGACCCTATTCAGATACTTGCTTTGCTACAGGTTCTGGGTGTTATGTTTGGATTTCATTTCCGGTAAATAAATAAATAAACAAACAAACAAATGGATAAATGAAGAAATAAAAAGTAAATAAACAGGTAAATCAGTAAGTAAGGAAATGAATGCACAAATTAATTAATTATTTAATGAGTTGATAATATTTGTAATTGGACCCTGTTCGGATATATCGTTTGCTACAGGTTTTGGCTCTCATTTCTGGATTTCATTTCCTAGAAATGAATAAATAAATAAACAAACAAACAAACAGACGGATGAATGAATGAATAAAAAGTAAATAACTGCTCAATCGGTAAGGAAGGAAATGAATGAGCCAATTAATTAATTATTTTTGAGTTGATAATGTTTGTACTTTGACCCTGTTCAGATACTTGCTTTGCTGTAAGCTTTCGCTCTTATGTGGCATTACATTTTCTCTTCTCTTCTTTTTCTTTCTTTTTTTTTTTTTTTTTTTGGCCATGCTAAAAAAAAATCGTGCAATGGCCGCCCTTTCTATACTATGTAAAATATAACCAAGTATCTTTATCTGAGTCTGAATTTTGGTGAAATTCGAAGACTCTTTTTCCCGTGCAAATCCCCAACAAGAGACTGCTCTGAGGCTGCATGTTTCATGTCTCTAATCCGTATTGTCGACTTGCCCTTCAGAAAGTTGTACCGCTTCATGTTCTTAAAGTGATGCACGAAGACACGTATCTCACCCCGTCAATGGTCAAGCACCCTAGCGCATGTCATGGATCACTAACTTTTCACACTGGGCAACTTGTCAGGTAGAATGTGACCCTTTCGGTGTGCATTTCTCTGGTTGTCAGTAAGGTTCAGCATCCTTTCCCTGCCTGTCGGCAATTCGGTTTCTTCGGACCCTTGTCTGGACCTGCTCATTTTCTGTGGGGATTTTGACCATTTGATTTTTGATTTAAATCTTGATGTTCACCTCTGCCTGAACTGGAGAAAGGACACCTTTCTCATGTCTCTTTCCAAGATACAGCTTCATGATATTTTTGTGAGTCATGACCTCTGTTTCTCATCGTTGGTGTACGGTAGGATGGGGTTGGTTTGGCTTCGGTTTGGGGGGTGGTGGTCTTGCTGTGTTTTGTTGTGATTTGTCTTGTTTCTGTCGGGCAGGTCTTTCTGACAGTTCCCTAGGCCAAGGAATTGCTACCATTTTTTCTTCAGTGTCCGCAAACTGATCCTGTGTTCAAAGAAATATCATAGAGTAGACCGAAAGTCTGGGCGGCGGGAGTGTGTGGCCTAAAGAGGCCTGGAGCTGGGCCAAGCAAAAGCAGGGGCGGGGCCATGGCCCGAGAAACTTCCTTCTTCCGGGAAGGGAAGCCTGGCGCAGGCAAACCAGCGGGACCCCTCTCTGGGCACCTTCTACAGCCCGATCTCCACGGGATGGCCAGTGCCAAGCGGAACCCACCGGCTCGCCTCAACTGGCTGCCGCCAACACCGAGCGCCAGGGACCCTGTGGTCCTCACGCTGACCTGCTCCCGTTCCTGGGGCGGGCACACGGGGGCTCGGCAAGAAACGACTCCTCGATCCCGGGCCTCTGGAGCTTACGCTGGGGACATTCGGGCCCGACCGACTCTCTCAGCTGGGCTGTCCCTCGCGGCGCGGGACGTCTAAAGGCGTCCGCGGCCTCTGAGCCTCACGAATCCGCCGCACCCTGGCTTCGGTCTGAGCCCGAGTTATCCAGGCGTCTCCTTCTGTCCGCTGGGACACAATCCACAGCGAGAAGCCCGGCGTCAGCTCACGGCTGACCGAATAAACGGGTCCCACCAAGCTGGTCTCCATGGTGACGTACATAGATCAGCAGGAGGCCATTTTTCCTCAAGGGATCCAATCACACACGACCTCGACGGCCACGTCACACGCCCCTAGCCCGAGCGATCCGAGCTCCACGCATTCTCGCGCCTCTCGCCGAATCCACAGCCAAGCCAAACCCGTGCGGCGCGTCCATCACAGCTTGGCTCGCGCCCCGGCCTCGCACGCGTCTACGTGCCACCTCCCTTGTAGGCCAACGGCCCCAACACGCCGTCCGCACCGGCACTGCTCGCCACTGACGCCCCATCGCCCTGCCCGGTCGCCTCTGTGCTCCGACATCTCGGCTCCTGCGACACCGCCTCCCCGTTCCCAGGTGTCAGGCCGGACCTGAGACAACCGGCACCCGGTGCAGGGGCTCCATCACCACCATGAGAGCAGAGGCCGCTGACCGATTCCTCCCTGTAGGCTGGCACGGGGTCCCAGCACACTCCGCAACAGCCCCAAGAGATCATCTCACACTTCGCGATCGACCCAGATACCATTTGTCCAGAGGACTCAGAAATCATAAACCACAGCGGAACAATTGGAAACCAGCACTTTCCGAATCCATGTGTAGCCATTCTTGGCGAGTGACCGGTCCACAGCACCCCTCACACCTGGGCCGGTTGGCAGGCATGACTGCCACCTGTTGCAAGCACCTCACAGGGACCCGAGACCACGGATTCCGACAAGTGCTGTGCTTGTCTGTTCACAACTACACTTAGCATGCAAGCTAACTACTACTTGCCAAAACCAGAGAACCAAACGTGTTCCGATCAGCAAAAATGAGCCGTCCATATTACCATTCTTGTGATTTCTCACTTTGTGAAGTTCAATTGTTTTCTTTCAAAAACAAGAAAAAAAAGGTAAAGAGAAGGAATAAAAGACAGAAGAGAAGGAGAAGCAAGAGAAGGAGAAGCAGGAGGAGGAGGAGGAGGAAAATGGAGGAACAGGAGGAAGAGAAGGAGAAAAAGGAGGAGGAGGAGGAGGAGAAGGAGGAGGAGGAAGTGAAGGAGGAGGAGAAGGAGGAGGAAGAGGAGGAGGAGGAGGAGGAGGCGGAGAATGGAAATGAAGAGGAGCTGAAATTTCTAACAAGTCCAGAAGGCAACAAATTAGAAGGGTGTGTGAGGCCCTAGATAGGCTACAGGGGACAGGCCCGAACAAAAGAGCCGTTATTTTCGGTGTTTAGAAACACACTGAAATGCTGAGCAATAGCAAGTCTGTGAATACTTTTTCTGTATAAATCATAACACAGCATGTAAAATGACGCAGGTCTGTATCGATACGGGTCAATGTTGGAATCAAAAAAATGTGAATAAAGGAGAAGAACCGAGACTACCTTGATGGGGAGAATTTCATTTCTCAATGCAGACAATAGAGTCCAGATGAGACATTTCTGGAGGAAGGACAGATCAACGACTGTCAAAATGAAAACCACTTTCGATGATGGCGATTTCGGAATCAAAGGAGACAGAGTTATTCCACAGAGGAATCGTGGAAGCGATCTGCTACCATTTCTGGCTTGAAAATTGACGAAGCAACGATAGCAAAACACTTACCGGGATGAGACGTGAGGGATGACCAGTTTCGTGACTGTGTCTCACTTTTTATGCATTGGACACTTTGGAACGTGGCAAGCCCGTGAAAACAGCCTCAGTGTGGCCACTGGCAATGAGTCAGGAACGTAGCAAAGCGTCCCACGGCTGGAAATCTAGGCAATCTTTGGAAAAACATGCATCAAAAAAATTTTTGATTTTTTAAGGAGAGAAACGGCTTCAGAGACATTTGATTTGAAAGGGTAGCTTAGAAAACCTGTTCGGGGGGCACAAGAATATCAAAACCTGTGGATTCCTCTCTCCATCACATAGCCCTGAATGCAAAAGAATGGCCAGTCGGTCAGCCTTGCTTGAATTTGCATAGCGAGTCTCCAGGCGACTTGTGTTTTCTCCAATAGATCAGTTCCTGCAGTGAGTATCAGTCAATTGATCCAAAAACCCAAGCCGCGCCAATTGCTTTCTGTGAGGAACATGTCAAGAGCACTGAGCTCCCAAAAGCAGTGTTCAGCCCCCACCCACGGTAGGCCCTGGCTGAGCTTTTGCTGCCCTTTCGTGGCAACACAGAAGAATGCTTCGTGACTTTGCAGGGCTAGGGAACATCCCGCCTGGCTGTTCCTTGTCTACTGACAGACACCGCAACTTCCTGAGGCCTCATAATGAACCCGTGCCCATTAGAATACATGGAGAATCCCCACGAAGGGACAAAGAAAGACAGAAAAGAAAAACTCCCAGCAGCTCACTTTTCCAGAAACTCAAAGTTCTGCCATCTTGAGCAGGGGATAACGAAAGGGCAGGGTGCATGAGTTCCCTCCGAGTCAAGTCACCCTTTCTGCTCTGTTGGTGTTAGCCGGGAATTTGGTTTTCACACCTGACTCTAGCTTTCTCCAACCATCATCACATGACTTTGGGATACAAAATAAAGAAATCACAAACAAACAAAAAAACAAAATAATTAATCAGGAAATAAATCAGCAAAATAACAAGTAAAAAATGAAGAAACAAGCAAGTCAATAAGTGAGTAAAAAAAGAAATGAATAGATTATTTAGTTAATTAATTGATTAATTAATTAATTACTGAGTTGATATTGTTTGTAATTTGACCCTGTTCAGATACTTGCTTTGACACAGGCTTTGGCTCTCATTTTTAGATTTCATTTTCTGGAAATGAATAAATAAATAAATAAATAAATGAACAAAAGGTTGAATGAATTAATAAAAAGTAAATAAACAGGTCAATCAGTAAGCAAGGAAATGAATGAACAAATTAATTAATTATTTAGTGAATTGATAATATTTGAATTTGGACCCTGTTCGGACACTTGGTTTGCTCCAGGTTTTAGCTCTCATTTTTTATTTCATTTTCTGGAAATGAATAAATAAATAAATAATAAATGAACAAACAGATGAATGAATGAATAAAATGTAAATAAACAGGTCAATCAGAAAGCAAGAAAATGAATGAACAAATTAATTATTTATTTAATGAATTGATAATATGTGTAATTGGACCCTGTTCGGATACTTGGTTTGCTCCAGGTTTTGGCTCTAATTTTAAACTTCATTTCCTGGAAATGAATAAATAAATAAATAATAAATGAACCAACGAATAAATGAGTGAATAAAAAGTATATAAACTGGTCAATTGGTAAGTGAAGAAATGAATGAACCAATTAATTAAATATTTAGTGAGTTGATAATATTTGTAATTTGATCCTGTTTGGATACTTGGTTTGCTACAGGTTTTGACTCTCACTTTTGGATTCCATTTTCGGGACATGAATAAATAAATAAATAAATGAACGAACGAATGAATGAATGAATGAATAAAAAGTACAAGGTCAATCGGTAAGTAAGGAAATGAATGAACCAATTAATTAATTCTTTAGTGAGTTGATAATGTTTGTATTTTGACCCTGTTCAGAAACTTGGTTTGCTGTAAGCTTTCGCTCTTACGTTGCTTTCCATTTTCTCTTGTCTTCTTTTTCTTTCTATCTTTTCTCCTTGGCCATGATAAAAAAGAAAAATCGTGCAATGGTCACCCTTTCTATATTATGTAAAATATATCCAAGTATCTTTATCTGAGTCTGAATCTTGGTGAAATTCGATTACAATTTTTCCCGTGCAAATCCCCAAAAGGGACTATTCCGTGGCTGTGTGTTTCATGTATTAAATCCATATTGTCGACTTCCCCTTCAGAAAGTTGTACCACTTCATGTTCTTAAAGTGATGCACGAGGACACATATTCCACCCAGTCAAATGCATGGATCACTATCTTTTCACTCTGGGCAACTTGTCAGGTAGAACGTGACCCTCTCGGTGTGCATTTCTCTGGTTGTCAGAAAGGTTCAGCATCTTTTCCCTGTCTGTCGTCAATTTCGGTTTCTTCGGACCCTTGTCTGGACCTGCTCATTTTCTGTGGGGAATTTGACCGTTTGATGTTTGATTTAAATCTTGATGTTCACCTCTGCCTTTACTGGGAAATGACACCTTTCTCATGTCTCTTTCCAAGATACAGCTTCATGATATTTTTTAGAGTCTTGACCTATATTTCTCATCGTTGGTCTACGGAAGTGTGGGGTTGACTGGGCTTCGGGTTGGGGGGCGGTGGTCTTGTTGTGTTTTGTTTTGATTTGTCTTGTTTCTGTCGGGCAGGTCTTTCTGAACGTTCCCTAGGCCAAGAAATTGCTACCATTATCCCTTCAAAGTCCACAAGCTGATCCTGTCCACAAAGAAATATCATACAGCGGACCGAATGTCTGGGCGGCGGGAGGGTGTGGCCTCAAGAGGCCTGGAGCTTGGCCAAGGGGAAGCAGGGGCGGGCCATGGCCCGAGAAACTTCCTTCTTCCGGGCAGAGAAGTCTGGCCCAGGCCGGGCTGCCCTCGCCCCTTCCCCGACTAACGCTTCCTTCCTTTCCCGAGGGGCTTCAAACGCCCTCTCCCCGGAGAACGCTCGGGTCCGACAAAGCAGCGGGGACCCTCTCTGGGCACCTTCCCCAGCCCGATGTCCCCGGGAAACCCAGCGCCAAGCGGAACCCACCGGCTCGCCTCAACTGGCTGCCCCCGACACCGGACTCCAGGGACCGTGTGGTCCTCACGCTGACCTGCTCTTGTTCCTGGGGCGGGCACAAGGAGACTCGGCAAGAAATGACTCCTCGATCCCGGCCTCTCGACCTCACGCTGGGGACCCTCGGGCCCGACCGACGCTCTCAGCCGTGCTGTCCCTCGCGGCGCGGGACGTTTAAAGGCGTCCGCAGGCTCTGAGCCTCACGAGCCCGCCGCAGCCTGGCTTCCGACAGAGCCCGCGTGAATCCTGGCGTCTCCCAGTGTCCGCTGGGCCCCAGATCCACAGTGAGAAGCGCGGCGTCAGCTCATGGCTGACTGAATAAAGGGGTCCCAGCAAGCTGGTCTCCATGGTGACGCGCATAGAGCAGCAGGACGCTATTTTCCGTCACGGGATCCAAACACACACGACCCCGACGGCCACATCACATGCCCCGCGCCCCACGCGCTCCGTGATCCACGCATCCTCGCGCCTCTCGCCGAATCCACAGCCAAGCCAAGCGTGCGCGGCGCGTCCCTCACAGCTTGGCTCGCGCCCCGGCCTCAACGCGTCTACGTGCCACCTCTTTTGCAGGCCCACGGCCCCGACACGCCGTCCATACCTGCGCTGCTCGCCACTGACGCCCCGTTGACCTGCCTGGTCGCCCCCGTGCTCCGACATCTCGGCACCTGTGACACCGCCTCTCCGTTCCCAGGACTCAGGCTGGACCCAGGGCCAACCGGCACCCGGTGTAGGGGCTCCATCACCGACATGAGAGCAGGGGCTGCTGACCGATTCCTCCCTGTAGGCTGGCACAGGGTTTTAGCACACTCCGCCACGCCCAAAGCGCTCATCGCACACTTTGGGCGTGACCCAGGTGCCATTTGGACACAGGACTCAGAACTCATAAGCCTCAGTAGCACAATTGGAAGCCAGCTCTTTCCGACTGCATGTGGAGCCATTCGTGGTCGAGTGTCCGGTTTATAGCACCCCTTCCACCTGGGCCCGTGGTGTGGACAACTGCCACGTGTTGGAAGCACCTCCCAGGAACTCGTGACTGCGGATTCTTGGAAATCCTCTGCTTCCCTACTCAAACCTACTCCAACCATGCGGTCTCAATACTTGTCGCCGAAATCTCAGAAGCAAACCCCTTCCAATCTGCAAGAACTACCATTCTCAAAACCATACTTGGGAATTCACACCTCGTGAAGTTCCACTGTTTCTATTATAAAGAAGCTGAAAGAAGAAAGAAAAGAGGTGAAGAAAAAGAATGAGAGAGAAATAAGGAGAAGGAAATGGAAGAGGAGAAGAAAAAGGAGAAGAAGAACAAGAAGTAGGAAAAGAAGAGTAAGATGAAAGAGCAGAAGGAGAAAGAGCAGGAGGAGGAGAAAGAGGAGGAGGAAGAGGAGGAGGAGGAGGACAACTGGAAACAATACAACAGCCTGTTCATTGATGGATGGATAGACTCATTTGAGACTCTCCACTCTACAGAATACTTTTCAGTTTTTACAAGGAAGAAAATTCTGACACATACCCCAGCACAGATGAACCTTAAAGACATTACAGTGGGTGAAAGGTAGACACAAAAGGACAATATTGGACGATTCCACTTATTTGAGGACTCTAGATGAGTCAAAATAATAGAGACAGGTGCTGGCGAGGAGAATGGGGTGCTAGGGTTCAGTTGGGACAACGTTTCAGTTTGGGAAGATCAGAATATTCCGAAGATGTATGGTGGTGATGGTTGCATGATCATGTGGACTTTTTTGTTGCTACTAAACTCTGCAGAACCTAATAGTTAAAATAGTAAATTTATGTTTTGTATATTTTACCACAATTGGCAAGTGTCACAAACACAGCAGATAGTTCCTAAAGAGCAAAAAGGTGTTAAATTTATTGAAGCAAGGAGACCTTGTAGTTTGGTGACACCATCACCACCCTGTGGTTTGGCGACATGTCACAAATTACCCATTAGTTTTTCGACTCCCACGCTCAGTCATGCCCCTGTTTCATGTAAAGAGAGATGTGATTGTGGATATGGCATCGCCAAATGTTGTAAGTTATAATCCACATTCAGATGTCCTTGGTTAAAAAATCCAATAGCACAGAGGCTAGTAGACGAGGCTGAAAATCTAATAATGCTAGTTTATGTCAAAATAAAGGTGGCCTGGGCTTACCTCTTTTGTAGGAACATCTGATGACATTTCACTTCTTCACAGAGATGAATTATCAATGAGTAAGGTGAGTCCTGGGAAATAACATGGCTCTCCTTAACCAGGCCAAAACAATTAACCACAGGAGTTCCCCATAAATACAAAAAGGCAAGGAGTATTCCTCAGATGTAGAAATGCCAGGAACTGTCAGGTTGTAACAGGAACGTACAGATCAAAACATCCTCATGTTTCCATGACTAACAGGGCTGGTCAGTTGGACTTTTGAGTAGCAGGCCTGTGACCAGAGATGTCTTAAAGGGCCACAGGCAAGAGGGTAGAATATCCCTTGACGCCTTGACAAGTCTTTTGAGAAGAGAAATTTCTTTTGTGGTCCTAGACCAAAGAATCACTGTAATTCGTGAGAGACTTAAGTAGGAATACTGTAAGAAGCGCTGAAGCCACTGTCAGGAAGGCATGTTCTGATGGGAACCAAGGACAGAACCGTGAGGAATGTGCCTTCCTTCAGTGTCCTTGGACCAAGGAGCCTGGGTCAATATTGACATGGTCCCTCATGTGTGGCTTTGTTGTGTTTCAGTTACAAAGGTCAATTCCATCCTCCTGCACTATGCTATGTTAAATATGGTTGTCACCTAAGTATGCTTACAGCTGTAATTTATATAATTTTAGGGTAAGACTTCCTTCTAGAAACACACAGAAGAAGCCTGAACCAGGAAGAGAAGTGGGCAGGGAGAGGGGAAAAAGGCAAAGGGTGGATAATAAATAGAGAGAAAGCAGGAGAGACTTGTCATTTCATTTTTATTTTTTACTTCCTTTGATTTTAGCAATTAGTTGGGGTATAATTTAACAGTAAAATTTACTCAAGTGTGCAGCTCAAGGAAATTTTACAAAGGTTTCCCTGTGACCTCCACTCAGATCAAGAAACAGAATAGTCCTGTCTCCCAAAAACTTCTTTCATGCCTCTTGCTAGTCAATAGCCACGAGTTCCTGACCTCTCACCCAAAAACGTGATTTTTTTTCTTTTCATCAGAATAATGTTTTTCAGAGTCAACTGTGTTTAGTAATTTTTTTTGCCTTTATGATTACAGTTGATATATAATGTTATACTAGCTTCAGGTATACAACATAGTGATTAGACATTTACATAACTTAGGAAGTGATCACCCCAATAAGTCTAGTACCCATCTGACACCATACATAGTTTTTACAGAATTGCTGACTACATTGCTTATGCTGTACTTACATCCCTGTGACTGTTTTGTGACAACCAACTGGACTCGATTTCTTCCCCTGTTTCATCCAGTGACCCGCTGCAAACGCCTCCCAACTGACAACCATTAAAATGTTCTCTGTGTCTTTGAGTTAGTCTATTTTATGCCTTAGATTCCACATAAGTGAAATCATATGGCACTTGTCATTCTCTGACTTACTCCACAAACACGATACCCTCTATGTCCACCCAAGTCATTGCAGATGGCTAGACTTCATTCCTTTTATGGCCGAGTAACATTCCATTGCATATATGTTCCACCTCTTCTTTATCCATTCATCCACTGATGTATACTCATTTTGCCTCCACATCTTGGCTATTGTAAATCATGACGCAATGAACATAAGGATGCACATTTCCCTTCAAAGTGGTGTTTTGGGTTTCTTGAGACTATTTCCGCAAAATGGAATTACTGGGTCTTTCTTTGACATTTGGTATAGCCTCTGCTTTAAGTCTATTTTGCCTGGTAGTTTAGATTTTTCTTCGGTTCCATGTTCAGGAAATGGCTCTTACCATCCCTACCCCTTTACTTTCAGTCTGTGTGTTTCTTTTGACCTAAGGTGAGTCTTTTGTAGGCAGCATGTGTAAAAGGGTCCAAAGGGTGTTTTCTTATCCATTCAGCCACTTTAATTTGTGTGATTGGGGGATTTAATCCATTTACATTAAAGTAATTTTTTCCATAAAAAAGTCCCTTTAATATTCTTTTTTTTCTTTTCTTTTTTTTTTTTTTTTTGTAATATCAGTTCAGTGGTGATGAATAACTTTAGCTTTTGAGTGTGTGTCTCTGGGAAAGTCTTTATCTTTTCTGGGTAATCTTGGTTGGAGTTCCTTGGTTTTCATCACTTTGACTATTTTGTGCCAATCCCTCTGTCCTGCAAAGTTTCTGTTGGAAATTTAGCTGTCTTATTGTAGCTCCTTTATAGGCACCTAACTGCTTTTCTCCTGTTGCTCTTAAGATTCTCTCCTTGTGTTTAAGCTTTTGCATTTTAATTAGGATGTGTCATGGTGTGGGCCTCTTTGGATTCATCTTGTTTGTCATTGTGCACTTCTGGTGATTCTTTTGCCTAGTTAGGGAAGTTTTCAATCATTATTTCCTCAAATAGATTTTGAGTTCTCTGCTCTCTTTCCTCATCGAGTTCCTATGATGTGATTTCGTTATGCCTGTTTTTGTCCTGGAGGACCCTTAACCCATCCTTATTTTGAGAGAATTCTTTTTTTTTTATTGCTCTTCTGCTTGGATGTTTTATGCTACCTCATCTTTGAAATTGCAGATTCAGTCCTCTACTTCATCTAATCCACTGTCAATTCCCAGTAAGGTATTCTTCATTTTAGTTATAGTATTCTTCATTTCTGACTGGTTCTTCCTTATGTTTTGTATCTCCATTTTTATGTTTCTTATCTCTTTGTCATTGTTCACACTGAAATTGTAGAGAAGCCTTATAAGCAGTGTTTTGAATTCTGCATCTAGCAGTTTCCATTCCCCATTGTGTTTAGGTCTTCTTCTGGAGCTTTGTTCTGTCTTTTATTTTGGAACATGTTTCTCTATCTCCTCATTTTATCTGCTTCCACCTCTTTTTTCTATGTATTAAGTACGGCTTCTCTGTCTCCCAGTCTCAGTAGAGTCACCATATGTAGTGTGTGTCCTGTGGATCCTAATGTCGCCATCACCCTGGTCTCTTGAACTGGATGCTCCAGGTGTGTAAGTTGGATAGGTATTATGTGCCCACCTGTTATATTTGAGCCTTGGTTGTTGTTTGGTCATCAGTGGGGGAGATTGATCCTCAAGCTGATCGGCAGTGAAGGAGATGGTTGTGCAGGCGCTGACCCTACAGGGCAGGATGGTCTTCAGCAGGGTTTTGGTGCCTTCTCACTCTACTCATTGGTGTGTCATCTCCAGAGTTAGCAGGATGATTCTGGAGCCATGTCCTAACTCCAAAACTAAGGGTAAAGGCCCTCGGGTGTTCTGGGAGGGTCCCCACTTCAGGCCAAGTTTAGCAGCAGCTTCGGCCATCTGAAATGAGACACTAAGCAATCCGCAGATGGCTGTTATCCATGATTAAACTTGAGGTGTTTCAAGAGGCCAAGACTCAAGCCAAAGTTGGTTGCCACTAATGCAGAACTTGGGGCTGCTTGGCAAGATGAATGGAGCTCGCTAAGGACAGATGCTGTTTGTTTGGGGTGTGCAAAGCTTTGAGAGATTTCAGGATGGTCCACAGCATGAGCCAAGACAGGCTGATTGTATGGAGAAGCCACTGGAAGCAGCTTGGGTACACCTGCATGTTGAGAAAGGGGGCTTCCAAGGGACTCCCAAGAGTGGGGTGACCTGTGTTAGTTATGTTGACAGAGACTCAGACATAGCAGCTCCCTGGGTCTGCATGCTGGGCTCAACAAAGGAACAAAGGCTTCTGCCCGCACTTCTGTCTGGGAGAAAGCCACCCCTTCAGCCCTCGCTCTGAAGACCAACAACTCAGTTCCTCCTGTGTGGCCCTGGCACCTTTGAACAGCTGCCTCAGTACTGGAACTCACAGTGAGTGAGTCCATTAGCAGTAAGTCTATGTGTGCATGGCCCCTTAGGAGGCCATCTATCTCACTCAGTCACTGTCTCTACTGGTTTTCACAGACAGAAGTGTGGGGACTTCTCTTCCTGGCAATAGAACCTTGGTCTGGTGAGTCCAGTGTAGGCTTGGGACACCAGGCTCCTCCAGGGGGACCCCCACAGCTGAGATGTCTCTTCTGATTTCGAATCACCACAAAGGGGTGTTGGCCACCCTGTTCTGGGTCTCCGTCCCTCCTACCTGTCTTGAGGTGGCCTCTTCTGTGTGACCCCAGTCAGAAGACTTCTGTTCACCTGGAATTCAGGCAACACCCAGTGATGGTCATTCGATAGTTGACTTGTTCTTTTGAGGTGATCCAGGGATGAGGCGAGCATAACATGTAACTGCTTTTCCATTATTGACCAGAAAAATCTTATCTGTCTTGTTAAATGTATCATCACTGTGTTCATTTTTATTATTGTATCACGTTTCATTTGCGGACATCCCCGGTTTGTATATCCATTCTTCTGTTAGTGAACATTTGGCATGTGTCCTGTTTGGGGCTACAACAGGGTGGAATTTATCGACATTCAAAAATAAAGCACAAGTTTTCTCTGTAACTTGATGTTCTTGCCCAAGCGGCAAAAGGAAATTAGTGCTTCATAAAATGAAATTTCACAGGGAAGTGCAGCCAGTTAGGAATCTAATGGACTTTCAATATTTCTTGATAAACTACAATTTTGTTGCTCTCCTGATTTTATCTGTTCAGGGAACTGCCCTGTTTGAAGGGGAAACAAGAGAACTCGAGGAAAGGAAAATGGATGAAATCTTCTAGACTCCTAAATTCTTGACGAACTCCTAGAGGAGGAGTACATATCCTGAGGAGAATAAGAAGAGGACATTGTGGTGGCGTATGACATGTCTAAATAGACACCTCCGTCAAATACACAATAAGCTTTTGGGGCAGAAAAACAGCTCTCCACAGATAATATTACTTCCTTTTACTGTAACAACAGAGGACTGTGTTCAGAAGTTGTGGGTTTTCATCTCACCTCCACGTCTGACCATGGACCAGCTACATAAACTCTCTATATTTCAATCACTTGTGTGGAAGAGGAGGCTATCTGCCCTGTGTTCCCTCTGTGTTAGAGGACTGTGTGCTTCCAGGTGCTCAAAACAACCTAGTACATTCCTAAGAGATGCCAAGTGTCAGCCAGAAAGAGGAAGGTGAAAACCCGTCATGAACCATGAAACACCCTACTCATTGGCCAGTATGACAGCTGTCACTTCCTGGCTCTTCCTCAGAGTCCAAGCTGGGACTGAGGTGATGGCTGGAGATGGCATGAACATGGGCTGTGCTGCTCTTTATCTGTCTGGGAGTGCTGTCCCCAGTGACACCTTTCTTCCTGGTCTTCACAATAAATGTCCTGGCACTTCTCAATTTTCACCTCGAGGACAAATGCCACATGCCAACCCTCTGCTCCTGGCTTCCTTAGAAAGATCTCTGTGAGGAAGAAAACGTTTAAAAAATTCCACCAGCCTTTAGAGCATCCTCATTGTGTGCTCTACCAACAGGAAATGAACAGGATATATTGTCTGGTCTTCTTCCTTTAAAATATAAAGCAAGTATCTTAAAGAGTCTTTCCAAGGAATCCTTCAGAAGATCTTGAAATTTTTTTTTTCCTCTGTTCAACCTGATCCCCTAAAGCACACACAGCCATGGCGATCCCCCTACCTTCTGTGTTGAAATTCTTTATCTTCTTGCTCTCTCTTGAGATTAAAGGCGAAAGAGGATCAAAGGACCACTTTCCACAGCCCAAACCAGTTCAGAAACTTCGCTCTATGGCTATCAGGCTGCAGATGTGCTGTCCTCTACTTGGTCTGCAGCTCCCCTCTGGGACAAAGGTGGTCTTTGTCACACTTACTATAGGGAAAGATTTCTTTGGAAGATAAGTGATGTTTCCCTAAAAGCCATTTTAAAATCCATCGTTGCAGTTGCATGGAGAATACGTCCGACTCAGTCCCAGGCCGGCCCTGAAGTGCGGACGGGTGCCCAGAAGCCATCCAGCTCCTTCCAAACACGTGCTAAGGAAGCCAAGAAAACTTTAAGTGCAAAAGGGTATAATACCTTCAAGTTCCCAATGTTTGAGTGGTGCGTACATTTTGCAAATAAAGGTCAACAGGGAAAGGACATTTACTAAATAATGCTATTACAATTTTACAAGGTCTCCACTAAAGAGAAAGAGTCTGTGGCCAATAAACCAAATCTAAACAAAAAGGTAACAGGGCTAATTAACATTCTAGCAAAGGACCCAGCCAAAGAAGGTCCATAGGCAATGTTTTCAGCACACATATTTAAATAGCTGATAGACTTACATTAGTGGGGAAATGTTTTCAAACACTGTGCCCTCACACACTCAAATATCCTTTGAGAATGAACTTTCATATTTGCCCTTTGATTTTTTTTCTTGTGAACTCAATCAACCATCAGTGTGTGCCTGTGAGATCAATTTATGTCTAAAACTTAACCAATACATGATGAAATTATTCAGTCATTTATTTCATTTTGATTGAGGCCCTTTTAACATCTAAAGAGTTGTGAGTGATCAAGCATCACAAGTAGAAAGTGTGTGTCTTGCCTGTGGTATGGCCCTAAGGTCCTTGGTTGAAAGATTTCGGTGGCAGTGAAAGAATTTATTGTTGTAGGAATGAGCTGAAGTTTTTGGCTCTCTCTTGAGTTGGCCTTAAACATGATTTTCAAGTGTAATCCATTGATGACATCCTGGGCGCTTACCTACCAGTTACCCTGGTAGCTAGTTTAAACACTCATGAGGATTGGGAGAAAAAAATCATTCAACAGTTCAGGTGGGCCTGTCTTTTGGGTAGGGTTCTGGGCGCAGTTACCTAAATTTGTATGAATAAGACCTATGCTCCTAGTGCAACCTTTCTGAAAATTATCTTAACTGCTGTTTTAACGATCATCAGAAGAGTAGAAATATTGATCACCACTGCCACCAACCACACACGACTATACATGCTGAATGAGAAAAGCAAATGTGAGCTGAAGGTCTGAAAACAAGGTAGACCTACCATCCACCCCAGCAATAGTATGCTAAGACATCTACACATGAGAAATGAAACTTGGCATTAGTGTGCAAGTGCATGTGGGTACAGTATCTCTGCTCATAACTGCCCCACTTCGCAAACAACCCATTGCACAGAAAACTACCTGAAATCTTCAAAAAGCAAAAGTAGACTTGAACAAAGGGAAAGACATATCCTATTATTGATGAAGAATACTCAATGTTATACATATGTCAGTTATCCCTAAGTTAACTTATAAACAGCATGATTCTCACAGAAATTAAAGCATTCTTTTCCAGTCTGGAGTAAGAGAAGTTGATTAGAATATTCAAATGGAAAAATAAGCAGAAACAACTGAGAAAGTACTCAGGGGGGGGGGAAATAAGCATAGCACATCACATAGTATTCTAAAATCAGAATATTACATCTTTAAGAGGATTGTACTGGCACATTGGTACATAAATACACTAAAAGAATCAAATAGGACTCCAGAAATAGACCCAATATTAATGCAAATCAAGCATATGAAAAAAACGATATCTGAAACTGGGAGAAAATATCTTTTGTTAATTAAGGGGGAACAGGTACAAAGAAGAGTCTATCAGGAAGGTAAATTTGTCCAAATATATTACATTGAATATCAGGATAAATTCCAAATGAATAGGAAATAAAAGAAAACCATTCAAGCACTAGGGAAAGAATGAACAAATGCTTTTATAATATTGGAGTGGAGAAAAGATACCTAAATTTTGACTCAGAACCCAGAACCAATAAGAGATTGATAAATCTGAAAAGATGTACACTTCTAAAAAATCTTTGCATAACAAAATATATAATAAGCAAAGTTTAGTAAGAAAAAACAAATTAGAAAAGGTGTTTATAATTGAAAGACAATAGACAAAGGGCAACTCTTCATGCTCTATTAAGACCTTCTAAAAATAAAGAAAACCAGCGAATCATTAGAAGAACGGGGTGAAAATAGGAAACTGCGATGGGCATGTTGTGAAATGACCCCAGATGAGACCCATTTTCCTCACATTTACGCCCTCGTTCTTATTCCATTGAGCACAGGTGAGACCTAAGGCATGCCTCTGATAAATAGAAAATGGCAAAAGTTATGCAACGTGACTTCTGTGATTAGGTTATGTAAACCTATGGCTGCCATCTTGCTGGCACCCTCTGGCTCTCTCACTTACTTGCTCTGATGGAGCCAGCTGCCATCTTCTATGAGCTCGACAGAGAGGTCTATCTGCCCAGATACTGAATACTCTGGTCAACAGCTTTTGAGGAACTCAACAAATGAATCCTGCCGATGACAACGTAAGCACGCTATCAACTGGATTCTTCTTCCTGAGTCTTAAGATGAGACCACAGGCCCAGCTGACATTTAGACTGGTGCTTTGGAAGAGACTGTGACATAGAGCAGACGTCTGTGCTACCTAGGCCATGGATCGGTACCTGATAGTGGCTTATCAGATACAAGGCCAAGAGAGCTAAGTTTCGTCTTATTTGCAGCTGCTCCCCAGTGCTGACATCACTCCCTCGCCTCTTCCTAAGTTCATTAGGCATTAGGTCTTCATGAAATAACCAGTCCCAGGTGTCATAATGGTTGGGGACTGCTGAAGTAAAAGATCCAGCTAAGCTGTGCCCAAACTACTGATCCACAGCAGCTGTGAGATAACAAATAAATGCCTGTTGCTTGAAGCCGCTAAACTTTGGAGCAATTGATTACTTGGCAGCAGATAACATATCATGAAGTAAAAAAAAAATAAATAGCCTTGAAACATTGAAAAAATTCTCAACTCACTAAGAAGGGAACTATACATTAAAATGACACCGAGATACAATCTCTGACCTATATCTTGAAGAAACATTCAAAAGTTTTACAGTGTATTTTTTTCTAACAAAGCACTGAAGTACACATTCTCATACCTTGCTCAGGGAGATGCAGAATGTTCATCCCTGTAGAAGTAGCAGCAACACATATTTTTAAATGACAAAGTCCTAGGAATCTAGCCTGAAGATACTGGCAAAATATAAAAAGATGTAGCACCATGGAATACCATACATACATATGTACATACCAAGCTGGCTGAATAAACTATGGTACATCCATATGAGGAAATTGTATGGAGCCAAAAAAAAAGTAGAAAGATTTCTACACACTGATTAGAGTGATCTGCAGGAATTTGTCAAGTCAAAAAAGCAGGGTGCCAAATCACACACACACACACACACACACACACACACACACACACACACACTATGATTGCATTCTGAAAGAGATGGAATAAATATGAACACACAAGCCTTACGTTTGCAAAAGGAAACAAGGGGAGACAAAACCAAAATTAAAGTTACCTAAGATAAGTGAGAATCTAATCGAGATTAGAATAGAAATTTATTCAGACATTCTCTAAATACTCATTCAAGAACTTTGACTTTGAAATTCCGTAAATAATTTCCTTAAAAATAGAAAACAAGGTGAAATGAATGAGCTTTTCAAGTTGGTGATAGAACTATACAACCAACATTAATGGTTGATGGTATTGCCATTATTCCATCAAAATCATTTAGAATGTAGTATTTTGACTCCATATCCTTAGTGCAATATATTTTGAAGACAAACAGGGCTTAAATCTTTACTGTATTCAGTAGCATTATAGGTAATAATGATACTGGTAATATATAATAACAAATATATATAATATTAATATTATCTATCATAGAATAAGCAAATAAGTAGGCTAATGTTGTGTCTTCAGTGTGAAAGAAAGAAATGCGGCATCAAGTTGCAGCCAAATAAAAATTGTCTAAGTAAGTTCGAACATAATTTTGTAACACATTAATTTTTTTCTTCTTAAAAATTCATATATCCTAGTTTGGTCCACTAAAATACCTAGATATAATGGCAATCCAGTAGAATGAGACCCAAATGTGGTTTGTAAATACCATCTCCCTGTCTAGGGCTCACTGTCAGGGTGACATGGCTGATTGAATGTCTAGACCCTGAAATATATAGGACACGACTAGGATACCTTGTTGAGAGACAAAAAAAGAAAGCCTAAGAGACTAATGGGGATTGCTAATGGTTTTTCTTTTGGGGGTGATGACATGTTCTCTAATTAGATAGTGGTGATAGCTGCACAACTATGTGGATGTACTAAAAACCACTTACTGGTACAAGATAGAGCTTGAACATTATGGTATGTGAATGACAATTCAATAAAAACGATTATTATCGAGCTAATAAAAATTAATATGCATATTAATTATCTAACAGTAAATTTGATATACACATTTAAAATAAAATAATAGTTTAGAAAAAATAAAATAAATAAAACAGTAATTCAAATTAAATAGCACGTATTTATTATTATTATTATTATTATTGCCTAGACCACCTGCTCTTTTTAACTGGTCTCTCATCCAAGTACTAACCAGGCCCAACCCTGCTTAGCTTCCAAGATCAGATGTTGGGCTTGTTCAGGGTGACATGGCCACAGAACATGCTCTGTGGACCCACTAGGCTTTGATCCCAGGACCTTCTGTGTGTAAAGCAGATGTGATGACCACTGGACTATGGAACACTGTCCTAAAATTGCATTGAAATTAAGTGTTTGGAATAACAAAACATAAAGGCTAATGGGAATCACCAGCACTCCCTCTGTGAAGACCATGAGAATCCTGAACAACTTTGAGTCACCGGAAGCATCTCTCGCTTAATGGGGATGGCCAGAGAATTCATCAGCAAGTGAAGAGTTTCACTGAGTGGTGCAACACTGGATTCCAGGAGGAATATGGCTAGTAGCAATGTATGCCGAACACGCAGTTACGATGTGGATTTTCAGTGGAGAAAACCTTGATGATGTAGGATATAAATCTCAGAGGAATGGAAATCTATGAAAAAAAACTTACGAGATACAGAATGTAGCAAAGAATCGCTGGAAAACTCTTTTTAAAAAGCTGAATACAAATAAAAGAGGATTTATTTTCAAACAATACAAGTTTGGAAAATGATATTGAAGCATCTATGTTCTGGGAAACGTATTCCAGCATCACGTGAACAGGCATGAGTCATAAAATAACTACAGGCTATGATAAAAAAAGTTAGAGTGATTTTCAAACATTCTAAAAAATTGCTGAAGCTGCAATTGAGATGAAAACACTATCACGTTCTTCTTTGTCCCATCCATGGACTTCAGCCAAAAGATAAGCTCTCAGAGGTAGAAGAAGCTCAAAAGGCAAGCACAAAATCAAACTCTAGGCCACAGACGGGCAAATGTTTCCACACTCTCAAGACAGCAAAGATGGCTGCTCAACACTACTGCGTTTAAAATTGACTTTGCTCCTGAGATGGTGCTTCTGCAGTAAAATTCTACCCTTTCCAACAATAATATGCTTTCTAGTCATCTTTCTTGAAAGGAAAATGACGTTAGTAATGATTTGATTTTATTAAAAATGTTTTTCTTAAAGTGTATAATCTATCATTCAATGCTGCTTAATCTAATGCTTTTAAGCAGGCTATATCTGTACTTATTAATATTCTAGGTAGGTTTTTGACTGGTAAAGTTAATTTTTTAAGGAAATGACCTAAGCTGACCATTATGAGAAAGAGGAGTTTCTAACATGTCCGTGAAACAAGAGTTCAATTTTTGGAAATCGTCACTTATTTGGAATATGAGATCCATGAATAGGTTTCAAGAGAGTTGTGAACCTGTGCAAAATTTGGTGTGTATGGGAATTATTCTAGGAGGAATTTCTGTGAGATTAAGAACCACCACTATACAAGTTAATTAGGTCGAGGAAATAAATATGCTTTAACTTCAATATCGAACATTTGATGAACATAGTTAATTGTACTGCCGATACGTCCTTTTATCTACCATTTTGTTTTGGTTTTTAATTATAGAATATATTTTATTAAGTGCTCTTTGAGGTAAATAGTACACTGTCCTGAATAAAGGTGTTTTATTGTGAAATAATACCAATAGAATTATGTTAGAGAGCATGTGTGCCTGTGGCTCCATTGCCAAGGATGGGACAATTTGATCTTAAAAAGAAAAACAAATCAATCAAGCGAAACACTTTGACTTCATAGAAACCACAAAATGACTGTTAAAGAACATTTATGAGACAATCAGGGAAGTTTAAGTATTGACTAGGTATTCGATAGCATTAGGAAATTATTGTTAACTTTCTTGGGTGTAACAGTGATGATGTGCTTGTTTTTAAAAAGGTGTCCTATCTTTCAGAAATGTGTGTTGACGTATGCATGGATCAAATAATACGTTCCAGGGAGTCGCTACATAATTAATTCAAGGCTGGGACTGGTGAGAGTCAGTGAAGTTAAAGATGACACATAATTATCCAGATATTGATAACTCTTGATGCTGAAGTAACTGAATCTGAAATTATCCAAAATAAAAACATAAAAACAATCTCATGAATTCATATTCAAGTGTTGAGTTGATACTTTCAAAAGACAAAAAGGGTAACCAAGATAGCAAAAACAATTTCTAAAACAATACGTTGGTCCACACCAATGATGACCTAGGGCATTCTCCTTCACTCTAGAATCATCAAAGGACGATTACCATATGCCACCTGGTATAATGCATTTCGTAACATAGCACCGCCTTTGAAATACTCTTCCTCAAACAGCTGACCTAGAATCTAAGCAAGCCTCAAGAGGTAACAAGTTTAAGAACAGCACAAGTCACTCACTTCCTTCAGCAAATCAAAATCATTTTTTGCAAACAGGGCAAAATTGTGTGGCAGGGCAGTGCTTTAAATTAAGACTCGAGAGACACAGTGAGCACCTCAGGAGGAAAAACAAAAAACTGTAGAATTACTTTTAAGAAATTTAACAATTATAAGTAGTTGATGAGAAGGAATAATTGTTAATTTTGAAAGGTATGATATGATGTATTATACCTTAAGAAATGCCCATTTATGTTAAGAGAGTAAAATTCAAATATACAGGGATGAAGTGACATGGTGTCTGGGGTTTGCTTTAAAATCCATTGGAGAAAGAAAAATAGGTTAGAAAGGAAGGAAGAAAGAGGAGATAAAGCTAATATGGCAGATTCTTGATAACTGTGGAGTCTGGTAATAGATGTCGGAGGCAGGATTTCTTATACTATTCTCTCTACTTTTGCACATTTTGGAAAATTTTACATTATGGAAAGATATTGTTACCATGCTATAAGAAACACAATTGATTGTTTTAGAATTTTAAGATTGAGATGTAAAACTTTCAGACACTCTTAGTTCCATCCACTAGGTTTATCATATTGCTTAAGTAATAGTTAAAATCAAGAGCTATTAAGACCAACTGGCAGGGGGGCAAGATCCTCCTTTAAAAAATGAAAGTTCCTTAATTCAATCAATGAACATATTTGGACAGAGAAGATAAAAGGAAACTGGTTGGGCAACTCTCTACTCAAAACTACCTTTGCCATGGTCTTCAATCCTTGAAAAGATTTAATAGAGCACCCTAATACTACTTCCCAGACACTAGGGGTAGACTTAATTATGCAAAACCAACACAAGTGGAATTTCATATTTCCCAAATTTTGGGATGTACTTTATTGCATTGGGGGAGGGGGGTGTCTCGAAACAGAGAAAATACATCTCAAATGACAATAGAAAGTCACCGGCCAGACGGGCCACAAGGAAGGCATTGCCTACCTCCAGTGTATCTGGATTGAAAGCCACAGAGAAAGAAGTTGGGAAGGATATACCCTCTTCGTTCATCATGTCCCAGTAATCCCAGATGGAAGCAATGGAGATAAAAATACTGGCCACTACGTTCATAAATTCTGAAATGCTAATTAGGTCGTATGTGGGACACGTATGAAAATCTGTCACGTATACATTCCTTAATGCACACACCACCATAGTTTTTCCCAGGAGCTCTAGGATGCTGGCAGCCAGTAGGATGTACTGAGAAAAACAAATATCAAGCGGGAGGTAGGTATCCCTGTTGGCGTAACGGTGGTAAGATGTGACTGTGTTGAAGAAACCATTGAGGTGGAAAATGCACACTTTCCACACTCCCACACGGGCTAGACCATGAAAGGCGTGTGCCTAGTCGTCCATGTTCCACATCCGCCACACCGCGAAGCCTATGGATATGGTGGTGAGGATGCAGGCTACCGTGGCCATGACGAAACCTCCCAATTCGCAATCAGCATTATCGTCAGGTGAAAACATGGTGACAACGTGATGAAAGAAACTGCAAACAAATACAAGGCAATATGAAGGTGGGACCCTCAGGACTGGAAATGCTCTCCATGGTTAAGTGGTGCTCCATCAGAGAATGGAGGTCTGTGACCCACATGTTCTGCTCACAGGCTCTCACAGACCCCATTACGGGAGCATGAACTCTGTCTCTAAAGCTAAGTGGTCCTTCGCTGTAGGCAAAGCCACTTTAGAGAAGTCACTCTGTCCTCCACTTAAATCATCAGATTCTTCCAAACAGTTTTGTATCCCATGCCCAGTCCTCTTGCAGAAAAGCCCAATGCAAGAACTTACAGTGATGTATATCTGCCAGGGCAAGGGGTTTCCTGAACCAGGTACAATGGGGGTGTGGTGGAGGCAGTTTGCAGGGGAGTAGGGATGTGAGCTGGTCGCATGGAAGAGTGAGGGGCTGAATAGAAAGCAGTGGTATAAATTACAATGTCTACTCTGAAAGCTACACTGAGAGATGTATTTCCAGCCCAGTGCTGATGACCTGTTGAATCAAAACTTTTTTATATAAAATCCTAGCATTTCTGGAACCTGGGCCACGTGGTCATGATCTGCATGACACTATTCTCACTCTCACATAACTCTTACAGAACTCAATGACCCAAGATAGGGGCTGGAATTGAAGTTGGAGACATGTACACCTTTCTTCTTGGCTCCAGAGACATGTTTCTCTCCCTCGTTCTGGGGTTACTGGCTCAGAAACTTGATATCTCCTTTACACACAGGCCCACTGGCCTCTTCTCTCCAATGGGACCTAGAAGGATGCTGTGTGAAAGTCTCAGTTAAGTCATATGGGTCACTTAAGTACATTTGCACACTACATATGTGCTTCTCTATGATTTTAAACCCTTTAAAAATGTTTTTGGAATAACAAGGCCATTGTGAAATGGAACCATGTAGGAAGTGTAGCTGTTTTATTGGTTATCTACTGTATGGTAAAAGCAAAGTCCACTTAAGAGAATTCTAAAGAAAAGAAGCTATTTCTCTAAAGTGACTCAAGTGCATCTTCCCCATTCCTTCCTGGGCACACTTTTCCCATTGATGTGTGTCTTTTGTAAAATAGCTTTCTTGAGACATAATCTACACACAATGAAATTCTCTATTTAAAAATGAACAATTTGGTGGATTTCTGTATATTGAAAAATTATGTAACCATCACCATTAATTTCAGAATAGTTTAATCAGAGAGAGAGAGAGAGAGAGAGAGAGAGAGAGAGAGAGAAGGAAGGAAGGAAGGAAGGAAGGAAGGAAGGAAGGAAGGAAGGAAAGAAGGAAGGAAGGAAAGAAGGAAGGAAGGAAGGAAGGAAGGAAAGAAAGAAAGGAAAGAAAGAAGGAAGGAAGGAAAGAAAGAAAGGAAAGAAAGAAGGAAGGAAGGAAGGAAGGAAGGAAGGAAGGAAGGAAGGAAAGAAAGGAAAAGAAAGAAAGAAAGAAAGAAAGAAAGAAAGAAAGAAAGAAAGAAAGAAAGAAAGAAAGAAAGAAAGAAAGAAAGAAAGTAGGCAATGATGTACCTATCAGCAGTCAATCCCCAGTCTCTCCTGGCCTCAGTTCTGGGCAACCTCCAATATGTCTCCACAGATTTGACTATTGTGGATATTTCATACAAATAGAAACATACAATTTGTGGCCCTTGATTCTGGCTCTTAACTGAGCAGAATGTGTTTCATGTTTACTCATGCATGTATTAGTACTTCATTCTTTTTCATGACCCAGTACTATTCCACCATATAGGTATAGCACCGTTTGTTTATGCACTTAGCAAGTGATGGGCAATTAAACTGTTTTCACTTCATGTTCACAGCAGCATCATTCGTGCATAAGTCTCTGTGTGCAGGTATATTTTCATTTCTCTTGGGTATGTATCCAGGAGTGGAATGCTGGGTCACAAGGTAACTCAATCTGTAACATTTTTAGCCCCAGCTAATGTTTTCCAAACTGGTGGCTTCAAATCACAGCAGAGCACTCCCCAACCACCTCCTCAAAAAACAAACCCAAGGGGCAAACTTTGCGGGCAGCAGAGCCCTTCTAAAACAAATCCTGCTCTGTAGGGTCAGTCGCTGCACAGCAATTCCTCCACTGCAGTCACAGCCAATCAGCCTGAGGGTCAATCCCTCCCAGTGATGTGCAAACAGCAACCATGGCTCAACTGCAACAGGAGGGCACACACAACCCAGGCAAAAGACACACCTAGAGCACCTGCCTCAGGTAAGCAGGGAGATGGTGCTACTGGGACCCACTGGTCATATACTACATAAGGTCACTCCAATAAGACTGACAGAAAACACAGCCCTACCTAATACACAGAAACAAACACGGGGAGGTAGCCCAAATGAAAAGACAGTAAAACATGTCCCAAATATATGAACAGAGCAAAGCTCCAGAAACAGAACTAAACACAATGGAAGCAAGCCATCTACCAGATGCAGAGTTCAAACCACTGCTTATAAGGATGCTCCATGACCTCAGTGAGAACAACTACAAAGAGATAGGAAACATAAAAATGGAGATTAAAAAAAAACATAAAAAAGAACCAGTCAGAAATGAAAAATACTGTAACTGAAATGAAGAATACCTTAGAGGGAATTGACAGTAGATTAAACGAAGCAGAGGATCGAATCGGCAATTTGGAAGATGAGGTAGCAAAAAACACCCAAGCTAAACATCACAAAGAAGAATCCAAGAGCAAAAAAGAATGAGGATAGTTTAAGGGGCCTGTGGGACAACATTAGATGTAACAATATGCAAATCATATGCACCGGGAGGAGCAGAGAGAGCAAGGAATTCAAAAACTATTTGATGAAACAATGATGGAAAACTTCCCTGACTGTCAAAAGAATCACCAAGAGGTGCACAGTGACAAACAGGATGAAACGAAAGAGGCCCACATCATGACACATCTTAATTAAAATGCCAAAGGCAAAAGGCAGGGAGGGAATCTTAAGACCAGCAGCAGAAAAACAGTTATTTGCCTAAAAGAGAGCTCCCATAGTAGGACACTTTTCCAAAAGAAACTTGGTAGGCCAGGAGACATTGGTAAGAAATAATCAACATGATGAAAAGAGAGTACCTACAACCAAGATTATTCTGTCCAGCAAAGCTATCATTTAGAATCTAGAAGCAGAGAAGAGCTTCCCAGACAAGAAAAAGCAAAAGGCGTTCATCAACTCCAAACCAAGAGCAACTTTTTTAAGAAGAAAAGAAAAAAGAAAATATATAAATAATAAAATGGCAATTTATGCTTATCTGTTAAGAATTCCTTGACAGGTACATGGGTTAAATGCTGCAATCAAAAGACATAAGGTGGCTGAATAGATAAGAAAAGAAGACCTTTACATGTGCTGCCCTTACACACCCTTAGAAAAGACTCACTTTACATCAAAAGAAACACACAGACTGAAAATATAGGGATGGAAAAGTAGATTTCATGTACATGAAAAGAAAAAAAAAAGCTGGGTTAGTGGCATTTCTACTTGAAAAAATGAATTTAAAACCAAGACTGTATCAGGAGACAAAAAAGGAACCATAACCTCACTACTGGGTATTTACCCAAAGAAACCCAAACCACTACTCTGAAGGAATGTGTGCATCCACATAGTCATTGCAGCATTATTTCCAGTGCTCAAGATATGGAGGCAGCCAGGATGAAGAAATAAAGGGTCAATCATGAAGGAACGAAGAGGTGGCACATATATACAATGGAATGTTACTCAGCTAGAAAATGAAATGAAATCTTGCCACCTGCATCAACATGGGTGGACCTGAAGTGTATCGTGCTGAGTGGAGTAAGTCAGAGAAAGACAAATGCCATATGATTTCACTTACATGTGACATCTAAAGGACAAAACAGAAACAAACTCATGTATACAAAAAACATTTTGATGGTTATGAGATGAGAGAGGTTTTGGGGATGGGGGAAAAAGGGACAGGGTTAAGAATTACAAACTGGTAGCTTCACAGCATATGTATCAGATAGGTACTAAATTTATGGGGTGATAAATCTAGTGTAAGTTTTATAAATGTCTAATTACATTGTTGTTCACCTGAGATATTTTCTGCCAAGCGTATCTTTAAAAATATAAAATGTAAAAAAGAAATATGAAAAGGGAAAATAACATCTAAGTGTTATTACAAAAAGAGTTAAAAAAAAAACCTTTAAATTTAAACTTAGAATTACCCCAAGACTCAGCAATCCCACATTTAGACATACACCCAAAAGAAGAGAAAGCAAGGGCTGAAACAATTATTTGCACTGTAGTGTACATAACAGCATGTTCACAACACCCAAGAGATGGACACAATACAAATGTCCATCATGGATGGATGGGTAGACAAAATGTGGCGTATACACACAAGTAATGACTAACTTGTTTGTGCAAGTAACATGTCAAAGTGACTGAGATCTGAACTTCAAACCAAAGACTATTTGTGCTTGGTGTACATCTGCTCAATTCCAGGGCAAGCACAGAAGAATAATTGATGAATATGGAGTACGAACTCAAATTCATGTATGTTCCTTAAATTTTCGTACATATTTTATCACCCTGAATCTTAAAAATTACTCTGTGCCCATAATACAAAATTGACAATCCCCAGAAAGGTACAAGGAAAGAAAAGTATATCCATTAGCTGACTTTACCAGAGAGTCAGTATTGTGAGATGCTGAGCAAGGGATGTACAAAGGGCAGGGTGCATGGGATACTTCTGACTAAAGTCAACAATCTCATTTTTGGGTGCTAAACTTGAAATTGGTTTTCATGCTTGAAACTAGCTAACTTGAACTAGCATGAAGTTTCTTTTCGTAAACAAACAAACAAATAAAATACTAGTAATATGACCATGTTTAGATAGGTGGGAAGCTTCAAGTTTTGGCTCTCATGTTTTATTTCATTTCCTTCTTTGTTATCTCTTTCTACTTATTTTTTTGTTATTTGTTCAGCTTTAATAAAAATATTTTAATGAACACATTTGTTACCATGTAATATATCTATATATCTGTATATCTCTCTATCCAAGTGAAATTAGATAAATATTTCTACTGGGCAAATACCTCACAGGCACTCCATAAGGGCTCTATAATTTCTATATCCAATAAATATTGTCCACCTGTCCTTTCAAAGGTGTACCATTTCACGTTTTTAAAAGAAAGTATGAAGACCCATTCCCCATCCAGTATGAAACCCTACACAACAGTAGGTGTCAGTTCTCAGTTTGTTTTTACTCTGAGCAACATGGAGGGTAGGAAGTGGTAGGGAATGTCTGAGTTTGTTTTCCTTGATTTTCAGTAAGGTCCAACATCTTCCTGTTGCTCTGTAAATTGTTTCTTTCTACCATCCTATTGAAATCCAAAAGTACTACTGAAATCTTAAATATTTCATTTTCAAGTTTTGATGATGAGCTCTGCCGAATTTGGTTACAGGAGACCTTGCTCATGTAGCTACCAATATACATCTTAATAGTAATTTCATGATTCTATACATATGTATCTAATCCTTTGGGTTTGCTTTGGATTCCTTTGGGTGGCAATATATTTATTTAATTGAAATTTGTTCTCATTTCTTTTTCCTGTGCAATGAATTGTAACGATAACCTAGGCCACAAAATAGCTAACATTTTCTCTTCATGGTCTGGAGGCTGATCATGTCCAAAATGAAATATCACACAGCCGACCAAATGTATAGGCAGCAGAAGGGTTGGCCTAAAGAGGCCTGGATCTTGATAAGCGGAAGTAAAGGTGGGGACATGGCCCGAGCTACTTTTTACTTCCGGACAGAGAATCCAGGCCGAGGGCTGCCCTCGCCCCTTCCCCGACTAACGCTTCCTCCCTTTCCTGAGAGGCTTCACAAGCCCTCTCCCCTGAGTGCCCGCAGGTCCGGGAAACCAGCCTGGACCCTCTTTAGGCACCTTCCCCAGCCTTATCTCCCCGGGACGGCCAGCGAGCAGCGGAACCCACCGGCTCGCCTCAACTGGCTGCCCCCGACACCGGACTCCAGGGAACGTGTGGTCCTCACGCTGACCTGCTCCCGTTCCTGGGGCGGGCAAACGAGGGCTCGGCAAGAAACGACTCCTCCTCGATCCCGGGCCTCTCGACCTCATGATGGGGACCCACGGGCCCGTCCGACGCTCTCAGCCGGGCTGTCCTTCGCGGCGCGGGACGTTTAAAGGCGTCCCCGGCCTCTGAGGCTCACTAGCCAGCCGCACCCTGGCTTCGTACCGAGCCCGAGTGTGTCCAGGCGTCTCCGCCTGTCCGCTGAGACACAGATACGCAGCGAGAAGCCCGGCATCAGCTCACGGCTGACCGAATAAAGGTGTCCCACCAAGCTGGTCTCCATGGTGATGCGCATAGAGAAGCAGGAGGCCATTTTCCGTCACAGGATCCAATAACACACGACCCCAGCGGCCACATCACACGCTCCCCGCCCCGCGTGCTCCGTACTCCATGCATCCTCACGCCCCTCGCCGATTCCACAGCCAAGCCAAGCCCGCCCTGCGCGTCACTCACAGCTTAGCTCGCGACCCGGCATCGAACGCGTCTACGTGCCACCTCATTTGCTGTCCAACGGCACCGAAATGCCGTCCGCACCGGCGCTGCTTGACACTGACGCCCCGTCGCCCTGCCTGGTCGCCCCCGCGCTCTGACATCTCGGCTCCTGCGACACTGCCTCCCCGTTCCCAGGAGTCAGGCCGGACCCTGGGTCAAACAGCAGCCGGTGCAGGGCTCCATCACCGATAAGACGGCAGGAGCTGCTGACCGATTTTTCCCTGTAGGCTGCCACCGGACCCAGCAGACTCCGCCACAGCCCCAAGTGCTCATCGCACACTTCACGAGGGACCCAGGTGCCATTTGGCCACAGGACACAGAACTCGTAAGCCACAGCGGCACAATTGGAAGCCAACACTTTACGACATTATGTGGAGACATTCTTGGCCCAGTGCCCGGTCTACAGCACCCCTCCCACCTGGGCCGGTTGGCAGGCACAGCTGCCACGTATTGCAAGTACCTCACACTGACCCAGGACCACGGATTCTGAGAAATGCTGTGCTTGTTTGCTCACAACAACACGTAGCATGCAAGCTAAGTGCTACTTGCCAGAAACAGAGAACCAAACGTGTTCCAATCAGCAAGAATGAACCGTCCATATTACCATTCCTGCGATTTCTCACTTGTGAAGTTCAATTATTTCTTTTCAAGAACACGAAGAAAAAAAAGGGAAAGAGAAGAAAATAAAGAAAGAAGAGAAGGAGAAACAAAAGAAGGAGAAGCAGGAGGAGGTGGAGGAGGAGGAGGAGATTGGAAATGAAGAGGAGCTGAAATTTCTAACAAGTCCAGAAGGCAACAAATTAGAAGGGTGGGTGAGGACCTAGATAGGCTGCAGGGGACAGGCCCGAACAAAAGACACGTGATTCTCGGTGATTAGAAACCCACTGAAATGCTGAGCAATAGCAAGGCTGTGAATACTTTTTCTGTATAAATCATAACAGAGCATGTAAAATGACGCAGGTCTGTTTCGATACGGGTCAATGTTGGAATCAAAACAATGCGAATAAAGGATAGGCACCGGAAACTACCTAGACGGGAAGAAATTCAAATCTCAAGGTAGACAATAGAGTCCAGAGAAGAAATTTCTGGAAGAAGGACAGATCAATGATTGTCAAAATGAAAACCACTTTCGATGATGGCGATTTTGGGATCAAAGGAGACATAGTCATTCCACAGAGGAATCGTGGAAGTGACCTGTTAACATTTCTGGCTTGAAAATTGACGAAGCAACCATGGCAAATCATTCACCAAGATGAGACGTGAGGGATGACCAGTTTCGTGACTGTGTCTCACTTTTGATGCACTGGACACTTTGGATCATGGAAAGCCCGTGAAAACAGCTTCAGTGTGGCCGCTGACAATCAGTCAGGCACGTTGCAAGGCGTCCCACGGCTGTAAAACGAGCCAATTTTTGGAAAAAACATGCATCAAAAAATTTTTGATTTTTGAAGGAAAGAAACTGCTTCAGAGACATTTGATTTGAAAGGGCAGCATAGAAAACCTATACCGGGGACAAAAGAATATCAACACGTGTGGATTCCTCTCTCCATCACATAGCCCTGAATGCGAAGACATAGGGCCGTCGGTGAACCTTGCTTGGTTCTGCATAGCGAGTCTCCAGGCGACTTGTGTTTTCTCCAATAGATCAATTCCTGCAGTGAGTATCAGTCAATTGATCAGAAAACCCAAGCCGCGCCGAAGTGCTTTCTGTGAGGAAGATGTCAAGAGCACTGAGCTCCCAACAGCGGTGTTCAGTTCCCACCCAGGGTTGGCCTCGGGTGAGCTTTTGCTGCCCTCTCGTGGCAGCACAGAAGAATGCTTCGTGACTCTGCCGGGCTAGGGAACATCCGGCCTGGCTGTTCCTTGTCTACTGACAGACAATGCACCTTCCGGAGGCCTCAAAATTAATCCGTGCCCATTAGAAAACATAGAGAATCTCCACGAAGGGACAAAGAAAGAAAGAAAAAAAAACAACATCCAGCAGCTCACTTACCCAGAAACTCAAAGTTCTGCAATCCTGAGCAGGGGATAACGAAAGGGCAGGGTGCATGAGTTCCCTCCCAGTCAAGTCACTCTTTCTGCTCTGGTGGTTTTAACCGGGAATTTTGTTTTCACACCTGACTCTAGCTTTTCCAACCATTATCACATGACTTTGGAAAAAGAAAAAATCATACAATCGTCACCCTTTCTATACTATGTAAAATATAGCAAAGCATCTTTATCTGAGTCTGAATCTTGGTGAAATTCGATGACTATTTTTACCGTGCAAATCCTCAACAGTGGACTGCTCTGTGGCTGCGTGTTTCATGTATCTAATCCGTACTGTCGACTTGCCCTTCAGAAAGTTGTACCGCTTCATGTTCTTAAACAGATGCACGAGGACAGGCGTCCCACTCAGTCAATGGTCCCGCACACTAGCGCATGTCATGGATCACTATCTTTTCACTCTGGGCAACTTGTCAGGTAGAACGTGACCCTTTCGGTGTGCATTCCCTGGTTGTCAGTAAGTTTCAGCATCTTTTCCCTGCCTGTCGGGAATTTAGGTTTCTTCGGACCCTTGTCTGGACCTGCTCATTTTCTGTGGGGATTTTGACCGTTTGATTTTTGATTTAAATCTTGATGTTCACTTCTGCCTGAACTGGCGAAAGGACACCTTTCTCATGTCTGTTTCCAAGATACAGCTTCATGATATTTTTGTGAGTCTTGACCTATCTTTCTTTTCGTCGGTGTACGGTAGGATTGGGTTGGTTTGGCTTTGGTTTGGGGGGCGATGGTCTTGTTGTGTTTTGTTGTGATTTGGATTATTTGTTTCTGCCGGCCAGGACTTTCTGACCGTTCCCTAGGCTAGTGTATTGCTACCATTTTCCATTCAGGGTCCGCAAGTTGATCCTGTCCAAAAAGAAATGTCATAGAGCGGACCCAATGTCTGGGAGGCGGGAGGGTGTGGCCTAAAGAAGCCTGGAGCTGGGCCAAGGAGAAGCAGGGGTGGGGCCTTGGCCCGAGCTACTTACCACTTTTGGGCAGAGAAGCCTGGCCCAGGCCGGTTGCACTCGCCCCTTCCCCGAGTAACGCTTCCTCCCTTTCCCGAGCGGCTTCACACGCCCTCTCCCCGGAATCCCGCGGGCCTGGAAACCAGCGGGGACCCTCTCTGGGCATCATCTACAGCCCATTCTTCCCGGGACGGCCAGCGCCAAGCGGAATCCACCGGCTTGCCTCAACTAGCTGCCCCCGAAACCGGACGCCAGGGACCGTGTGGTACTCACGCTGACATGCTCCCGTTCCTGGGGCGGGCACACGGGGGCTCGGAAAAACGAATCCTCGATTCCGGGCCTCTCGAGCTCATGCTGGTGACCCTCGGGCCCGGCCGACTCTCTCAGCGGGTCTGTCTCCCGCGGCGCGGGACGTTTAAAGGCGTCCGCGGCCTCTGAGCCTCACGAGCCCGCCGCACCCTGGCTTCGGACTAAGCCCGAGTGTCTCCAGGCGTCTCCCACTGTCCACTGGGACTCAGATCCACAGCGTGAAGCCCGGCGTCAGCTCACGGCTGACAGAATAAAGGGGTGTAACCAAGCTGGTCTCCATGGTGACCTACATAGATCAGCAGGAGGCCATTTTTCCTCAAGTGATCCAATCACACACGACCCCGATGGCACGTTACGCGCCCCCCGCCCCGCGGGATTTGTGCTCCACGCTTCCTCTTGCCTCTCGCCGAATCCACAGACAAGGCAAACCCGCGCGGCGCTTTCCTCACAGCTTGGCTCGCACCCCGGCCTCGCACGCGTCTACGAGCCACCTCTCTTGCAGGCCCATGGCCCCGACACGCCGTCCACACGGGCGCTGCTCGTCACTGACACCCCGTAGCTTTGACCGGTCGCCCCCGCGCTCCGACATCTCGGCTCCTGCGACACCGTCTCCCCTCTCCCAGTAGTCAAGCCGGACCCTGGGTCAACCGGCAGCCGGTGCAGGGAATCCATCACTGCCATGAGAGCAGGGGCCGCTGACCGATTCCTCCCTGTAGGCTGCCACTGGGCCAAGCACACTCTGCCACATCCCTAAGAGCTAATAGCACTCTTCACGAGCGACCCAGGTGCCATTTGGCCACAGGACTCAGAACTCATAAGCCACAGCGGCACAATTGGAAACCAGCACTTTCCGACTCCATGTGGAGCCATTTTTGGCCGAGTGACCGGTCCACAGCACCCCTCCCACCTGGGCCGGTTTGCAGGCACTGCTGCCACGTGTTCAAGCACCTCACATGGACCCAGGGCCACAGATTCGGACAAGTGCTGTGCATGTCTGCTCACAAGTAAACGTATCATGCAAGCTAACTGCTACTTGCCAGAAACAGAGAACCAAAAGTGTTCCGATCAGGAAGAATGAACCGTCCACATTACCATTATTGCGATTTCTCACTTTGTGAAGTTCAATTGTTTCTTTTCAAGAACAAGAAGAAAAATGAATAAAGGAGAAGGAAGAAATGATAGAAGAGAAGGAGAAGCAGGAGAAGCAGGAGAAGGAAAACAGGAGTTGGAGGAGAAGGAAAAAGAATGAGGAGGAAGAGGAGGATGAGGAGGAGGAGGAGGAGGAGGAGGAGGAGGAGGAAGAGGAGGAGGAGGAGGAGAATGGAGATGAAGAGGAGCTGAAATTTCTAACAATTCCAGAAGGCATCAAATTAGAATGGTGGAAGGCCCTAGATAGGCTTCAGGGGACAGGCCTGCACAAAAGACCCAGGACTCTTGGTGTTTAGAAACCCACTGAAATGGTGAGCAATAGCAAGTCTGTGAATACGTTTTCTGTATAAATCATAACAGAGCATGTAAAATGACGCAGGTCTGTACTGATATAGGTCAATGTTGGAATCAAAACAATGCAAATAAAAGATAGGCACCAGAAACTACCTTGACGGGGAGAATTTCAAATCTCAAGGCAGACAGTAGATTCTGGAGAAGATATTTCGGGGTGAAGAACATATCAATAATTGTCAAAATGCAAACCACTTTCGATAATGGCGATTTCGGGATCAAAGGAGACAGAGTCATTCCACAGAGGAATCGTGGAAGCGACCTGTTACCATTTCTGGCTTGAAAATTGACGAAGCAACGATGGCAAAACACTCACTGGGTTAAGACGTGAGGGTTAACCAGTTTCGTGACTGTGTCTTACTTTTTATGCACTGGAAACTTTGGATCATGGAAAGCCAGTGAAAACAGCCTCAGTGTGGCCACTGGCAATCAGTCAGGCACGTAGCAAGGCGTCCCACGGCTGGAAACCGAGGCAATCCGTGCCCATTAGAAAACATGGAGAATCCCCACAAAGGGACAAAGAAAGGAAGAAAAGAAAAAGACCCAGCAGCTCACTTTCCCAGAAACTCAAAGATCTGCCATCCTGAGCAGGGGATAACGAAAGGGCAGGGTCCATGAGTTCCCTTCGAGTCAAGTTACCCTTTCTGCTCTGGTGGTGTTAACCGGGAATTTGGTTTTCACACCTGACTCTAGCTTTCGTCAACCATCATCACATGACTTTGGGATACAAACAAAAGAAATCACAAACAAACTAAAAACAAAATAAGTAATCAGGAAATAAATCAACAAAGAAACAAGTAAAAAATAAAGAAACAACAAAGTCAATAAGTGACTAAGGAAGGAAATGAATAGATCATTAAGTTAATTAATTGATTAATTAATTAATTAGTGAGTTGATAATGTTGGATAATTTTACTCTGTTCAGATACTTCCTTTGCTACAGGTTTTGGCTCTTATGTTTGGATTTCATTTCCGGAAAATGAATAAATAAATAAATAAACGAACGTATGAATGAATGAATAAAAAGTAAATAAACAGGTCAATCAGTAAGTAGGGAAATAAATGAACAAATTAATTAATCTTTTAGTGAGTTGATGATATTTGTAATTTGACCCTCTTCGGATACTATGTTTGCTACTGGTTTTGGCTCTCATTTTTGGATTTCATTTCTTAGAAATGAATAAATAAATAAACAAACAAATGAATGAAAGAATGAATGAATGAATAAAAAGTAAATAAACAGGTGAATCAGTAAGTAAGAAAATAAATGAATAAATTAATTAATTATTTAGTGAGTAGATAATATGTGTAATTGTACCCTGTCGGATACTTGGTTTGCTACAGATTTTGGCTCTCATTTTTAGATTTCATTTCCTGGAAATGAATAAATAAACAAACAAACAAATAAATAAATAAATAAACAAACAAACAAATAAATAAATAAATGAACGGATGAAGAAAAAGGAAATAAAATAGTCAATCGGTAAGTAAAAAAATTAATGAACAAATTAATTAATTATTTAGTGAGTTGATAATATTTGTAATTTGACCCTGTTCAGATACTTGGTTTGCTACAGGTTTTGGCTCTCATATTTGGATTTCATTTCCTGGAAATGAATAAATAAATAAATAAAGAAAGAACAGATGATGAATTAATAAAAAGTAAATAAACAGGTCAAACAGTAAGTAAGGAAATGAATAAACCAATTAATTAATTATTTAGTGAGTTGATAATATTTGTAATTTGACCCTGTTCATATACCTGGTTTGCTACAGGTTTTGGCTCTCATTTTTGGATTTCATTTCCTAGAAATGAATAAATAAATAAATGAACGAACGAACGAATGAGTGAATAAAAAGTACATAAACAGGTCAATAAGTATGTAAAGAAATGAATGACCCAATTAATTAATTATTTAGTGAGTTGATAATGTTTGTACTTTCACCCTGTTCCGATACTTGGTTTGCTGTAAGCTTTCGCTCTTATTTGGCATTTCATTTTCTCTTCTCTTCTTTTTCTATCTATTTTTTTTTTCCCTTTGGACATGATAAAAAGAAATCGTGCAATGGTCACTATTTTTAAACTATGTAAAATATATCCAAGTATCTTTATCTGAGTCTGAATTTTGGTGAAATTAGATGACTGTTTTTCCCGTGCAAATCCCCAACAAGGAACTGCTCTGTGGCTGCCTGTTTCATGTATCTAATCCGTATTGTCGACTTCCCCTTCAGAAAGTTGTAGTGCTTCATGTTCTTAAAGTGATGCACGAGGAAACGTATCCCACCCAGTCAATGGTCCCGCACCCTAGCGCATGTCATGGATCACTATCTTTTCACTCTGGGCAACTTCTCAGGTAGTACATGACCCTTTCGGTGTGCATTTCTCTGGTTGTCAGTCAGGTTCAGCATCTTTTACCTGTCTGTCGGCAATTTCGGTTTTCGGACCCTTGCCTGGACCTGCTCATTTTCTGTGGGAATTTTGACCGTTTGATTTTTGATTTAAATCTTGATGTTCACCTCTGCCTGAACAGGGGAAAGGACACCGTTCTCATGTGTGTTTCCAAGATACCGCTTCATGATATTTTTGTGAGTCTTGACCTATGTTTCTCATCGTTGGTGTACGGTAGGATTGGGTTGGGTTGTCTTTGGTTTGGGGGGCGGTGGTCTTGTTGTGTTTTGTTGTGATTTGTCTTGTTTGTTTCTGTCAGGCAAGTCTTTCGGACCCTTCCCTAGGGCAAGAAATTGCTCCCATTTTCCCTTCAGGGTCCACAAGCTGATCCTGTCCACCAAGAAATATCATACAGGGGACCGAATGTCTGGGCTCGAGAGGGTGTGGCCTAAAGAGGCCTGTAGCTGGGCCAAGGGGAAGCAGGGGCGGGGCCATAGCCGGAGCTACTTCCTACTTCCGGGCAGAGAAGCCTACACAGGCCGGCTGTGCTGCCTTCGCCCCTTCCCCGACTAACGCTTCCTCCCTTTCCCGAGGGGCTTCACACGCCCTCTCCCCGGAGAACCCGCGGTCCCGGCAAAACATTGGGGACCCTCTCTGGGTACTTTCCCCAGCCCGATCTCCCCTGGACGGCAAGCTCAAAGCGGAACCCCCCGGCTCGCCTCAACTGGCTGCTCTCGACCGCGGACGCCAAGGACCGTGTGGTCCTCATGCTTACCTCCTCCCTATCCTGGGGCAGGCACTCGGGGGCTCGGCAAGAAACGAATCCTCGATCCCGGGCCTCTCGCTATCACGCTGGGGACCTTCGGGCCCGGCCGACGCTCTCACCCAGGCTGTCCCTCGCGGCGCGGGACGTTTAAAGACATCGGCACCCTCTGAGACTCACGAGCCCGCCGCATCCTGGCTTCGGACCGAGCCCGAGTGTCTCCAGGCGTCTCCCACTGTCCGCTGGGACCCAGATCCGCAGCGAGAAGCCCGGCGTCAGCTCACGGCTGACCGAATAAAGGTGTTCCACCAAGCTGGTCTCCATGGTGACGCGCATTGAGCAGCACGAGGCCATTTTCGGTCACGGGGTCCAATCACAGACGACCCCAAGGACCACATCACACGCACCCCGCCCCACGCGCTCCGTTCTCCACGCATTTTCGCGCCTCTCGCCGAATCCACAGCCAAGCCAAGCCCGCGCGTCGGGTCCCTCACAGCTTGGCTTGCGCCCTGGGCTCGCACGCATCTACGTGCCACCTCTCTTGCAGGCCCACGGCCGCGACACGCCGTCCGCACCGGCGCTGCTCGCCACTGACGCCCTGTATCCTTGGTCAGTCGCCCCTGCGCTCCGACATCTCGGCTCCTGCGACGCCGCCTCCCCGCTCCGAGGAGTCAGGCCAGAACCTGGGTCAACTGGCACCCGGTGCAGGGGCTCCATCACCACCTTGAGAGCAGGGGCCGATGACCGATTCCTCCCCGTAGGCTGGCACGGGGTATCAGCACACTCCGCCACAGCCCCAAGGGCTCATTGCACACTTCGCGAGCGAACCAGGTGACATTTGGCTACAGGACTCAGAACTCATAAACCACAGCGGCACAAATTGGCAGCGAGCACTTTCCGACTCCATGTGGAGCCATTCTTGGCCGAGTGACCGGTCCACAGCGCCCCTCACACCTGGGCCGGTTGGCAGGCACGGCTGTCACGTGTTGCAAGCACCTCACACGGACACGGGACCGCACATTCCGACAAGTCCTGTGCTCCCCTGCTCACAACTACACGTAGCATGCATGCTAACTGCTACTTGCCGGAACCAGAGAACGAAACGCGTTCGGATCACCATGAATGAACCGTCCATATTATCATTCTTGGGATTTCTCACCTTGTGAAATTCAATTGTTTCTTTTCAAGAAGAAGAAAAAAAAAAGGAAAAAAGAGAAGGAAAAAAGAAAGAAGAGAAGGAGAAGCAGGAGGAGGAGGACGTGGAGAAGGAGGAGAATGGAAATGAGGAGGAGATGAAATTTCTAACAAGGCCAGAAGGCAACAAATTAGAAGGGTGGGTGAGGCCCTAGATAGGCTGCAGGGGACAGGCCCGAAAAAAACACCCGTGATTCTCGGTGTTTAGAAACCCACTGAAATGCTCAGCAATAGCAAGTCTGTGAATACTTTTTCTGTATAAATCATAACACAGCATGAAATATGACGCAGGTCTGCATCGATACGGGTCAATGCTGGAATCAAAACAATGCGAATAAAGGATAGGCACCGGAAACTACCTTGACGAGGAGAATTTCAAATCTCAAGGCAGACAATAGAGTCCAGAGAAGATACTTCTGGAGGAAGGACAGATCAATGATTATCAAAATGAAAACCACTTTCGATGATGGCGATATTGGAATCAAAGGAGACATAGTCATTCCACAGAGGAATCGTGGAAGTGACCTGTTACCATTTCTGTCTTGAAAATTGGCGAAGCAACGATGGCAAAACACTCACCGGGATGAGATGTGAGGGATGACCAGTTTCGTGACTGTGTCTCACTTTTTATGCAATGGACACTTTGGATCGTGGAAAGCCCGTGAAAACAGCCTCAGTGTTGCCACTGGTAATCAGTCAGGCACGCTGCAAATCGTCCCATGGTTGGAAACCGAGGCAATGTTTGGGAAAACATGCATCAAAAAGAAATTATTTTTTAAGGAAAGAAACTGCTTCAGAGACATTTGATTTGAAAGGGCAGCTTATAAAACCTGTACCGGGGACACAAGAATATCAAAACGTGTGGATTCCTCTCATCATCACATAGCCCTGAATGTGAAGACAAAGGCCCGTCGGTCAGCCTTGCTTGGATCTGCATAGCGAGTCTCCAGGCGACTTGTGTTTTCTCCAATAGATCAATTTATGCAGTGAATATCAGTCAATGGACAAGAAAACACAAGCCGTGCCAATTGCTTTCTGTGAGTAACATGTCAAGAGCACTGAGCTCCCAACAGCAGTGTTCAGCTCCCACCAGGGTTGGCCTTGGCTGAGCGTTTGCTGCCCTCTCTTGGCAGCACAGAAGAATGCTTCGTGACTCTGCAGGGCTAGGGAACATCCGGCCTGGCTGTTCCTTGTCTACTGACAGACACTGCAAATTCCTGAGGCCTCAAAATGAATCCGTGTCCATTAGAAAACATGGAGAATCCCCACGAAGGGACAAAGAAAGAAAGAAAAGAAAAAGACCCAGCAGCTCACTTTCCCAGAAACTCAAAATTCTGCCATCCTGAGCAGGGGATAACGAAAGGGCAGGGTACATGAGTTCCCTCCGAGTCAAGTCACCCTTTCTGCTCTGGTGGTGTTAACCAGGAATTTGGTTTTCATACCTGACTCTAGCTTTCGCCAACCATTATCACATGACTTTGGGATACAAACAAAAGAAATCACAAACAAACTAAAAATCAAAATAAGTAATCAGGAAATAAATCAACAAACAAACAAGTAAAAAATGAAAAAACAAACAAGTCAATAAGTGAGTAAGGAAGGGAATGAATAGATCATTAGTTAATTGATTAATTAATTAATTAGTGAGTTGAGAATGTTGGATAATTTGACCCTGTTCAGATACTTCCTTTGCTACAGGTTTTGGGTGTTATGTTTGGATTTCATTTCCGGTAAATAAATAAATATATAAATAAGTGAACGAACGTATGAATGGATGAATAAAAAGTAAATAAACAGGTCAATCAGTAAGTAGGAAAAGGAATGAGCTAATTAATTATTCATTTAGTGAGTTGATGATATTTGTAATTTGACCCAGTTCGGATACTTCGTTTGCTACATATTTTGGCTCTCATTTTTAGATTTCATTTCCTGGAAATGAATAAATTAACAAATAAATAAATAAATAAATAAATAAATAAATGAACGAACGGATGAATAAAAAGGAAATAAACTAGTCAATCAGTAAGTAAAAAAATTAATGAACAAAGTAATTAATTATTTAGTGAGTTGATAATATTTGTAATTTGACCTTATTCTGATACTTGGTTTGCTACAGGTTTTGCCTCTCATATTTGGATTTCATTTCCTGGAAATGAATAAATAAATAAATAAATAAATAAACGAACGGATGATGAATTAATAAAAAGTAAATAAACAGTTCAATCAGTAAGTAAAGAAATGATTGAACCAATTAATTAATTATTTAGTGAGTTGATAATATTTGTAATTTGACCCTGTTCAGATACCTGGTTGCTACAGGTTTTGGCTCTCAATTTTGGATTTCATTTCCTAGATATGAATAATTAAATAAATGAATGAACGACCGAATGTGAATGAATAAGAAGTACATAAGCAGGTGAATCAGTAAGTAAAGAAATGAATGAACCAATTAATTAATTATTTAGTGAGTTGATAATGTTTGTACTTTCACCCTGTTTCGATACTTGGTTTGCTGTAAGCCTTCGCTCTTATTTTGCATTTCATTTTCTCTTCTCTTTTTTTTCTTTCAATTTTTCTTCATTGACCATGATAAAAAAAATAATCGTGCAATGGTCACCCTTTCTATACTATCTAAAATATACCCAAGTGTCTTGATCTGATTCTGATTCTTGGTGCAATTCGATTACTCTTTTTCCTGTGCAAAACCCCAACACGGGACTGTCCCATGGCTGCCTGTTTCACGTATCTAATCCGTATTGTCGACTTTCCCTTCAGAAAGTTGTAGTGCTTCATGTTCTTAAAGTGATGCACGAGGACACTTATCCCACCCAGGCAATGGTCCCGCACACTAGCGCATGTCATGGAACACTATCTTTTCACTCTGGGCAACTTCTCAGGTAGTACATGACCCTTTCGGTGTGCATTTCTCTGGTTGTCAGTAAGGTTCAGCATCTTTTCCCTGTCTGTCGGCAATTTCGATTTCTTCGGACCCTTGTCTGGACCTGCTCATCTTCTGTGGGGATTTTGACCGTTTGATTTTTGATTTAAATCTTGATGTTCACCTCTGCCTGAACAGGGGAAAGGACACCTTTCTCATGTGTGTTTCCAAGATACCGCTTCATGATATTTTTGTGAGTCTTGACCTATGTTTCTCATCATTGGTGTACAGTAGGATGGGGTTGGTTTATTTTTGGTTTGGGGGGCGGTGGTCTTGTGTTTTGTTGTGATTTTTCTTGTTTGTTTCCTTCGAGCAGGTCTTTCTGACTGTTCCCTAGGCCAGGAAATTGGTCCCATTTTCCCTTTAGGGTCCGCAAGCTGATCCTTTCCACAAAGAAATATCATAGAGCGGACCGAATGTCTGGCTGGCGGGAGGGTGTGGCCTCAAGAGACCTAGAGCAGGGCCAACGGAAGCATGGGCGGGACCATAAGCCGGGCTACTTCCTACTTTCGGGCAGTGAACCCTGGCCCAGGCCGAGCTGCACTCGCCGATTCTCCGACTAACACTTCCTCCTTTCCCGAGGGGCTTCACACTCCCTCTCCCCAGAGGACACGCGGGCCCGACAAACAAGCGGGGACCCTCTCAGGGCACCTTCCCCAACCCCATCTCCCTGGACGGCCAGCGCCAAGCGGAACCCACCCGCTCGCCTCAACTGGCTGCTCCCGACTCCGGACGCCAGGGACCGTGTGATCCTCACGCTTACCTGCTCCCGTTCCTGGGGCGGGCACACGGGGGCTCGGCAAGAAACGACTCCTCGATCTGGGCCTCTCGACCTCACGCTGGGGACCGTCGGGCCCGGCCGACGCTTTCAGCCTGGCTGTCCATCGCGGCGCGGGACGTTTAAAGGCGTCCGTGGCCTCTGAGCCTCACGAGCCTGCCGCACCCTGGCTTCTTACCGAGCCCGATTGTCTCCAGGCATCTATCAGTGTCCGCTGCGACCCAGATCCGCAGGGAGTATCCCGGCGTCAGCTCACGGCTGACCGAATAATGGGGTCCCACCAAGCTGGTCTCCAGGGTGACGGGCATTGAGCAACAGGAGGCCATTTTCCGTCACGGGATCCAATCACAGACGAACCCAACGCCACGTCACATGCCCCCTCGCCCCGCGGGCTCCGTGCTCCTTGCATCCTCTCGCCGATCGCCGAATCCGCAGCCAAGCCAAGCCCGCGCGGCGCGTCCCTCACAGCTTGGGTCGCGCCCCGTCCTCGCACGCGTCTACGTGCCACCTCCCTTGCAGGCCCACGGCGCCAACACGCCGTCCGCACGGGCGCTGCTCGCCACTACCGTTCCGTTGCCCTGCATGGTCGCGCCCGCGCTCCGACATCTTAGCTCCTGCGACACCGCCTCCCCGCTCCCAGGAGTCAGGCCGGTCCCTGGGCCAACCGACACCCGGTGCAGTGGCTCCATCACTGCCAGGAGAGCAGGGTTCGCTTACCGATTCCTCCCTGTAGGCTGGCACGGGCTCGCAGCACACTCCACCACAGCCCAAAGAGCTCATTGCACATTTCGAGCGCGAACCGGGTACCATTTGGCCACAGATCTCAGAACTCATAAGCCACAGTGGCACAATTGGAAGCCAGCTCTTTCCAACTCCATGTGGAGCCATTCGTGGCCGAGTGTCCGGTCTATAGCTCCACTCCCACCTGGGCCCGTGGGTGTGGACAACTGCCAAGTGTTGGTAGCACCTCCTAGGTACTCGCGAGTGCGGATTCTTGGAAATCCTCACCTTCCTTACTCAAACCTACTCGCACCATGTAGTCTCACTACTTGTCGCCGGAATCTCAAAAGCAAACCCCTTCCAATCTGCGAGAACTACCATTCCCAAAACCAGTCTTGGGATTTCACACCTCGTGAAGTTCCACTGTTTTTATTATCAAGAAGCAGAAAGAAGAAAGAAAAGAGGTGAAGAAAAAGAATGAGAGAGAAAATAAGGAGAAGAAAATGGAGAAGGAGAAGGAAAAGGAGAAGGAGAACAAGAAGTAGGAAAAAAAGAGTAAGATGAAGGAGTAGAAGGAGAAGGAGCAGGAGGAGGAGAAGGAGGAGTAGGAAGAGGAGGAGGAGAAGGACAACTGGAAACAATGCAACAGCCTGTTCATTCATGGATGGTTAGACTCATTTGACTCTCTGCACTCAACAGAATACTTTTCAGTTTTTACAAGGAAGAAAATTCTGACACATAGCCGAGCACAGATGAACCTTAGAGACATTACAGTGGATGAAAGGTAGACACAATGGGACAATATTGGATGATTCCACTTATTTGAGGGCATTAGATGAGTCAAAATAATAGAGACAGTGCTGGAGAGGAGAATGGGGTGTTAGGGTTCAGTGGGGACAACCTTTCAGTTTTGGAAGATCAGAATGTTCTGAAGATGGACGGTGGTGATGGTTGCATGATCATGTGAACTTTTTTGTTGCTGCTAAACTCTGCACAACTTAACAATAGTTAAAATAGTAAATTTATGTTATGTATATTTTACCACAGTTGGCAAATGTCAGAAACACAGCAGATACTTTATAAAGAGCAAGGATGTGTTCAATTTATTGAAGCAAGGAGACCTTGTAGTTTAGTGACACCATTACCACCATCACCACCCTGTGGTTTGGCTACACGTCACACATAGCCATTTGCTTTTTGACTCCCACACTCAGTCATGCCACTGTTTCATGTAAAGAGAGATGTGATGGTGGACATGGCATCACCAAATGTTATAAGTTATAATCCACGTTCAGATGTTTTTGGTTAAAAAAATCCAATAGCACAGAGGCTAGTAGACGAGGCTGAAAATCTAATAATGCTAGTTTATGTCAAAATAAAGGTGGCCTGGGCTTACCTCTTTTGTAGGAACATCTGATGACATTTCGCTTCTTCACAGTTATGAATTATCAATGAGTAAGGTGAGTCCTAAGAAATCTCATGGCTCTCATTAACCAGGCCAAAACAATTAACCACAGGAGTTCCCCACAGATACAAAAAGTTAAGAAGAGTATTCCTCAGATGTAGAAATGCCAGTAACTGTCAGGTTGTAACGAAAACGTATAGATCAAAACATCCTCATGTTTCCATGACTAACAGGGCTGGCCAGTTGGACTTTTGAGTAGGAGGCCTGTGACCAGAGATGCCTTAAAGGGCCACAGGCTAGAAGGTAGAATATCCCTTGACGCCTTGACAAGTCTTTTGAGAAGAGAAATTTCTTTAGAGGTCCTAGACCAAAGAATCACTGTAATTCATGAGAGTCTTAAGTAGAAACACAGTAAGAAGGGGTAAAGCCACTGTCAGGAAGGCATGTTCTGATGGGAGCCAAGGACAGAACCATGAGGAATGTGCCCTCCTTCAGTGTCCTTGGACAAGGAGCCTTGGATCAATATTGACATGGGTCGTCCTGTGTGGCTTTGTTGTGTTTCAGTTGCAAAGGTCAATTCCATCCTCCTGCACTATGCTATGTTAAATATGGTTGTCACCTAAGTATGCTTACAGCTGTAATTTATACAATTTTTTGGTAAGACTTCCTTCTAGAAACACACAGAAGAAGCCTGAAGCAGGAAGAGAAGTGGGCAGGGAGAGGGGAAAAAGGCAAAAGGGGGATGGTGAATAGAGAGAAAGCAGGAGAGACTTGTCAAATCATTTTTATTTTTACTTTTTTTGATTTTAGCAATTAGTTGGGGTATAATTTTAACAGTAAAATCTCCTGAAGTGTGCAGCTCCAGAAATTTTTACAAAGGTTTCCCTGTGACCTCCACTCAGATCAAGAAACAGAATAGTCCTGTCTCCCAAAAACTTCTTTCATGACTCTTGCTAGTCAATCGGCACGAGTTCCGGACCCCTCACCCAAAACGTGATCTTTTCGTTTCTTTTCATCAGAATAAAGGTTTTCAGAGTCAACTGTGTTTAGTAATTTTTTTGCCTTTTTTTATTACAGTTGATATATAATGTTATACTAGCTTCAGGTATACAATATAGTGATTAGACATTTACATAACTTAGAAAGTGATCACCCCAATAAGTCTAATACCCATCTGACACCATCATAGTTTTTACAGTATTGTTGACTGCATTTCTCATGCTGTACTTACATCCCTGTGACTATTTTGTGACTACCAACTGGACTCCATTCCTTCCCGTGTTTCATCCAGTGACCCGCTGCAAACGCCTCCCAACTGACAACCATTAAAATGTTCTCTGTGTCTTTGAGTTTGTCTATTTTGTCCCTTAGATTCCACATAAGTGAAATCATATGGCACTTGTCATTCTCTGACTTACTCCACAAACACGATACCCTCTATGTCCTCCCAGGTCATTGCAGATGGCTAGACTTCATTTTTTTTATAGCCAAGTAACATTCCATTGCATATAAGTTCCACCTCTTCTTTATCCATTCATCCACTGATGTATACTCTGGTTGCCTCCACCTCTTGGCTATTGTAAGTCATGCTGCAATGAACATAAGGATGCACATTTCCCTTCAAAGTGGTGTTTTGGGTTTCTTGAGACTATTTCCCCAAAATGGAATAACTGGGTCTTTCTTTGACATTTGGTATAGCCTCTGGTTTAAAGTCTATTTTGCCTGGTAGTCCAGATTTTTGTTCGGTTCCATGTTCAGGAAATGGTTCTTTCCATCTCTTCCCCTTTACTTTCAGTCTATGTGTTTTTTGTGACCTAAAGTGAGACTTTTCTACGCAGCATGTGTAAAAGGGTCTTGTTTTCTTATCTATTCAGCCACTTTATATTGTGTGATTGGAGGATTTAATTCATTTACATTAAAGTAATTTTTTCTTAAAAAAAGTCTCTTTAATATTCTTTTTTTTTTTTTTTTTTTGTAATACCGGTTCAGTGCTGATGAACAACTTTAGCATTTGAGTGTGTTTCTCTGGGAAAGTCTTTATCTTTCCTGGGTAATCTTGGTTGGAGTTTCTTGGTTTTCATCACTTTGACTATTTTTTGCCTATCCCTCTGTCCTGAAAAGTTTCTGTTGGATAATTAGCTGTCTTATTGGAGCTCCTTTATAGGCACCTAACTGCTTTTCTCCTGTTGCTCTTAAGATTCTCTCCTTGTGTTTAAGCTTTTGCATTTTAATTAGGATGTGTCATGGTGTGGGCCTCTTTGATTCATCTTTTTTGTCAGTGTGCACTTCTAGTGATTCTTTTGCCTAGTTAGGGAGGTTTTCAATCATTATTTCATCAAATAGATTTTGAGTTCCCTGCTCTCTTTCCTCATTTGGTTCCTATGATGTGATGTCGTTATGCCTGTTTTTGTCCTGGAGGACCCTTATTTCATTATTATTTTGGGAGAATTCTTCTTTTTTTATTGCTCTTCTGCTTGGATGTTTTCTGCTACCTCATCTTCCAAATTGCAGATTCAGTCCCCTACTTCATCTAATCCACTGTCAATTCCCTGTAAGGTATTCTTCATTTTAGTTATACTATTCTTCATTTCTGACTGGTTCTTTCTTATGTTTTGCATCTCCATTTTTATGTTTCTTATCTCTTTGTCATTGTTCACACTGAAAGTATGGAGAAGCCTTATAAGCAGTGTTTTGAATTCTGCATCTGGCAGATTCCTTGCCTCCATTGTGTTTAGTTTTTCTTCTAGAGCTTTGTTCTGTCTTTTATTTTGAAACATGTTTCTCTATCTCCTCATTTTGTCTGCCTCCTCCTCTTTGTTTCTATGTATTAAGTAGGGCTTCTCTGTCTCCCAGTCTCAGTAGAGTCGCCATATTTAGTGTGTGTCCCATGGATCCTAATGTTTCCATCACCCTGGTCTCTTGAACTGGATGCTCAAGGTGTGTTTGTTGGATAGATATTATGTGCCCACCTGTTGTATTTGAACCTTGGTTGTTTTTTGGTCATCACTGGGGGAGATTGATCCTCAAGCTGATCAGCAGTGAAGGACATGCTTGTGCAGGCTCTGACCCTACAGAGCAGGATGGTCTTCAGCAGGGTTTTGGTGCCTTCTCAATCTACTCTTTGGTGTGTCATCTCTAGAGTTAGCAGGATGATTCTGCAGCTTTGTCCTAACTCCAAAACTAAGGGTAAAGGCCCTCGGGTGTTCTGGGAGGGTCCTCACTTCAGGCCCAGTTTAGCAGCAGCGTCGGCCATCTGAAATGAGACACTAAGCAATCCGCAGATGGCTGTTATCCATGCTGAAACTGGAGATGCCTCAAGAGGTCAAGACTCAAGCCAAAGTTGGTTGCCACTAATGCAGAACTTGGGGCTGCTTGGCAAGATGTCTGGAGCTCGCTGAGGTCAGATGCTGTTTGATTGGGGTGTGCAAAGCTTTGAGAGATTAGAGGATGGTCCACTGCATGAGCCAAGACAGGCTGATTGTATGGAGAAGCCACTGGAAGCAGCTTGGGTGCACCTGCATTTTGAGAAAGGGGCAGTTCAAGGACCTCCCGAGAGTGGGCTGACCTGTGTTAGTTATGTTGACAGAGACTCAGATATAGCAGCTCCCTGGGTCTGCACGCTGGGCTCAAAAAAGAAACAAAGGCTTCTGCCCGCACTTCTGTCTGGGAGAAAGCCACCCCTCCAGCCCTCGCTCTGAAGACCGACAACTCAGTTCCTCCTGTGTGGCCCAGGCACCTTTGAACAGCTGCCTCATCACTGGAACTCACAGTGAGTGAGTCCATTAGCAGTAAGTCTATGTGTGTGTTTGCATGGCCCCTTAGGAGGCCATCTATCTCATTCAGTCACAGTCTGTACTTGTATTCACAGACAGAAGTGTGGGGACTTCTCTTCCTGGCAATAGAACCTTGGTCTGGTGAGTCCAGTGTGGGCTTGGGACACCAGGCTCCTCCAGGGGGACCTTCACAGCTGAGAAGTCTCTTCTGATTTCTAATCACCACAAAGGGGTGTTGGCCACCCTGTTCTGGGTCTCAGTCCCTCCTACCTATCTTGAAGTGGCCTCTTCTGTGTGACTCCAGTCAGAAGACTTCTGTTCACCTGGAATTCAGGCAACTCCCAGTGATGGTCATTCGATAGTTGACTTGTTCTTTTGAGGTGATCCAGGGATGAGGCGAGCATAACATGTAACTGCTTTTCCATCTTGACTAGAAAAATCTCATCTGTCTTGTTAAATGTATCATCACTGTGTTCATGTTTATTATTGTATCACGTTTCAATTGTGGACATCCCCCGTTTGTATATCCATTCTTCTGTTAGTGAACAGTTGGCATGTGTTTAGTTCGGGGCTACAACAGGGTGGAATTTATCGACATTCAAAAAGAAAGCACAAGTTTTCTCTGTAACTTGATGCTCTTGCCCAAGTGGAAAAAGGAAATTAGTGCTTCATAGAATGAAATTTCTCAGGGAAGTGCAGCCAGTTAGACATCTAAGTGGACTTTCAATATTTCTTGAGAAACTACAATTTTGTTGCTCTCCTGATTTTCTCTGTTAAGGGAGCTTCCCTGTTTGAAGAGGAAACAAGAACTCGATAAAAGGAAAATGGATGAAATCTTCTAGACTCCTAAAGTCTTGTCCTGACTCCTAGAGGAGGAGTACATATCCTGAGGAGAATAGGAAAAAGACATTGTGGTGGCGTATGACATGTCTAAATAGACACCTCCGTCAAATACACAATAAACTTTTCGGGCAGAAAAACAGCTCTCCACAGATAATATTACTTTCTTTGACTATAATAACAGAGGACTGTGTTCAGAAGTTGGGGGTTTCATCTCACCTCCACCTCTGACCATGAACTAGCTACATAAACTCTCTATATTTCAATCACTTGTGTGGAAGAGGAGGCTATCTGTCCTGTGTTCCCTCTGTGTTAGAGGACTGTGCGCTTCCTGGTGCTCAAAACAACCCAGTACATTCCTAAGAGATGCCAAGGGTCAGCCAGAAAGAGGAAGGTGAAAATGCGTCATGAACCATGAAACACCCTACTCTTTGGCCAGTATGACAGCTGTCACTTCTTGGCTCTTCCTCAGAGTCCAAGCTGGGACTGAGGTGATGGCTGGAGATGGCATGAACATGGGCCGTGCTGCTCTTTATCTGTCTGGGAGTGCTGTCCCCAGTGACACTTTTCTCCCTGGTCTCCACAATAAATGCCCCTGCACTTCTCAATTTTCACCTCCAGGCCAAATGCCACATGCCATCCCTCTGCCCCTGACTACCTTAGAAGGATCTCTGTGAGGGAGAAAAAATTTAAAAAATTCCACCATCCTTTACAGCATCCTCAGTGTGTGCTCTACCAACAGGAAATGAATAGAATACATTGTCTGGTCTTCTTCCTGTAAAATATAAAGCAAGTCCCTTAAAGAATCTTTCCAAGGAATCCTTCAGAGGATCTTGAATTTTTTTTTCTATTTTTTGTTCACCCTGATCCCCCAAAGCACACCCTGGCATGGCGATCCTCCTACGTTCTGTGTTGAAATTCTTTATCATCTTGCTCTCTCTTGAGACTGAAGGTGAAAGAGGATCAAGGACCACATTCCACAGCTTAATCCAGTTCAGTAACTTCGCTCTATGACTATCAGGCTGCAGATGTGCTGTCCTCTGCTTGGTCTCCAGCTCCCCTCTGGGATAAGGTTGGCCTTTGTCACACTTAGTATACGAAAAGATTTCTTTGGAAGGTAAGTGATGTTTCCCTAAAAGCCGTTTTACAATCCATCGTTGCAGTTGCATGGAGAATACGACCGACTCAGTCCCAGGCCGGCTCTGAAGTGCTGACAGGTGCCCAGAAGCCATCCGGCTCCTTCAAAACACATGGTAAGGAAGCCAAGAAATCTTTAAATGCAAAAGTGTATAATACCTTCAACTTCCCAATGTTTGAGAGCTGCGGACATTATGCAAATAAAGGTCAACAGGGAAAGGACATTTTAAATAATGCTATTACTATTTTACAAGATCTCCACTAGAGAGAAAGAGTCTGTGGCCAATAAGCCAAATCTAAACAAAAAGGTTACAGGGATAGTTTACATTCTAGCAAAGGACCCAGCCAAAGTGGGTCCATAGGCAATGTTTTCAGCACACATATTTAAATAGCTGATAGACTTACATTAGTGGGGGAAATGTTTTCAAACACTGTGCTCTCACAGACTCAAATATCCTTTGAGAAGGACCTTCCAAATTTGCCCTTTGATTTCTCTCTTGTGAACTCAATCAACCTTCAGTGTGTGTCTGTGAGATCAAATTATGTCTAATTTTTAACCAATTCATGATGAAATTACTCAGTCATTTATTTCATTTTGATTGAGGCCCATTCAACATCTGAAGAGTTGTGAGTGATCAAGCATCACGAGTAGAAGGTGTGTGTCTTGCCTATGCTATATCCCTAAGGTCCTTGGTTGAAATATTTCGGTGGCACTGAAAGAACTTATTGTCGTGCGAATTAGCTGAAGTTGTTGGCTCTCTCTTGAGTTGGCGTTAAACATGATTTTCAAGTGTAATCCATTGAGGGCATCCTGGGGGCTTACCTACCAGTTACCCTGGTAGCTAGTTGGAACACTCATGAGCTTTGGGAGAAAAAATCATTCAACAGTTAAGAAGGGCCTGTCTTTTGGGTAGGGTTCTGGGCGCAGTTACCTAAATTTGTATGAATAAGACCTATGCTCCTAGTGCAACCTTTCTGAAAATTATCTTAACTGCTGTTTTAACGATCTTCAGAAGAGTAGAAATATTGATCACCACTACACCAATCACACACGACTATACATGCTGAGTGAGAAAAGCAAATGTGAGCTGAAGGTCTGAAAACAAGGTAGACCTACTATCCACCCCCGCAATAGTATGCTAAGACATCTGCACATGAGAAATGAAATTTGGCATTAGTGTGCAAGTGCATGTGGGTACAGTATCTCTGCTCATAACTGCCCCACTTTGCAAAAAACCCATTGCACAGAAAACTACCTTAAACCTTCAAAAAGCAAAAGTGGACTTGAACAAAGGGAAAGACATATCCTATTATTGATGAAGAAGACTCAATGTTATACATATGTCAGTTATCCCTAAGTTAACTTATAAACAGCATGATTCTCACAGAAATTAAAGCATTCTTTTCCAGTCTGGTGTAAGAGAAGTTGATTAGAAAATTCAAATGGAAAAATAAGCAGAAACAACTGAGAAAGTACTCAGGGAGGGAAAAGGAATATGCATAGCACATCACATAGTATTCTAAAATCAGAATAAAACATCTTTAACAGGATTGTACTGGCACATTAGTACATAAATACACTAAAAGAATCAAATAGGACGCCAGAAATAGACCCACTATTAGTGCAAATTAAGCATATGAAAAAAAACGGTATTGAAACTGGGAGAAAAGATCTTTTGTTAATTAAGTGGAACAGGTACAAAGAAGAATCTATCAGGAAGGTAAATTTGTCCAAATACATTACATTGAATATCAGGATAAATTCCAAATGAATAGCAGATAAAAGAAAACCATTCAAGCACTAGGGAAAAAATGAACAAATGCTTTTATAATACGGGAGTGGAGAACCCAGAAGCAATAAGAGATTGATAAATCTAAAAAAGATGTACACTTTATAAAATCTTTGCATAACCAAATATATAATAAGCAAAGTTTAATAAAAAAGGACAAATTAAAAAAGGTGTTTATAACTGAAAGATACTAGACAAAGGCAAATTTTCATGCTCTATTAAGACCTCCTAAAATGAAAGAACACCAGCGAATCATTAGAAAGAATGGGCTGAAAATAGGAAACTGCGATAGGCATGTTGTGAAATGGCCCCAGATAAGTCCCATTTTCCTCACTTTTACGCCCTCGCTCTTCTTCCAATGAGCACAGGCGAGACCTAATGGCATGCCTCTGATAAATAGAAAACGGCAAAAGTTATGCAACGTGACTTCTGTGATTAGGTTATGTAAACCTATGGCTGCTATCTTCCTGGCACCGTCTGGCTCTCTCAATTACTTGCTCTGATGGAGCCAGCTGCCATCTTCCATGACGCTCGACAGAGAGGTCCATCTGCCCAGATACTGAATACTCTGGCAAACAGCTTTTGAGGAACTCAGGAAATGAATGCTGCCAATGACAACGTAAGCACGCTATGAACTGGATTCTTCACCTGAGCCTTCAGATGAGACCACAGGCACAGCTGACATTTAAACTGGGGCTTTGGAAGAGATGGTGACATAGAACAGACGTCTGCGCTACCTAGGCCATGGATCGGTACCTGATAGTGGCCTATCAGGTACAAGGCCAAGAGAGCTAAGTTTCGTCTTATTTGCAGCTGCTCCCCAGTGCTGACATCACTCCCTTGGCTCTTCTTAAGTTCATTAGGCATTCGGTCCTCATGGGAGAACCAGTACCAGGTGTCATAATGGTTGGGGACTGCTGAAGTAAAAGATCCAGCTAAGCTGTGCCCAAACTACTGATCCACAGCAGCTGTGAGCTAACAAATAAATGCCTGTTGCTTGAAGCCGCTAAACTTTGGAGCAATTGATTACTTGGCAGCAGATAACATATCATGAAGTAAAAAAAAAAAAATTGCCTTGAAACATTTGAAAAAGTGCTCAACTCACTAAGAAGGGAAATATACATTAAAATGACACCAACATACAATCTCTGACTTATATCTTGAAGAAAATTTCAAAAGTTTTAAAGTGTATTTTTTCCTAACAAAGCACTGAAGTAGACATTCTCTTTGCTTGCTCAGGGGGATGCAAAATGATCATTCCTATAGAAGCAGCAGCTACACATATTTTAAAATGACATTGTCCTAGGAATCTAGACTGAAGATACTGGCAAAATATAAAACGATGTAGCACCATGGAATACCATATATACATATGTACATACCAAGCTGCCTGAATAAACTAGGGTACATCCACACGATGAAATAGTATGGAGCCAAAAAAAGTAGAAAGATTTCTACACACTGATATAGAGTGATCTGCAGGAAATTGTCAAGTCAAAAAAGCAGGGTGCCAAATTACACACACACACACACACACACACACACACACACACACACACACACACACAGAAAACTATGATTGCATTCTGAAAGAGATGGAATAAATATGAACACACAAGCCTTACGTTTCCAAAAGAAAACAAGCGGAGAAAAAACAAAATTAAAGTTACCTGAGATAAGCGAGAATCGAATCGAGATTAGAATAGAAATTTATTCAGACATTCTCTGAATAAAACTCATTCAAGAACTTTGACTTTGAAATTGTGTAAATAATTTCCTTAAAAATAGAAAACAAGGTGATATGAATAACCTTTTCAAGTTGGTGATAGAACTATGCAACCAACATTAATGGTGGATGGTATTGCCATTATTCCATCAAAATCATTTAGAAAGTAGTATTTTGACTCCATATCCTTAATTCAATACATTTTAAAGACAAGCAGGGCTTAAATCTCCACTGTATTCAGTAGCATTATAGCTAATAATGACACCAGTAATATATAATAATAATTATATATATAATTTTAATATTATCTATCATAGAATAAGCAAATAAGTAGGCTAATGTTGGGTCTTCAGTGTGAAAGAAAGAAATGCGGCATCAAATTGCAGCCAAATAAAAATTGTCTAAGTAAGTTTGAACATAATTTTGTAACACCTTAATTTTTTATGTCTTATATATTCATATATCTTAGTTCAGTCCACTAAAATACCTACATATAATGGCAATATGGTAGAATGAGACCCAAATGTGGTTTCTAAATACCATCACCCTGTCTAGGGCTCACTGCAAGAGTGACATGGCTGATTGAATGTCTAGGCCCTGAAATGTACAGGACACGACTAGGATATCTTGTTGAGATACAAAAAAAGAAAGCCTCAGAGAATAATGGAGACTGTTAATGGTTTTTCTTTTGGGAGTGATTACATATTCTCTAATTAGATAGTGGTGATAGCTGCACAACTATGTGGACGTACTAAAAACCAATTACTGGTACAAGATTGAGCCTAAACATTAGGGTATGTGAATGACACTTTAATAAAATGATTATTATCTAGCTAATAAAAATTAATATGCATATTAATAATCTAACAGTAAATTTGATATACACATTTAAAGTAAAATAATAGTTTAGAAAAAATATAATATATATAACAATAATTCAAATAAAATAGCATGTATTTATTATTATTATTTTTGCCTAGACCACATGCTCTTCTTAACTGGACTCCCATCAAAGTACTAACCAGGCCCAACCCTGCTTAGCTTCCAAGATCAGATGTTGGGCTTGTTCAGGTGACATGGCCACAGAACATGCTCTGTGGCCCCACTAGGCTTTGATCCCAGGATCTTCTGTGTATAAAGCAGATGTGATAACCACTGGACTATGGAACCCTGTCCTAAAATTGCATTGAAATTAAGTGTTTGAAATAAAAAAACATACAGGCTAATGGGAACCACCAGCACTCCCTCTGTGAAGACCATGAGAATCATGACCAACTTTGAGACACCGGAAGCATCTCTCGCTAAATGGGGATGGCCAGAGAATTCATCCGCAAGTGAAGAGTTTCACTGAGTGGTGCAACTCTGGACTGCTGTAAGAATATGGCTAGTAGCAATGTACGCCGAACACGCAGTTACGATGTGGATTTTCAGTAGGGAAAACCTTGATGATGTAGGATATAAATCTCAGAGGAATGGAAATCTATGAAAAAAAAATTACGAGATACAGAATGTAGCAAAGCATCGCTGGAAAACTCTTTTTAAAAAGCTGAATACAAATAAAAGAGGATTTATTTTCAAACAATACAAGTTTGGAAAATGATACTCAAGCATCTATGCTTCTGGGAAACGTATTCTAGCATCACGTGAACAGGCATGAGTCATAAAAGAACTACAGGCTCTGATAAAAGAGTTAGAGCTATTTTCATACATTCTGAAAAAAATGCTGAAGCTGCAATTGAGATGAAAACACTATCACGTTCTTTTTCGTCCCATCCATGGACTTCAGGCAAATGATAAGCCCTCAGAGGTAGAAGAAGCTCAAAAGGCAAGCACAAAATCAAACTCCCGGCCACGGACGGGCTAATGTCTCCACACTCTCAAGACAGCAAAGATGGCTGCTCAACACTACTGTGTTTAAAATTGACTTTGCTCCTGAGATGGTGCTTCTGCAGTAAAATCCTACCCTTTCCAATGGTAATATGCTTTCTAGTCATCTTTCTTGAAAGGAAAATGACATTAGTAATGATTTGATTTTATTAAAAATGGTTGTCTTAAAGTGTATGATCTATCATTCAATGCTGCTTAATCTAATGCTTTTAAGCAGGCTATATCTGTACTTATTAATATTCTAGGTAGGTTTTTGACTGGTAAAGTTAATTTTTTAAGGAAATGACCTAAGCTGACAAGTATGAGAAAGAGGAGTTTCTAACATGTCTGTGAAACAAGAATTCAATTTTTGGAAATGGTCACTTATTGGAAAAATGAGATCCATGAATTGGTTTCAAGAGAGTTGTGAATGTGTGCAAAATTTGGTGTGTATGGGAATTATTCTAGGAGGAATTTCTGTGAGATTAAGAACCACCACTATACAAATTAATTAGGTCGAGGAAATGAATATGCTTTAACTTCAATATTGAACATTCGATGAACATAGTTAGTTGTACTTCCGATAGGTCCTTTTATCTACCATTTAGATTTAAAAAAAAAAATTATAGAATATATTTTATTAAGTGTTCTTTGAGGTAAATAGTACACTGTCCTGAATAAAGGTGTTTTATCGTGAAATAATACCAATAGAATTATGTCAGAGAGCATGTGTGCCTGTGGCTCCATTGCCAAGAATGGGACAATTTGATCTTAAAAAGAAAAACAAATCAATCGAGCAAAACACTTTGACTTCATAGAAACCCTAAAATGACTGTTAAAGAACATTTATGAATGAGACAATTAGGGAAGTTTAAGTATTGACTAGGTATTCGATAACATTAGGAAATTATTGTTAACTTTCTTGGGTGTAACAGTGATGATGTGCTTGTTTTTAAAAGGCGTCCTATCTTTTAGAAATGCGTGTTGACGTATACATGGATCAAATAATACGTTCCAGGGAGTCGCTACATAATTAATTCAAGGCTGGGACTGGAGAGAGTCAGTGAAGTTAGAAATGACACATAATTATCCAGATATTGATAACTCTTGATGCTGAAGTAATTGCATCTGAAATTTTTCAAAATAAAAACATAAAAGCAATCTCATGAATTCATACTCAAGAGTTGAGTTGATACTTTCAAAAGACAAAAAGGGAAACCAAGATATCAAAAACAATTTCTAAAACAATACATTGGTCCACACCAATGATCGCCTAGGGCATTCTCCTTCACTCTAGAATCATCAAAGGACAATTACCATATGCCACCTGATATAATGCATTTCGGAACATGGCATCACATTTGAAATACTCTTCCTCAAACAGCTGACCTAGAATCTAAACAAGACTCAAGAGGTAACGAGTTTAAGAACAGCACAAGTCACTCACTTCCTTGAGCAAATCAAAATCATTTTTTACAAACAGGGCAAAAGGTGTGTGGCAGGGCAGTGCTTTAAATTAAGACTCGAGAGACACAGTGAGCACCTCAGGAGGAAAAACAAAAAACTGTAGAATTACTTTTAAGAAATTTAACAATTATAAGTATTTGATGAGAAGGAATAATTGTTAATTTTGAAAGGTATGATACGATGTATTATACCTTAAGAAATGCCCATTTATGTTAAGAGAGTAAAATTCAAATATACAGGGATGAAGTGACATGGTGTCTGGGGTTTGCTTTAAAGTCCATTAGAGAAAGAAAAATAGGTTAGAAAGGAAGGAAGAAAGAGGAGATAAAGCTAATATGGCAGAATCTTGATAACTGTGGAGTTTGGTAATAGATGTTTGAGGTAGGATTTCTTATACTATTCTCTCTACTTTTGCACATTTTGGAAAATTGTACATTATGGAAAGATATTGTTACCATGCTATAGGAAACACAGTTGATATTTTTAGAAGTTTAAGAGCGAGATGTAAAACTTTCAGACACTCTTAGTTCCGTCCACTAGGTTTATCATATTGCTTAAGTAATAGCTAAATCAAGAGCTAGTAAGACCAACTGGCAGGGGGCCAAAGATCCTCCTTTAAAAAAAGAAAGTTCCTTAATGCAATTAATGAACATATTTGGACAGAGAAGATAAAAGGAAACTGGTTGGGCAACTCTCTACTCAAAACTACCTTTGCCATGGTCTTCAATCCTTGAAAAGATTTCATAGAGCACCCTAATACTACTTTCCAGACACTCCAGGTAGTATTGGGTATGCAATACCAACACAAGTGGAATTTCATATTTCCCAAATTTTGGGATTTACATTATTGCATTGGGCGGGGGGTTCTAAAAACAGAGAAAATACATCCCAAATGACAATGGAAAGTTACCGGCCAGACCGCTCACAAGAAAGGCAATGCTTACTTACAGTGTATCTGGATTGAAGGCCACAGAGAAAGAAGTTGGGAAGGATATACCCTCTTCATTCATCATGTACCAGTATTCCCAGATGGCAGCAATGGAGATAAAAATACTGGCCACTACGTTCATAAATTCTGAAACGGTAATTAGGTCGTATGTGGGACACGTATGAAAATGTGTCACGTATAGATTCCTTAATGCACACACCACCGTAGCTTTTCCCAGGAGCTCTAGGATGCTGGCAGCCAGTAGGAGGTGCTGAGAAAAACAAATATCAAGCGGGAGGTAGGTATCCTAGTTGGCGTAACGGTGGTAAGATGTGACTGTGTTGAAGAAATCATTGAGGTGAATAATGCACACTTTCCACACTCCCACACGGGCTAGACCATGATAGGCCTGCGCCAGGTCGTCCATGTTCCACATCCGCCACACCGCGAAGCCTATGGATATGGTGGTGAGGATGCAGGCTACTGTGCCCACGACGAAACCTCCCAATTGGCAATCAGCATTATCGTCAGGGGAAAACATGATGACCACGTGCTGAGTGAAACTGCAAACAAATACAGGGTATTATGAAGGTGGGACCCTCAGGTTGGAACAGCCCCGCATGGGTAAGTGGTGCTCCATCAGAGAATGGAGGTCTGTGTCCCACATGTTCTGCTGACCGACTCTCACAGACCCCAGGATGGGAGCATGAACTCTGTCTCTAAAGCTAAGTGGTCCTTCGCTGTTGGCAAAGCCACTTTAGGGAAGTCACTCTGTCCTCAACTTAAATCATCAGATTCTTCAAAACAGTTTTTATCCCATAATACAGTGATATATATCTGCCAGGGAAAGGGGCTTTCTGAGCCAGGCACAATTGGGGTGTGGTGGAGGCAGTTTGCAGGGGAGTAGAAATGTGAGCTGGTCCCATGGAAGAGTGAGGTGCTGAAGAGAAAGCAGTGGTATAAATTACAATGTCTACTCTGAAAGCTACACTGAGAGCTGTATTTCCAGCCCAGCGCTGATGACCTGTTGAATCAAAACTTCTTTATATAAAATCCTAGCATCTCTGGAAGCCGGGCCACGTGGCATTGATCTGCATGACACTATTCTCACTCTCACATAAGTCTTACAGAACTCAATGACCCAAGATAGGGGGTGGAATTGAAGTTGGAGAAATGTACACCTTTGTTCTTGGCTCCAGAGACATGTTTTTAGCCCTTGTTCTGGGGTAACTGGTTCAGAACCTAGATATCTCCGTTACACACAGGCCCACTGGCCTCTTCTCTCCAATGGGACCTAGAAGGATGCTGTGTGAAAGTCTCAGTTAAGTCATATGGGTCACTTAAGTACATTTGCACACTACATATGTGCTTCTCTATGATTTTAAAGCCTTTAATAATGTTTTTGGAATAACGAGGCCATTGTGAATTGGAACCAAGTAGGAAGTGTAGCTGTTTTATTGGTTATCTACTGTATGGTAAAAGCAAAGTCCACTTAAGAGAATTCTAAAGAAAAGAAGCTATTTCTCTAAAGTGACTCAAGTGCATCTTCCCCATTCCTTCCTGGGCACACTTTTCCCACTGATGTGTGTCTTTTGTAAAATAGCTTTCTTGAGACATAATCTACACACAATGAAATTCTCTATTTAAAATTGAACAATTTGGTGGATTTCTGTATATTCAAAAGATTATGTAACCATCACCATTAATTCCAGATTGGTTTAATCACAAAGAGAGAGAGAGAGAGAGAGAGAGAGAGAGAGAGAGAGAGAGAGAGAGACAGAAGGAAGGAAGGATGGAAGGAAGGAAGAAGAAAGTAGAAAGAAGGAAGGGAAGGAAGGAAGGAAGGAAAGAAAAAAAGAAAAGAAAGAGAGAGAGAGAGAGAGAGAGAGAGAGAGAGAGAGAGAGAGAGAAAGAAAGAAAGAAAGAAAGAAAGAAAGAAAGAAAGAAAGAAAGAAAGAAAGAAAGAAAGAAAGAAAGAAAGAAAGAAAGCAATGATGTACCTATCAGCAGTCAATCCCCAGTCTCTCCTGGCCCCAGTTCTGGGCAACCTCCTATATGTCCCCACAGATTTGACTATTGTGGATATTTCATACAAATAGAAACATACAATTTGTGGCCTTTGATTCTGGCTCTTAACTGAACACAATGTTTTTCATGTTTACTCATACATGTATCAGTACTTCATTCCTTTTCATGACCCAGTAATATTGCACCATATAGGTATAGCACCATTTGTTTATGCACTTAGCAAGTGATGGGCAATTAAACTGTTTTCACTTCATGTTCACAGCAGCATCATTCGTGCATAAGTCTCTGTGTGGAGGTATATTTTCATTTCTCTTGGGTATGTATCCAGGAGTGGAATGCTGGGTCACAAGGTAACTCAATCTGTAACATTTTGAGCCCCAGCTAATGTTTTCCAAAGTGGTGGCTTCAAATCACAGCAGAGCACTACCCAACCACCTCCTCAAACAACACACCCAAGGGGCAAACTTTGCGGGCAGCAGAGCTTTTCTATAACAAATCCTGCTCTGTAGGGTCAGCCACTGCGCAGCAACTCCTCCACTGCAGTCACAGCCAATCAGCCTGAGGGTCAATCCCTCCCAGTGATGTGCAAACAGCAACCATGGCTCAACTGCAACAGGAGGGCACACACAACCCAGGCAAAAGACACACCTAGAGCACCTGGCTCAGGTAAGCAGGGAGATGGTGCTACTGGAACCCACTGGTCATATACTACATAAGGTCACTCCAATAAGACTGAGAGACAGAACAGCCCTACCTAATACACAGAAACAAACACGGGAGGTAACCCAAATGGGAAGACGGTAAACATGTCCCAAATGGAAGAACTGAGCAAAGCTCCAGAAACAGAACTAAACACAATGGAAGCAAGCTATCTACCAGATGCAGAGTTCAAAACACTGCTTATAAGGATGCTCCATGACCTCAGTGAGAACAACTACAAAGAGATAGGAAACATAAAATGGAGACTAAAAAAAAAACATAAAAAAACAACCAGTCAGAAATGAAAAATACTGTAACTGAAATGAAGAGTACCTTAGAGGGAATTGACAGTAGATTAGATGAAGCAGAGGATCGAATCGGCAATTTGGAAGATGAGGTAGCAAAAAACACCCAAGCTAAACATCACAAAGAAAGAAGAATCCAACAACAACAAAAAAAAAATGAGGATAGTTTAAGGGGCCTGTGGGACAACATTAGGTGTAACAATATGCACATCATAGGCACCGGGAGGAGCAGAGAGAGCAAGGAATTCAAAAACTATTTGATGAAACAATGATGGAAAACTTCCCTAACCTGGCAAAAGAATCACCAAGAGGTGCACAGTGACAAACAGGATGAACCCAAAGAGGCCCACATCATGACACATCTTAATTAAAATGCCAAAGGCTAAAGACAAGGAGATAATCTTAAGACCAGCAGCAGAAAAACAGTTATTTGCCTACAAGAGAGCTCCCATAGTAGGCTACTTTTCCAAAAGAAACTTGGTAGGCCAGAAGACATTGGCAAGAAATAATCAACATGATGAAAAGAGAGTACCTACAACCAAGATTATTCTGTCCAGCAAAGCTATCATTTAGAATCGAGGGGCAGAGAACAGCTTCCCAGACAAGAAAAAGCAAAAGGCGTTCATCAACTCCAAACCAAGAGCAACTTTTTCAAGAAGAAAAAAAAAAGAAAATATAAAAATCATAAAATGGCAATTTATGCTTATCTGTTAAGAAATTATTGACAGGTACATGGGTTAAATGCTGCAATCAAAAGACATAAGGTGGCTGAATAGATAAGAAAACAAGACCTTTGCATGTGCTGGCCTCACACACTCTTAAAAAAGACTCACTTTACATCAAAAGAAACACACAGACTGAAAATACAGGGATGGACAAGTAGATTTCATGTACATGAAAAGAAAAAAAAAGAGCTGAGTTAGTGGCTTTTCTACTTGACAAAATGGATTTAAATCCAAGACTGTAACAGGAGACAAAAAAGGAAACATAACCGCACTACTGGGTATTTACCCAAAGAAACCCAAACCACTACTTTGAAAAGATGTGTGCATCCACATAGTCATTGCAGCATTATTTCCAGTGCTCAAGATATTGAGGCAGCCAGGATGAAGAAATAAAGGGTCAATCATGAAGGAACGAAGAGGTGGCACATATATACAATGGAATATTACTCAGCTAGAAAATGGAATGAAATCTTGCCACCTGCAACAACATGGGTTGACCTGAAGCGTATCGTGCTGAGTGGAGTAAGTCAGAGAAAGACAAATGCCATATGATTTCGCTTACATGTGACATCTAAAGGACAAAACAGAAACAAACTCATATATACAGAAAACATTTTGATGGTTATGAGATGGGAGGGGGTTTGGGGATGGGGGAAAAAATGGACAGGGTTAAGAAGTACAAACTAGTAGCTTCACACCATATGTATCAGATGGGTACTAAATTTATGGGGTGATAAATCTAGTGTAAGTTTTATAAATGTCTAATTACATTGTTCACCTGAGATATTTTATGCCAGCGTATCTTTAAAAATATAAAATTTAAAAAAGAAATATGAAAAGGGAAAATAACATCTAAGTGATATTACAAAAAGAGTAAATAAACCTTTAAATTTAAACTTAGAATTACCCCAAGTCTCAGCAATCCCACATTTAGACATACACCCAAAAGAAGAGAAAGCAAGGACTGAAACAATTATTCGCATTGTAGTGTACATAACAGCATGTTCACAACAGCCAAGAGATGGACACAATACAAATGTTCATCATGGATGGATGGGTAGACAAAATGTGGCATATACACAAAAGTAATGATTAACTTGTTTGTGCAAGTAACATGTCAAAGTAACTGAGATCTGAACAGCAGTGTTTAACTTCAAACCAAAGACTATTTGTGTTTGGTGTGCATCTGCTCCATTCCAGGGCAAGCACAGAAGAATAATTCATGAATATGGAGTAAGACCTCAAATTCACGTGTGTTCCTTAAATATTCGTAGATATTATATCACCCTGAAACTTAAAAATTGATCTGTGCCCATAATAGAACATTGACACTCCCCAGAAAGGTACAAGGAAAGAAAAGTATATCCATTAGCGTACTTTACCAGAGAGTCAGGATTGTGAGATCCTGAGCAACGGATGTAGAAAGGGCAGGGTGCATGGGATACTTCTGACTAAAGTCAACAATCTCATTTTGGGGTGCTAACCTTGAAATTGGTTTTCATGCTTGAAACTAGCTTACTTAAACTAGCATGAAGTTTCTTTTTGTAAACAAACAAACAAATAAAATACTAGTAATATGACCATGTTTAGATAGGTGGGAAGCGTCAAGTTTTGGCTCTCATTTTTTATTTCATTTCCTTCTTTGTTATCTCTTTCTACTTATTTTTTTTTGTTATTTGTTCAGCTTTAATAAAAATATTTTAATGAACATCTTTGTTACCATGTAATATATCTATATATCTGTATATCTCTCTATCCAAGTGAAATTAGATAAATATTTCTACTGGGCAAATGCCTCACAGGGCACTCCATAAGGTCTCTATAATTTCTATATCCAATAAATATTGTCCACCTGTCCTTTCAAAGGTGTACCACTTCGCGTTTTTAAAACAAAGTATGAAGACACATTTCCCATTCAGTATGCAACCCTACACAATAGTAGGTGTCAGATCTCAGTTTGGTTTTACTTTGAGCAACATGGAGGGTAGGAAGTGGTAGGGAATGTCTGAGTTTGTTTTCCTTGATTTTCAGTAAGGTCCAACATCTTCCTCTTGGTTAGTAAATTGTTTCTCTCTACCACCCCATTGAAATCCAAAAGTACTACTGAAATCTTAAATATTTCATTTTCAAAATTTGATGATGAGCTCTGCCAAATTTGGTTAAAGGAGACCTTGCTCATGTAGTTACCAATATATATCTTAATAGTAATTTCACGATTCTATACATATGATTCTAATCGTTTGGGTTTGCTTTCGATTCGTTTGGGTGGCAATACTTTTATTTCATTAAAATTTGTTCTCATTTCTTTTTCCTGTTCAACGAATTGTAATGATAACCTAGGCCACAAAATAGCTAAAATTTTCCCTTCATGGTCTGGAGGCTGATCATGTCCAAAAAGAAATATCACACATCCGACCGAATGTATAGGCAGCAGATGGGTGTGGCCTAAAGAGCCCTAGACTGGGACAAGTAGAAGAAGGGGTGGGGCCATGGACACAGATGCTTCCAGTCATAAGAGACATTCACATGCCTGGTTGCCCTGACCCTGTCCCAGACTACTGGTTCCCGCTTTCCCAAGGGGCTTGACACACCCTCTCTCCGGGGACCCCGTAGACCCGGCAAAGTAGTGGGACCCTCTCTGGGCACCTTCCCCTGCCAGATCCCTTCAGGACGGCCAGAACCAAACTGAACCCACAGGCTCGCCTACACTGGCTGCCCCCGTCATCGGACGCCAGGGACCGTGTGGTCCTCACGCTGACCTGTTCCCGTTCCTGGGGCGGGCACACGGGGGCTCGGTCACTAAGACTCCTCGATCCTGGGATTCTCGAACTTACGCTGGGGACCCTCGTGCAAGACCGACGCTCTCAGCCGCGCTGTCCGTAGCAGCACGGGACGTTTAAAGGCGTCCGCGGCCTGAGCCTCACGAGACCGCCGCACCCTGGCTTCGGACGAAGTCTGAGTGTCTCCAGGCGTCTCCCACTGTCCACTGGGACCCAGAACCGCAGCGAGAAGCCCGGCGTCATCTCACGGCTGAAGGAATAAAGGGGTCCCACGAAGCTGATTTCCATGGTGACACGCATAGAGCAGCAGGAGACCATTTTCTTTAACGGGATCCAATCATACACGACCCAGACGGCAAAGTCACACGCCATCCGCCCTGCGTGTTCCATGTTCCACGCATCTTCGCGCCTCTCGCCGAATACACAGCCAAGCCAAGCCCACGCGGCGCATCCCTGAGAATTTCGCTCACTCCTCGGTCTCGCACGCGTCTACGTGCCACCTCCCTTGCAGGCCCACGGCCCCGACACACCGTCCGCACCGGCGCTGCTCGCCACTGACGCCCCGTCGCCCTGCCCGGTCACCCCCGTGCTCTGAAATCTCGGCTACTGCGACACCGCCTCCCCACTCCCAAGAGTCAGGCCGGACTCTGGGCCAACAGGCACCTGGAGCAGGGGCTCCATCACCGCCATAAGAGTAGGGGCAGCTGACCGATTCCTCCACGTAGGCTGGCACGGGGTCCCATCACACTCCGCCACAGCCCCAAGAGCTTATCGCACACTTCGCGAGAGACCCAGGTGCCATTGGGCCACAGGACTCAGAACTCATAAGCCACAGCAGCACAATTGGACGCCAGCACTTTCTGACTCCATGTGGAGCCATTCTTGGCCGAGTTACCGGTCCATAGCACCCCTCACACCTGGGCCGGTTGCCAGGCACGGCTGCCACGTGTTGCACGCAACTAACACGGACTCGGGACCACGGATTCCGACAAGTCCTGTGCTCCCCTGCTCACAACTACACGTAGCATGCAAGCTAACTGCTATTTGCCGGAAGCAGACAACCAAACGCGTTCCGATCAGCAGGAATGAACCGTCCATATTACTATTCTTGCGATTTCTCACTATGTGAAGTTCAATTGTTTCTTTTCAAGAACAAGAAGAAAAAAGCGGTAAAGAGAAGAAAAAAAAGAAAGAAGAGAAGAAGATGCAGGGGAAACAGGAGAAGGAGAAACAGGAGGAGGAGGAGAAGGAAAAAGGAGGAGCAGGAGGAGAAGGAGAAGGAGGAGGAAGAGGAGGAGGAGGAGGAGGAGTAGGAGGATGAGGAGGAGGAAGAGGAGGAGGAGAAGGAGAATGGAAATGAAGAGGAGCTGAAATTTCTGACAAGTCCAGAAGGCAAAGATTTAGAAGGGTGGTTGAGGCCCTAGATAGGCTTCAGGGGACAGGCCCTAAAAAAGACCCGTGATTCTCGGTGTTTAGAAACCCACTGAAATGCTGAGCAATAGCAAGTCTGTGAATACTTTTTCTGTATAAATCATAACACAGCATGTATAATGACGCAGGTCTGTACCGATACGGGTCAATGTTGGAATCAAAACAATGCGAATAAAGGATAGGCACCAGAAACTACCTTGACGGGGAGAATTTCAAATCTCAAGGCAGACAACAGAGTCCAGAGAAGAAATTTCTGGAGGAAGGACAGATCAATGATTGTCAAAATGAAAACCACTTTTGATGATGGCGATTTCAGCATCAAAGGACACATAGTCATTCCACAGAGCAATCATGGAAGTGACCTGTTACCATTTCTGGCTTGAAAATTGACGAAGCAACGATGGCAAAACACGCACCGGGATGAGACGTGAGGGATGACCAGTTTCGTGACTGGGTCTCACATTTATGCACTGGACACTTTGGATCGTGGAAAGCCAGTGAAAACAGCCTCAGTGTGGCCACTGGCAAACAGTCAGGCAAGTTGCAAAGCGTCCCACGGCTGGAAACAGAGGCAGTATTTAAAAAAGCATGCATCAAAAAAAAATTGATTTTTTTAGGAAAGAAACTGCTTCAGAGACATTTGATTTGAAAGGGCAGCTTAGAAAACCTGTACCGGGGACACAAGAATATCAAAACGTGTGGATTCCTCTCTCCATCAAAGCCCTGAATACGAAGAGAAAGGCCCGTCGGTCAGCCTTGCTTTGATCTGCATAGGGAGTCTCCAGGCGACTTGTGTTTTTTCCAATAGATCAATTCCTGCAGTGAGTATCAGTCAATTGATCCGAAAACCCAAGGCGCGCCAAATTCCTTTCTATGAGGAACATGTCAAGAGCACTGAGCTCCCAACAGCAGTGTTCAGCTCCCACCCAGGGTTGGCCTTGGCTGAGCTTTTGTTGCCCTCTCGTGGCAGCACAGAAGAATGCTTCGTGACTCTGAAGGGCTAGGGAACATCCGGCCTTGCTGTTCCTTGTATACTGAAAGACACTACACCTTCCTGAGGCCTCAAAATGAATCCGTGCCCATTAGAAAACATGGAGAATCCCCACGAAGGGACAAAGAAAGAAAGAAAAGAAAAAGACCCAACAGCTCACTTTCCCAGAAACTCAAGTTCTGCCATCTTGAGCAGGGGATAACGAAAGGGCAGGGTGCATGATTCACTGCGAGTGAAGTCACCCTTTCTGCTCTGGTGGTGTTAACTGGGAATTTGGTTTTCACATCTGACTCTAGCTTTCTCCAACCATCGTCACATGACTTTGGGATACAATCAAAAGAAACCACAAACAAACTAACAAACAAAATAAGTAATCAGGAAATAAATCAACAAAAAAAAACAGTAAAAAATGAAGAAACAACCAAGTCAATAAGTGAGTAAGGAAGGGAATGAATAGATTAATTAATTAGTTAATTGATTGATTAATTAATTAATTAGTGAGTTGATATAGTTTGTAATTTGACCCTGTTCAGATACGTGGTTTGCTACAGCTTTTGGCCCTTCTTTTTGATTTCATTTCCTGGAAATGAATAAATAAATAAAAAATACATGAATGAATGGATGAATGAATGAATTAAAAGTTAATAAACAGGTCGAACAGTAAACGAAAAAATGAATGAACAAATTTATTAATTATTTAGTGAGTTGATAATATTTGTAATCGGACCCTGTTCGGATACTTGCTTTGCTACACATTTTGGCTGTCATTTTTGAATTTCATTTCTTAGAAATGGATAAATAAATAAATAAATAAATAAATAAATGGACGAACGAATGAATGAATGAATTAAATGTTAATAAACAGGTCAATCAGTAAACGAAAAAATGAATGAACAAATTAATTAATTATTTAGTGAGTTGATAATATTTGAAATTTGACACTGTTCAGATACTTGGTTTGCTGTAAGCTTTGGCTCCGTTTTTTTTATTTCATTTACTCTTCCCTTCTTTTTCTTTCTATCTTTTTTCTTTGGCCATGATCAAAAAGAAAAAATCGTGCAATGGTCACCCTTTCTATACTATGTAAATTATATCTAAGTATCTTTATCTGAGTCTGAATCTTGGTGAAATTCGATGACTATTTTTACCGTACAAATCCCCAACAGAGGACTGCTCCGTGGCTGCATGTTTCATGTATCTAATCCGTATTGTCGACTTGCCCTTCAGAAAGTTGTACCACTTCATGTTCTTAAAGTGATGCACGAGGACACGTGTCCCACCCAGACAATGGTCCCGCACACTAGCGCATGTCATGCATCACTATCTTTTCACTCTGGGCAACTTGTCAGGTAGAACGTGACCCTTTCGGTGTGCATTTCTCTGGTTGTCAGTAAGGTTCAGCATCTTTTCCCTGTCTGTCGGCAATTTCGGTTTCTTCGGACCCTTGTCTGGACCTGCTCATTTTCTGTGGGGATTTTGACCGTTTGATTTTTGAATTAAACCTTGATGTTCACCTCTGCCTGAACTGGGGAAAGGACACCTTTCTCATGCCTGTTTCCAAGATACAGCTTCATGATATTTTTGTGAGTCTTGACCTATGTTTCTCATCGTTGGTGTACGATAGGATTGGGTTGGTTTGGCTTTGGGTTGGAGGGCGATGGTCTTTTTGTGTTTTGTTGTGATTTGTCTTGTTTTTTTTTCTGCCGGCCAGGTCTTTCTGACTGTTTCCTAGGCCAAGAAATTGCTCCCATTTTCCCTTCAGGGTCCGCAAGCTGATCCTTTCCACAAAGAAATATCATAGAGTGGACCGAATATGGGCGGTGGGAGGGTGTGGCTTAAAGAGGCCTGGAGCTGGCCAAGGGGAAGCAGTGGCGGGGCCATGGCCTGAGCTACTTTCTACTTTTGGGCAGGGAAACCTGGCTCAGGCCGGTTGCGCTCGCCCCTTCTCCGACTAACGCTTCCTCCCTTTCCCGAGGGGCTTCACACGCCCTCTACCTGGAGAACCCGAGGGCCTGGAAACCAGCGGGGACTCTCTCTGGGCACTATCTACAGCCCGATCTCCCCGGGACGGCCAGCCCCAAGTGGAACCCACCGTCTCCCCTCAACTGGCTGCCCCACACACCGGACCCCAGGGACCGTGTGGTCCTCACACTGACCTGCTCTCATTCCTGGGGCGGGCACACGGGGGCTCGGCTAGAAACGACTCGTCGATCCCGGGCCTCTTGAGCTCATGCTGGGGACCCTCGGGCCCGGCTGACGCTCAGCTGGGCTGTCCCCCGCGGCGCGGGACTTTAAAAGGCATCCGCGGCCTCTGAGGCTCAGGAGCACGCCGCACCCTGGCTTCGGACCGAGCCCGAGTGTCTCCAGGCGTCTCCAACTGTCCGCTGGGACCCATATCCGCAGCGAGAAGCCTGGCGTCAGCTAACGGCTGACCGAATAATGGGTCCCACCAAGCTGGTCTCCATGGTGACGTACATAGATCAGAGGAGGCCATTTTTCCTCAAGGGATCCAATCACACACGACCCTGATGGACACGTCACACGCCCCCGGACCCGCGCGATCAGTGCTCTACGCATCCTCGCGCCTCTCGCCAAATCCACATCCAAGCCAAATTTGCGCGGTGCGTTCCTCACATCTTGGCTCGTGCCCCGGCATCGCACGCGTCTCCGTGCCACCTCCCTTGCAGGCCCACGACCCCGACACGCCGTCCACACGGGTGCTGCTCGTCACTGACGACCCGTCGCCCTGTCCTGTCGCCCCCGCGCTCCGCCATCTCGGCTCCTGCCACAGCGCCTCCCCGCTCCCAGTAGTCAGGCCGGACCCTGGGTCAACCGGCAGCCGGTGCAGGGGATCCATCACTGCCATGAGAGCAGGGGCCTCTGACCGATTCCTCCCCGTAGGCTGCCACTGGGCCCAGCACACTCTGCCACATCCCTAAGAGCTAATCACACACTTCACGAGCGACCCAGGTGCCATTTGGCCACAGGACTCAGAACTCATAAGCCACAGTGGCGCAATTGTAAGCCAACGCTTTACGACTTTATGTGGAGACATTCTTGGCCGAGTGCCTTGTCCACAGCACCCCTCACACCTGGGCCGGTTGGCAGGCACGGCTGCCAGGTGTTGCAAGCACCTCACACGGACCCGGGACCACGAATTCTGACAAGTGCTGTGCTTGTCTGCTCACAACTACACGTAATATGCAAGCTAACTGCTACTTGCCAGAAACAGAGAACCAAATGTGTTCCGATCAGCAAGAATAAACCGTCCATATTACCATTCTTGTGATTTCTCACTTTGTGAAGTTCAATTGTTTCTTTCCAAGAACAAGAAGAAAAAAGGGGGAAAGAGAAGGAAAAAAAGAAAGAAGAGAAGGAGAAGCAGGAGAAGGAGAAACAGGAGGAGGAGGAGGAGGAAAAAGGAGGAGCAGGAGGAGGAGGAGGAGGAGGAGGAGGAGGAGGAGGAGGAGGAGAAGGAGGAGGAGGAGCAAAATGAAAATGAAGAGGAGCTGAAATTTCTAACAATTCCAGAAGGCTGCAAATTAGAAGGGTGGGTGAGGCCCTAGATAGGCTTCAGGGGACAGGCCTGAACTAAAGACCCGTGATTCTCAGTGTTTAGAAACCCACTGAAATGCTGAGCAATAGCAAATCTGTGAAAACTTTTTTTGTATAAATCATAACAGAGCATGTAAAATGACGCAGGTCTGTATCGATACGGGTCAATGTTGGAATCAAAACAATGTGAATAAGGGATAGACACCGGAAACTACCTTGACAGGGAGAATTTTAAATCTCAAGGCAGAGAATAGAGTCCAGAGAAGAAATTTCTGGAGGAAGAACAGATCAATGATTGAGCCATTCTTGGCCGACTGTCCGATCTATAGCACCCCTTTCACCTGGGCCCGTGGGTGTGGACAACTGCCAAATGTTGGAAACACCTCCTCGGGACTCAGGATTGCGGATACTTGGAAATCCTTTGCTTGCCTACTCAAACTTACTCGCACCATGCAGTCTCACTACTTGTCACCAGAATGTCAGAATCAAACCACCTTCAATCTGCAAGAACTACCATTCTCAAAACCATTCTTGGCAATTCACACCTCTTGAAGTTTCACTGTTTCTATTATAAAGAAGCAGAAAGAAGAAAGAAAATAGGTTGGAAAGAAAAAGAATGAGAGAGAAAATAAGAAGAAAATGAAGAAGGAGTAGGAAAAGGAGAAGGAGAACGAGAAGTAGGAAAAGAAGAGTAAGATGAATGAGTAGAAGAAGAAGGAGCAGGAGGAGGAGAAGGAGGAGAAGTAAGAGGAGGAGGAGGAGGACAACTGGAAACAAAGCAACAGCCTGTTCATGGATGAATTGGATAGACTCATTTGACTCTCTGCACTCAACAGAATACTTTTCAGTTTTTATAAGGAAGAAAATTCTGACACAAACCCCAGCACAGATGTACATTAAAGACATTACAGTGGGTGAAAAGTAGACACAAAAAAGACAATATTGGACGATTCCACTTATTTGAGGACTCTAGATGAGTCAAAATAATAGAGACACTGGCTGGCGAGGAGAATGGGGTGTTAGGGTTCAGTGGGGACAAAGGTTCAGTTTGGGAAGATCAGAATGTTCCTAAGATGGATGGTGGTGATGGTTGCATGATCATGTGACTTTTTTGTTGCTACTAAACTCTGCAGAACTTAACAATAGTTAAAATAGTAAATTTACTTTACCTATATTTTACCACAATTGGCAAGTTTCACAAACACAGCAGATACTTCATAAAGAGCAAAAATGTGTTAAAATTATTAAAGCAAGGAGACCTTGTAATTTGGTGACACCATCACCACCCTGTGGTTTGGCGACATGTCACAAATTACCCATTTGTTTTTCGACTCCCACGCTCAGTCATGCCCTGTTTCATGTAATGAGAGATGTGATTGTGGACATGACATCTCCAAATGTTGTAAGTTATAATCCACATTCAGATGTCCTTGGTTAAAAAATCAAATATCACAGAGGCTAGTAGACGAGGCTGAAAATCTAATAATGCTAGTTTATGTCAAAATAAAGTGGCCTGGACTTACCTCTTTTGTAGGAACATCTGATGACATTTCACTTCTTCACAGAGATGAATTATCAATGAGTAAGGTGAGTCCTGAGAAATCTCATGGCTCTCCTTAACCAGGCCAAAACAATTAAACACAGGAGTTCCCCACAAATACAAAAAGTCAAGAAGAGAATTCCTCAGATGTAGAAATGCCAGGAACTGTCAGGTTGTAACGGGAACGTATAGATCAAAACATCCTCATGTTTCCATGACTAACAGGGCTGGCCAGTTAGACTTTTGAGTAGCAGGCCTGTGACCAGAGATGCCTTAAAGGGCCACAGGCTAGAGGGTAGAATATCCCTTGACGCCTTGACAAGTCTTTTGAGAAGAGAAATTTCTTTTGAGGTCCTAGACCAAAGAATCACTGTAATTCGTGAGAGTCTTAAGTAGGAACACTGTAAGAAGGGCTAAAGCCACTGTCAGGAAGGCATGTTCTGATGGGAGCCAAGTACAGAACCGTGAGGAATGTGCCCTCCTTCAGTGTCCTTGGACAAGGAGCCTTGGGTCAATATTGACATGGGCCCTCATGTGTGGCTTTGTTGTGTTTCAGTTGCAAAGGTCAATTCCATCCTCCTGCACTATGCTATTTTAAATATGGTTGTCACCTAAGTATGCTTACAGCTGTAATTTATACAATTTTAGGGTGAGACTTCCTTCTAGAAACACACAGAAGAAGGCTGAAGCAGGAAGAGAAGTGGGCAGGGAGAGGGGAAACAGGCAAAAGGGGGATGGTAAATAGAGAGAAAGCAGGAGAGACTTGTCATTTCATTTTTATTTTTTACTTCCTTTGATTTTAGCAATTAGTTGGGGTATAATTTTAACAGTAAAATCTACTCAAGTGTGCAGCTCGAGGAATTTTTACAAAGGTTTCCCTGTGACCTCCACTCAGATCAAGAAATAGAATAGTCCTATCTCCCAAAAACTTCTTTCATGCCTTTTGCTTGTCAATAGCCACGAGTTCCTGAGCCCTCACCAAAAACGTGATCTTTTCGTTTCTTTTCATCAGAATAAAGGTTTTTGGAGTCAACTGTGTTTAGTAATTTTTTTTACCCTTTTGATTACAGTTGATATATAATTTTATACTAGCTTCAGGTATACAACATAGTGATTAGACATTTACATAACTTAGGAAGTGATCACCCCAGTAAGTCTAGTACCCATCTGATACCATACATAGTTTTTACACTACTGCTGATTACATTTCTTATACTGTACTTACATCCCTGTGACTATTTTGTGAAAACCAACTGGACTTGATTCCTTCCCCTGTTTCATCCAGTGACCCGCTGCAAACGCCTCCCAACTGACAACCATTAAAATGTTCTCTGTGTCTTTGAGTTTATTTCTGTTTTGTCTATTTTGTCCCTTAAATTCCACATAAGTGAAATCATATGGCACTTGTCATTCTCTGACTTACTGCACAAACACGATACCCTCTATGTCCACCCAGGTCATTGCAGATGGCTAGACTTCATTCCTTTTATGGCCAAGTAACATTCCATTGCATATATGTTCCACCTCTTCTTTATCCATTCATCCACTGATGTATACTCAGGTTGCCTCCATATCTTGGCTAATGTAAATCATGCCGCAATGAACATAAGGATGCACATTTACCTTCAAAGTGGTGTTTTGGGTTTCTTGAGACTATTTCCCCAAAATGGAATTACTGGGTCTTTCTTTGACATTTGGTATAGCCTCTGCTTTAAAGTCTATTTTGCCTGGTAGTCCAGATTTTTGTTCGGTTCCATGTTCAGGAAATGCCTCTTTCCATTCCTACCCCTTTACTTTCAGTCTGTGTATTTCTTTTCACCTAAAGTGAGTCTTTTCTATGCAGCATGTGTAAAAGGGTCTTGTTTTCTTATCCATTCATCCACTTTATATTGTGTGATTTGAGGATTTAATCCATTTACATTAAAGTAATTTTTTCTTTAAAAAAGTCCCTTTAATATGCTTTTTTCTTTCTTTTTTCTTTTTTCTATTTCTTTTTTTTTCTTTTTTTTTTTTTTTTTTTTTTTTGTAATACTGGTTTAGTGCTGATGAACAACTTCAGCTTCTCAGTGTGTGTCCTTGGGAAAGTCTTTATCTTTTCTGGTTAATCTTGTTTGGAGTTCCTTGGTTTTCATCACTTTGACTATTTTGTGCCCATCCCTCTTTCCTGCAAAGTTTCTGTTGGAAAATTAGCTGTCTTATTGGAGCTCCTTTATAGGCACCTAACTGCTTTTCTCCTGTTGCTCTTAAGATTCTCTCCTTGTGTTTAACCTTTGGCATTTTAATTAGGATGTGTCATGTTATGGGCCTCTTTGGATTCATCTTGTTTGTCAGTGTGCACTTCTGGTGATTCTTTTGCCTAGTTAGAGAAGTTTTCAATCATTATTTCATCAAATAGATTTTGAGTTCCCTGCTGTCTTTCCTCATCTGGTTCCTATGATGTGATGTCGTTATGCCTGTTTTTGTCCTGGAGGACCCTTAACCCATCCTTATTTTGGGAGAATTCTTCTTTTTTTTTTTTTTTATTGCTCTTCTGCTTGGATGTTTTCTGCTACCTCATCTTCCAAATTGCAGATTCAGTCCTCTACTTCATCTAATCCACTGTCAATTCCCTGTAAGGTATTCTTCATTTTAGTTATAGTATTCTTCATTTCTGACTGGTTCTTCCTTATGTTTTGTATCTTCATTTTTATGTTTCTTATCTCTTTGTCATTGTTCACACTGAAATTATGAAGAAGCCTTATAAGCAGTGTTTTGAATTCTGCATCTGGCAGATCCCTTGCCTCCATTGTGTTTAGTTCTTCTTCTGGAGCTTTGTTCTGTCTTTTATTTTGGAACATGTTTCTCTAGCTCCTCATTTTGTCTGCCTCCTCCTCTTTGTTTGCATGTATTAAGTAGGGCTTCTCTGTCTCCCAGTCTCAGTAGAGTCGCCATATGTAGTGTGTGTCCCGTGGATCCTAATGTCGCCATCACCCTAGTCTCTTGAACTGGATGCTCCAGGTGTGTCTGTTGGATAGGTATTATGTGCCCACCTGTTGTATTTGAGCCTTGGTTGTAGTTTGGTCTTCAGTGGGGGAGACTGATGCTCAAGCTGATCAGCAGTGAAGGAGATACTTGTGCAGGCACTGACCCTACAGAGCAGAATGGTCTTCAGCAGGGTTTTGGTGCCTTCTCAGTCTACTCTTTGGTGTGTCACCTCTAGAGTTAGCAGGATGATTATGGAGCTTTGTCCTAACTCCAAAACTAAGGGTAAAGGCCCTCGGGTGTTCAGGGAGGGTCCCCTGTCAGGCCCAGTTTAGCAGCATCTTCGGCCATCTGAAATGAGACACTAAGAAATCTGCAGATGGCTGTTATCCATGCTGAAATTGGAGGTGCCTCAAGAGGCCAAGACTCAAGCCAAAGTTGGTTGCCACTAATGCAGAACTTGGGGCTGCTTGGCAAGATGTATGGAGCTCGCTGAGCCCAGATGCTGTTTGTTTGGGGTGTGCAAAGCTTTGAGAGATATCAGGATGGTCCACAGCATGAGCCAAGACAGGCTGATTGTATGGAGAAGCCACTGGAAGAAGCTTGGGTGCACCTGCATGTTGACAAAGGGGGGGGGTCCAAGAAACTCCCAAGAGTGGGGTGACCTGTGTTAGTTATGTTGACAGAGACTCAGATATAGCAGCTCCCTGGGTCTGCACGCTGGGCTCAACAAAGGAACAAAGGCTTCTGCCCGCACTTCTGTCTGGGAGAAAGCCACCCCTCCAGCCCTCGCTCAGAAGACCGACAACTCAGTTCCTCCTGTGTGGCCCTGGCACCTTTGAACAGCTGCCTCAGCACTGGAACTCACAGTGAGTGAGTCCATTAGCAGTAAGTCTATGTGTGCATGGCCCCTTAGGAGGCCATCTATCTCACTCAGTCACAGTCTCTACTGGTTTTCACAGACAGAAGTGTGGGGACTTCTCTTCCTGGCAATAGAACCTTGGTCTGGTGAGTCCATTGTGGGCTTGGGACACCAGGCTCCTCCAGGGGGACCCCCACAGCTGAGAAGTCTCTTCTGATTTCTAATCACCACAAAGGGGTGTTGGCCACCCTGTTCTGGGCCTCCGTCCCTCCTACCTGTCTTGAGGTGGCCTCTTCTGTGTGACCCCAGTCAGAAGACTTCTGTTCACCTGGAATTCAGGCAACTCCCAGTGATGGTCATTCGATAGTTGACTTGTTCATTTGAGGTGATCCAGGGATGAGGCGAGCATAACATGTAACTGCTTTTCCATCTTGACCAGAAAAATCTCATCTGTCTTCTTAAATGTATCATCACTGTGTTCATTTTTACTATTGTATCACGTTTCATTTGTGGACATCCCCGGTTTGTATATCCATTCTTCTGTTAGTGAACATTTGGCATGTGTCCAGTTGGGGGCTACAACAGGGTGGAATTTATCGACATTCAAAAATAAAGCACAAGTTTTCCCTGTAATTTGATGTTCTTGCCCAAGCGGCAAAAGGAAATTAGTGCTTCATAGAATGAAATTTCTCAGGGAAGTGCAGCCAGTTAGGAATCAAAGTGGACTTTCAATATTTCTTGAGAAACTACAATTTTGTTGCTTTCCTGATTTTCTCTGTTGAGGAAACTTCTCTGTTTGAAGAGGAAACAAGAGAACTCGAGGAAAGGAAAATGGATGAAATCTTCTAGAGTCCTAAAGTCTTGAGAAACTCCTAGAGTAGGAGTACATAACCTAGGAGAATAGGAAGAGGACATTGTGGTGGCGTATGACATGTCTAACAAGACACCTCCGTCAAATAAACAATAAGCTTTTGGGGCAGAAAAACAGCTCTCCACAGATAATATTACTTTCTTTGACTATAATAACAGAGGACTGTTTTCAGAAATTGTGGGGTTTCATCTCACCTCCACCTCTGACCATGGACCAGCTACATAAACTCTCTATATTTCAATGACTTGTGTGGAAGAGGACGCTATCTCCCCTGTGTTTCCTCTGTGTTAGAGGACTGTGTGCTTCCTGGTGCTCAAAAGAACCCAGTACATTCCTAAGAGATGCCAAGGGTCAGCCAGAAAGAGAAAGGTGAAAATGCGTCTAAAACCATGAAACACCCTACTCATTGGCCAGGATGACAGCTGTCACTTCCTGGCTCTTCCTCAGAGTCCAAGCTGGGACTGAGGTGATGGATGGAGATGGCATGAACATGGGCCGTGCTGCTCTTTATCTGTCTGGGAGTGCTGTCCCCAGTGACACCTTTCTTCCTGGTCTCAACAATAAATGTCATGGCACTTCTCAATTTTCACCTCCAGGCCACATGCCACATGCCAACCCTCTAATTCTGAGTACATTAGAAGGATCTCTGTGAGGGAGAAAAAATTTAAAAAATTCCACCAGCCTTTACAGCATCCTCAGTGTGTGCTCTACCAACAGGAAATGAACAGGATACATTGTCTGGTCTTCTTCCTGTAAAACATAAAGCAAGTTCCTGAAAGAATCTTTCCAAGGAATCCTTCAGAAGATCTTGAAATTCTTTTTCCTTTTCTTCCTTTACCCTGATCCCCCAAAGCACACCCTGCCATAGTAATCCCCCTATCATCTGTGTTGAAATTCTTTATCATCTTGCTCTCTCTTGAGACGGAAGGCGAAAGAGGATCAAAAGACCACTTTCCACAGCCCAAGCCAGTTCAGTAACTTCGATCTATGACTATCAGGCTGCAGATGTGCTGTCCTCTGCTTGGTCTCCAGCTCCCCTCTGGTATAAGGTTGGCCTCTGTCACACTTACTATAGGAAAAGATATCTTTGGAAGGTAAGTGATGTTTCCCTAAAAGCTGTTTTACAAGCCATTGTTGCAGTTGCATGGAGAATACGATCGACTCAGTCCCAGGCCAGCCCTGAACTGCTGACGGGTGCCCAGAAGCCATCCAGCTCCTTCCAAACACGTGGTAAGGAAGCCAAAAAATCTTTAAATGCAAAAGGGTATAATACCTTCAAGTTCCCAATGTTTGACAGCTGCGGACATTATGCAAGTAAAGGTCAAGAGGGAAAGGACATTTACTAAATAATGCTATTATTCTTTTACAAGATCTCCACTAGAGAGAAAGAGTCTGTGGCCAATAAACCAAATCTAAACAAAAAGGAAACAGGGCTAGTTAACATTCTAGCAAAGGACCCGGCCAAATTGGGTCCATAGGCAATGTTTTCAGCACACATATTTAAAGAGCTGTTAGACTTACATTAGTGGGGGAAATGTTTTCCAACACTGTGCTCTCACAGACTCAAAAATCCTTTGAGAAGGACCTTCCATATTTGCCCTTTGATTTCTCTCTTGTGAACTCAATCAACCCTCAGTGTGTGGCTGTGAGATCAAATTATGTCTAATTTTTAACCAATTCATGATGAAATTATTCAGTCATTTATTTCATTTTGATTGAGGCCCTTTCAACATCTGAAGAGTTGTGAGTGATCAAGCATCACGAGTAGAAGGTGTGTGTCTTGCCTGTGCTATAGCCCTAAGGTCCTTGGTTGAAAGATTTCAGTGGCACTGAAAGAATTTATTGTTGTGCGAATGAGCTGAAGTTGTTGGCTCTCTCTTGAGTTGGCCTTAAACATGATTTTCAAGTGTAATCCATTGAGGGCATCCTGGGGGCTTACCTACCAGTTACCCTGGTAGCTAGTTGGAACACTCATGAGGTTTGGGAGAAAAAATCATTCAACAGTTCAGAAGGGCCTGTCTTTTGGGTAGGGTTCTGGGCACAATTACCTAAATTTGGATGAATAAGACCTATGCTCCCAGTGCAAACTTGCTGAAAATGATCTTAACTGCTTTTTTAACGATCATCAGAAGAGTAGAAATATTGATCACCACTGCCACCAACCACACACGAATATACATGCTGAATGAGAAAAGCAAATGTGAGCTGAAGGTCTGAAAACAAGGTAGACCTACCATCCACCCCAGCAATAGTATGCTAAGACATCTACACATGAGAAATGAAACTTGGCATTAGTGTGCAATTGCATGTGGGTACAGTATCTCTGCTCATAACTTCCCCACTTTGCAAACAACCCATTGCACAGAAAACTACCTTAAACCTTCAAAAAGCAAAAGTAGACTTGAACAAAGAGAAAGACATACCCTATTATTGATGAAGAAGACTCAATGTTATACATATGTCAGTTATCCCTAAGTTAACTTATAAACAGCATGATTCTCACAGAAATTAAAGCATTCTTTTCCAGTCTGGTGTAAGAGAAGTTGATTAGAAAATTCAAATGAAAAAATAAGCAGAAACAACTGAGAAAGTACTCAGGGAGGGAAAAGGAGTAAGCATAGCACATCACATAGTATTCTAAAATCAGAATATAACATCTTTAAGAGGATTGTACTGGCACATTAGTATATAAATACACTAAAATAATCAAATAGGACTCCAGAAATAGACCCAATATTAATGCCAATTAATCATATGAAAAAAACGGTATCTGAAACTGGGAGAAAACATCTTTTGTTAATTAAGTGGAACAGGTACAAAAAAGAATCTATCAGGAAGGTAAATTTGTCCAAATATATTACATTGAATACGCGGATAAATTCCAAATGAATAGCAGATAAAAGAAAACCATTCAAGCACTAGAAAAAAATGAACAAATGCTTTTATAATACTGGAGTAGAGAAAAGATACTAAATTTTGACTCAGAACCCAGAAGCAATAAGAGATTGATAAATCTGAAAGATATACACTTCATAAAAATCTTTGCATAACCAAATATATAATAAGCAAAGTTTAATAAAAAAAAAACAAATTAGAAAAGCTGTTTATAACTGAAAGACACTAGACAAAGGGAAACTCTTCATGCTCTATTAAGACCTCCTAGAAATAAAGAACACCAGCGAATCATTAGAAGAACAGGCTGAAAATAGGAAACTGCGGTAGGCATGTTGTGAAATGGCCCCAGATGAGACCCATTTTCCTCACTTTTATGCCGTCGCTCTTCTTCCGTTGAGCACAGGCGAGACCTAATGGCATGCCTCTGATAAATAGAAAACGGCAAAAGTTATGCAACGTGACTTCTGTGATTAGGTTATGTAAACCTATGGCTGCCATCTTGCTGGCACCCTCTGGCTCTCTCACTTACTTGCTCTGATGGAGCCAGCTGCCATCTTCCATGACGCTCGACGGAGAGGTCCATCTGCCCAGATACTGAATACTCTGGCCAACAATTTGTGAGGAACTCAAGAAATGAATCCTGCCGATGACAACGTAAGCACGCTGAAGTACTGGATCCTTCTTCCTGAGCCTTCAGATGAGACCACAGGCCCAGCTGACATTTAGACTGGGGCTTTGGAAGAGACTGTGACATAGAGCAGACGTCTGCGCTACCTAGGCCATGGATCGGTACCTGATAGTGGCCTATCAGGTACAAGGCCAAGAGAGCTAAGTTTCGTCTTATTTGCAGCTGCTCCCCAGTGCTGACATCACTCCCTCGGCTCTTCCTAAGTTCATTAGGCATTAGGTCCTCATGGGAGAACCAGTCCCAGGTGTCATAATGGTTGGGGACTGCTGAAGTAAAAGATCCAGCTAAGCTGTGCCCAAACTACTGATCCACAGCAGCTGTGAGATAACAAATAAATGCCTGTTGCTTGAAGCCGCTAAACTTTGGAGCAATTGATTACTTGGCAGCAGATAACATATCATGACGTAAAAAAAAAAAAAATAGCCTTGAAACATTTGAAAAAATGCTCAACTCACTAAGAAGGGAAATATACATTAAAATGACACGGAGATGCCATTTCTGACCTATATCTTGAAGAAAAATTCCAAACTTTTACAGTGTATTTTTTCCTAACACAGCACTGAAGCAGACATTCTCATAACTTGCTCAGGGGGTTGCAAAATGATCATCCCTATAGAAGTAGCAGCAATACATATTTTTAAATGACAAAGTCCTAGGAATCTAGCCTGAAGATACTGGCAAAATATAAAAAGGTGTAGCACCATGGAATGCCATACATACATATGTACATACCAAGCTGGCTGAATAAACCAGGGTACATACATATGATGAAATAGTATGGAGCCAAAAAAAGTAGAAAGATTTCTACACACTGATATAGAGTGATCTGCAGGAATTTGTCAAGTCAAAAAAGCAGGGTGCCAAATTACACACACACACACACACACACACACACACACACACACACACACACACACACACACACAAACTATGATTGCATTCTGAAAGAGATGGAATAAATATGAACACACAAGCCTTACGTTTGCAAAAGAAAACAAGGGGAGACAAAACCAAAATTAAAGTTACCTGAGATAAGCGAGAATCGAATCGAGATTAGAATAGAAATTTATTCAGACATTCTCTGAATAAAACTCATTCAAGAACTTTGACTTTGAAATTCCGTAAATAATTTCCTTAAAAATAGAAAACAAGGTGAAATGAATAAGCTTTTCAAGTTGGTGATAGAACTATACAACCATCATTAATGGTTGATGGTATTGCCATTATTCCATCAAAATCATTTAGAATGTAGTATTTTGAATCCATATCATTAGTGCAATACATTTTAAAGACAAACGGGGCTTAAATCTTCACTGTATTCAGTAGCATTATAGCTAATGATGATACTAGTAATATATAATAATTATATATATATATTAAATTTTAAATTTATCTATCATAGAATAAGCAAATAAGTAGGCTAATATTGGGTCTTCAATGGGAAAGAAAGAAATGCGGCATCAAATTGCAGCCAAATAAAAATTGTCTAAGTAAGTTCGAACATAATTTTGTAACACGTTAATTTTTTTCTTCTTAAAAATTCATATATCTTAGTTCGGTCCACTAAAATACCTAGATATAATGGCAATACAGTAGAATGAGACCCAAATGTGGTTTGTAAATACCATCTCCTTGTCTAGGGCTCACTGCAAGAGTGACATGGCTGATTGAATGTCTAGGCCCTGAAATATACAGGACATGACTAGGATACCTTGTTGAGAGAAAAAAAAAAGCCACTGAGACTAATGGGGACTGCTAATGTTTTTTCTTTTGGGGGTGATGACATGTTCTCTAATTAGATAGTGGTGATAGCTGCACAACTATGTGGATGTACTAAAAACCACTTACTGGTACAAGATAGAGCTTGAACATTATGGTATGTGAATGACACTTCAATAAAACGATTATTATCGAGCTAATAAAAAATAATATGCATATTAATTATCTAACAGTAAATTTGATATACACATTTAAAGTAAAATAATAGTTTAGAAAAAATAAAATAAATAAAACAGTAATTCAAATTAAATAGCATGTATTTGTTATTATTATTAATTTTGCCTAGATCACCTGCTCTTCTTAGCTGGTCTCCCATTCAAGTACTAACCAGGCCCAACCCTGCTTAGCTTCCAAGATCAGATGTTGGGCTTCTTCAGGGTGACATGGCCACAGAACATGCTCTGTGGCCCCACTAGGCTTTGATCCCAGGACCTTTTGTGTGTAAACCAGATGTGATAACCACTGGACTATGAAACCCTGTCCTAAAATTGCATTGAAATTAAGTGTTTGGAATAAAAAAACATACAGGCTAATGGGAACCACCAGCACTCCCTCTGTGAAGACCATGAGAATCATGACCAACATTGAGTCACCAGAAGCATCTCTCACTTAATGGGGATGGCCAGAGAATTCATCAGCAAGTGAAGAGTTTCACTGAGTGGTGAAACTCTGGATTCCAGGAGGAATATGGCTAGTAGCAATGTACGCTGAACATGCAGTTACGATTTGGATTTTCTGTGGGGAAAACTTTGATGATGTAGGATATAAATCTCAGAGGAATGGAAATCTATGAAAAAAAAATTACGAGATACAGAATGTAGCAAAGCATCGCTTTAAAACTCTTTATAAAAGGTGAATATAAATAAAAGAAGATTTATTTTCAAACAATACAAGTTTGGAAAATGATACTCAAGCATCTATGCTTCTGGGAAACGTATTCCAGCATCACGTGAACAGGCATGAGTCATAAAAGAACTACAGGCTCTGATAAAAGAGTTAGAGCTATTTTCAAACATTCTAAAAAAATGCTGAAGCTGCAATTGAGATGAAAACACTTTCACGTTCTTCTTTGTCCCATCCATGGATTTCAGCCAAGTGATAAGCTCTCAGAAGTAGAAGAAGCTCAAAAGGCAAGCACAAAATCAAACTCTAGGCACAGTCGGGCTAATATCTCCACCCTCTCAAGACAGCAAAGATGGCTGCTCAACACTACTGCGTTTAAAATTGACTTTGCTCCTGAGATGGTGCTTCTGCAGTAAAATACTACCCTTTCCAACGGTAATATGCTTTCTAGTCATCTTTCTTGAAAGGAAAATGACGTTAGTAATGATTTGATTTTATTAAAAATGTTTTTCTTAAAGTGTAGGATCTATCATTCAATGCTGCTTAATCGAATGCTTTTAAGCAGGCTATATCTGTACTTATTAATATTCTAGGTAGGTTTTTGACTGGTAAAGTTAATTTTTTTAAGGAAATGACCTAAGCTGACAAGTATGAGAAAGAGGAGTTTCTGACATGTCCGTGAAACAAGAATTCAATTTTTGGAAATCGTCACTCATTTTGAAAATGAGATCCATGAATAGGTTTCAAGAGAGTTGTGAACCTTTGCAAAATTTGGTCTGTATGGGAATTATTCTAGGAGGAATTTCTGTGAGATTAAGAACCACCACTGTACAAATTAATTAGGTCGAGGAAATGAATATGCTTTAACTTCCATATCGAACATTTGATGAACATAGTTAATTGTACTGCCGATACGTCCTTTTATCTACCATTTTGTTTTGGTTTTTAATTATAGAATATATTTTATTAAGTGCTCTTTGAGGTAAATAGTACACTGTCCTGAATAAAGGTGTTTTATTGTGAAATAATACCAATAGAATTATGTTAGAGAGCATGTGTGCCTGTGGCTCCATTGCCAAGGATGGGACAATTTGATCTTAAAAAGAAAAACAAATCAATCAAGCGAAACACTTTGACTTCATAGAAACCACAAAATGACTGTTAAAGAACATTTATGAGACAATCAGGGAAGTTTAAATATTGACTAGGTATTCGATAACATTAGGAAATTATTGTTAACTTTCTTGGGTGTAACAGTGATGATGTGCTTGTTTTTAAAAAGGCGTCCTATCTTTTAGAAATGCGTGTTGACGTATGCATGGATCAAATAATACGTTCCAGGGAGTCGCTACATAATTAATTCAAGGCTGGGACTGGTGAGAGTCAGTGAAGTTAGAGATGACACATAATTATCCAGATATTGATAACTCTTGATGCTGAAATAATTGCATCTGAAATTGTCCAAAATAAAAACGTGAAAAACAATCTCATGAATTCATACTCAAGAGTTGAGTTGATACTTTCAAAAGACAAAAAGGGAAACCAAGATAGCAAAAACAATTTCTAAAACAATGCATTGGTCCACACCAATGATCGCCTCGGGCATTCTCCTTCACTCTAGAATCATCAAAGGACAATTACCATATGCCACCTGGTATAATGCATTTCGGAACATGGCACCGCCTTTGAAATACTCTTCCTCAAACAGCTGACCTAGAATCTAATCAAGCCTCAAGAGGTAACCAGTTTAAGAACAGCACAAGTCACTCACTTCCTTCAGCAAATCAAAATCATTTTTTACAAACAAGGCAAAAGGTGTGTGGCAGGGCAGTGCTTTAAATTAAGACTCGAGAGACACAGTGAGACGCTCAGGAGGAAAAACAAAAAAAATGTAGAATTACTTTTAAGGAATTTAACAATTATAAGTATTTGATGAGAAGGAATAATTGTTAATTTTGAAAGGTATGATATGATGTATTATACCTTAAGAAATGCCCATTAATGTAAGAGAGTAAAATTCAAATATACAGGGATGAAGTGACATGGTGTCTGGGGTTTGCTTTAAAATCCATTGGAGAAAGAAAAATAGGTTAGAAACAAAGGAAGAATGAGGAGATAAAGCTAATATGGCAGAATCTTGATAACTGTGCAGTCTTGTAATAGATGTCGGAGGCAGGATTTGTTTTACTATTCTCTCTACTTTTGCACAATTTGGAAAATTGTACATTATGGAAAGATATTGTTACCATGCTATAGGAAACACAATTGATTGTTTTAGAAGTTTAAGAGTGAGATGTAAAACTTTCAGACACTCTTAGTTCCATCCACTAGGTTTATCATATTGTTTAAGTATTAGTTAAAATCAAGAGCTAGTTAGACCAACTGGCAGGGGGACAAGATCCTCCTTTAAAAAAAGAAAGTTCCTTAATTCAATCAATGAACACATTTGGACAGAGAAGATAAAAGGAAACTGGTTGGGCAACTCTCTAAACAAAACTACCTTTGCCATGGTCTTCAATCCTTGAAAAGATTTCATAAAGCACCCTAATACTACTTCCCAGACACTAAGGGTAGTCTTGGGTATTCAAAACCAACACAAGCGGAATTTTATATTTTCCAAATTTTGGGATGTACTTTATTGCATTGTGGGGGGGGGGTCTCAAAACAGAGAAAATACATCCCAAATGACAATGGAAAGTCACCGGCCAGACCGGCCACAAGAAAGGCAATGCCTACTTCCAGTGTATCTGGATTGAAGGTCACAGAGAAAAAAGTTGGGAAGGATATACCCTCTTCGTTCATCATGTCCCAGTAATCCCAGATGGCAGCAATGGAGATAAAAATACTGGCCACTATGTTCATAAATTCTGTAACGGTAATTAGGTCGTATGTGGCACACGTATGAAAATCTGTCACGTATACATTCCTTAATGCACACACCACCATAGCTTTTCCCAAGAGCTCTAGGATGCTGGCAGCCAGTAGGAGGTGCTGAGAAAAACGAATATCTAGCGGGAGGGAGGTATCCGGGTTGGCGTAACGGTGGTAAGATGTGACTGTGTTGAAGAAACCATTGAGGTGGAAAATGCACACTTTCCACACTCCCACACGGGCTAGACCATGAAAGTAGTGCGCCAGGTCGTCCATGTTCCACATCCGCCACACCGCGAAGCCTATGGACATGGTGGTGAGGATGCAGGCTACTGTGGCCACGACGAAACCTCCCAATTGGCAATCAGCATTATCGTCAAGTGAAAACATGATGACCACGTGCTGAGTGAAACTGCCAACAAATACAGGGCATTATGAAGGTGGGACCCTCAGGCCTGGAACAGCCCCCCATGGGTAAGTGGTGCTCCCTCAGAGAATGGAGGTCTGTGACCCACATGTTCTGCTGACAGGCTCTCACAGACCCCAGGATGGGAGCATGAACTTTGTCTCTAAAGCTAAGTGGTCCTTCGCTGTTGGCAAAGCCACTTTAGAGAAGTCACTCTGTCCTCAACTTAAATCATCAGATTCTTCAAAACAGTTTTGTATCCCAACCCCAGTCATCTTGCAGAAAAGCTCAATGCAAGAACTTACAGTGATGTATATCTGCCAAGGCAAGTGGCTTCCTAAGCCAGGGACAATGGGGGTGTGGTGGAGGCAGTTTGCAGGGTAGTAGGGATGTGAGCTGGTCCCGTGGAAGAGTGAGGTGCTGAAGAGAAAGCAGTGGTATAAATTACAATGTCTACTCTGAAAGCTACACTGAGAGCTGTATTTCCAGCACAGCACTGATGACTTGTTGAATCAAAACTTCTTTATATAAAATCCTAGCATCTCTGGAAGCCGGGGCCACGTGACCATGATCTGCATGACACTATTCTCACTCTCACATAACTCTTACAGAACTCAATGACCCAAGATAGGGGGTGGAATTGAAGTTGGAGAAATGTACACCTTTGTTCTTGGCTCCAGAGACATGTTTCCAGCCCTCGTTCTGGGGTTACTGGTTCAGAAACTAGATATCTTATTTACGCACAGGCACACTGGCCTCTTCTCTCTAACGGGACATAGAAGGATGCTGTGTGAAAGTCTCAGTTAAGTCATATGGGTCACTTAAGTACATTTGCACACTACATATGTGCTTCTCTAAGATTTTAAACCCTTAAAAATGTTTTTGGAATAACGAGGCCATTGTGAAATGGAACCATGTAGGAAGTGTAGCTGTTTTATTGGTTATCTACTGTATGGTAAATGCAAAGTCCACTTAAGAGAATTCTAAAGAAAAGAAGCTATTCCTTTCAAGTGAATCAAGTGCATCTTCCCCATTCCTTCCTGGGCACACTTTTCCCATTGATGTGTGTCTTTTGTTAAATAGCTTTCTTGAGACATAATCTACACACAATGAAATTCTCTATTTAAAAATGAACAGTTGGGTGGATTTCTGTATATTTAAAAGATTATGTAACGATCATCATTAATTCCAGAATGGTTTAATGAGAGAGAGCGAGAGAAAGAGTGAGAGAGAGAGAGAGAGAGAGAGAGAGAGAGAGAGAGAGAGAGAGAGAAGGAAGCAAGGAAGGAAGGAAGGAAGGAAGGAAGGAAGGAAGGAAGGAAGGAAGGAAGGGAGGGAGGGAGAAAGGAAGGAAGGAAAGAAAAAGAAAGAAAGAAAGAAAGAAAGAAAGAAAGAAAGAAAGAAAGAAAGAAAGGAAGAAAGAAAGGAAGGAAGCAATGATGTATCTATCAGCAGTCAATCCCCAGTCTCTCCTGGCCCCAGTTCTGGGCAACCTCCAATATGTCCCCACAGATTTGACTATTGTGGATATTTCATACAAATAGAAACATAAAATTTGTGGCCCTAGATTCTGGCTCTTACCTGAGCACAATGTTTTTGATGTTTACTCATACATTTATCAGTCTTCATTCCTTTTCATGACCCAGGAATATTGCACCATATAGGTATAGCACCGTATGTTTATGCACTTAGCAAGTGATGGGCAATTAAACTGTTTTCACTTCATGTTCACAGCAGCATCATTTGTGCATAAGTCTCTGTGTGGAGGTATATTTTCATTTCTCTTGGGTATGTATCCAGGAGTGGAATGCTGGGTCACAAGGTAACGCAATCTGTAACATTTTGAGCCCCAGCTAATGTTTTCCAAAGTGGTGGCTTCAAATCACAGCAGAGCACTACCCAACCACCTCCTCAAACAACACACCCAAGGGGCAAACTTTGCGGGCAGCAGAGCCCTTCTAAAACAAATCCTACTCTGTAGGGTCAGTCGCTGCACAGCAACTCCTCCACTACAGTCACAGCCAATCAGCCTGAGGGTCAATCCCTCCCAGTGATGTGCAAACAGCAACCATATCTCAACTGCAACAGGAGGGCACACACAACCCAGGGAAAAGACACACCTAGAGCACCTGGCTCAGGTAAGCAGGGAGATGGTTCTACTGGTACCCACTGGTCATATTCTACATAAGGTCACTCCAATAAGACTGAGAGACAGAACAGCCCTACCTAATACACAGAAACAAACACGGGGAGGTAGCCCAAATGGGAAGACAGTAAAACATGTCCCAAATGGAAGAACAGAGTAAAGCTCCAGAAACAGAAATAAACACAATGGAAGCAAGCAATCTACCAGATGCAGAGTTCAAAACACTGCTTATAAGGATGCTCCATGACCTCAGGGAGAACAACTACAAAGAGATAGGAAACATAAAAATGGAGATTAAGAAAAAAACATAAAAAAGAACCAGTCAGAAATGAAAAATACTGTAACTGAAATGAAGAATACATTAGAGGGAATTGACAGTAGATTAGACGAAGCAGAGGATCGAATCGGCAATTTGGAAGATGAGGTAGCAAAAAACACCCAAGCTAAACATCACAAAGAAGAATCCAAGAGCAAAAAAGAATGAAGATAGTTTAAGGGGCCTGTGGGACAACATTAGGTGTAACAATATGCACATCTTAGGCACCTGGAGGGGCAGAGAGAGCAAGGAATTCAAAAACTATTTGATTAAACAATGATGGAAAACTTCCCTAACCTGGCACAAGAATCACCAAGAGGTGCACAGTGACAAACAGGATGAACCCAAAGAGGCCCACATCATGACACATCTTAATTATAATTTCAATGGCTAAAGGCAAGGAGATAATCTTAAGACCAGCAGCAGAAAAACAGTTATTTGCCTACAAGTGAGCTCCCATAGTAGGCTACTTTTCCAAAAGAAACTTGGTAGGCCAGAAGACATTGGGAAGAAATAATCAACATGATGAAAAGAGTGTACCTACAACCAAGATTATTCTTTCCAGCAAGGCTATCATTTAGAATCGATGGGCAGAGAAGAGCTTCCCACACAAGAAAAAGCAAAAGGCGTTCATCATCTCCAAACCAAGAGCAACTTTTTTAAGAAGAAAAAAAAAAATATATATATATATATATATATATATATATATATATATATATATATATATATAAATAATAAAATGGCAATTTATGCTCATCTGTTAAGAATTACTTGACAGGTACATGGGTTAAATGCTGCAATCAAAAGACATAAGGTGGCTGAAGTGATAAGAAAACAAGACCTTTATATGTGCTGCCCTCACACACCTTTAGAAAAGACTCACTTTACATCAAAAGAAACACACAGACTGAAAATACAGGGATGGAAAAGTAGATTTCATGCACATGAAAAGAAAAAAAGAAGAGCTGGGTTAGTGGCATTTCTACTTGAAAAAATGGATTTAAAATCAAGACTGTAACAGGAGACAAAAAAGGAAACATAACCGCACTACTGGGTATTTACCCAAAGAAACCCAAACCACTACTTTGAAGGGATGTGTGCATCCACATAGTCATTGCAGCATTATTTTCAGTGCTCAAGATATTGAGGCAGCCAGGATGAAGAAATAAAGGGTCAATCATGAAGGAACGAAGAGGTGGCACATATATAAAATGGAATATTCTCAGCTAGAAAATGGAATGAAATCTTGCCACCTGCAAAAACATGGGTGGACATGAAACGTATCGTGCTGAGTGGAGTAAGTCAGAGAAAGACAAATGCCATATGATTTCACTTACATGTGACATCTAAAGGACAAAACAGAAACAAACTCATATATACAGAAATCATTTTGATGGTTATGAGATGGGAGGGTGTTTGGGGATGGGGGAAAAAAGAGACAGGGTTAAGAAGTACAAACTGGTAGCTGCAAACATATGTATCAGATGGGTACTAAATGTATGGGGTGATAAATCTAGTGTAAGTTTTATAAATGTCTAATTACATTGTTGTTCACCTGAGATATTTTATGCCAAGCGTATCTTTAAAAATATAAAATTTAAAAAAAATATGAAAAGGAAAAATAACATCTAAGTGTTATTACAAAAAGAGTAAAAAAACCTTTAAATTTAAATTTAGAATTACCCCAAGACTCAGCAATTCCACATTTAGACATACACCCAAAAGAAGAGAAAGCAAGGACTGAAACAATTATTTGCACAGTAGTGTACATAACAGCATGTTCACAACAGCCAAGAGATGGACACAATACAAATGTCCATTATGGATGGATGGGTAGACAAAATGTGGCATATACACACAAGTAATGACTAACTTGTTTGTGCAAGTAACATGTTAAAGTGACTGAGATCTGAACTTCAAACCAAAGACTATTTGTGGTTGGTGTGCATCTGCTCCATTCCAGGGCAAGCACAGAAGAATAATTCATGAATATGGAGTAAGACCTCAAATTCACGTGTGTTCCTTAAATTTTTGTAGATATTATATCACCCTGAAACTTATAATTAATCTGTGCCCATAACAGAAATTTGACAATCCCCAGAAAGGTACAAGGAAAGAAAAGTATATCCATTAGCTGACTTTACCAGAGAGTCAGGATTGTGAGATCCTGAGCAAGGGATGTAGAAAGGGCAGGGTGCATGGGATACTTCTGACTAAAGTCAACAATCTCATTTTGAGTGCTAACCTTGAAATTGGTTTTCATGCTTGAAACTAGCTTACTTGAACTAGCATGAAGTTTCTTTTCGTAAGCAAACAAACAAATAAAATAAGTAATATGACCATGTTTAGATAGGTGGGAAGCTTCAAGTTTTGGCTCTCATGTTTTATTTCATTTCCTTCTTTGTTATCTCTTTCTACTTATTTTTTTGTTATTTGTTCAGCTTTAATAAAAATATTTTAATGAACACCTTTGTTACCATGTAATATATCTATATATCTGTATATCTCTCTATCCAAGTGAAATTAGATAAATATTTCTACTGGGCAAATACCTCACAGGGCACTCCATAAGGGCTCTATAATTTCTATATCCAATAAATATTGTCCACCTGTCCTTTCAAAGGTGTACCACTTCACTTGTTTATAACAAAGTATGAAGACACATCCCCATCCAGTATGCAACCCTACACAATAGTAGGTGTCAGAACTCAGTTTGTTTTTACTCTGAGCAACATGGAGGGTAGGAAGTGGTAGGGAATGTCTGACTTTGTTTTCCTTGATTTTCAGTAAGGTCCAACATCTTCCTGTTGGTTAGTAAATTGTTTCTTTCTACCACCCCATTGTAATCCAAAAGTACTACTGAAATCTTAAACATTTCATTTTCAAGTTGTGATGATGAGCTCTGCCAAAGTTGGTTACAGGAGATCTTGCTCATGCAGTTACCAATATACATCTGAATAGTAATTTCATTATTCTATACATATGTTTCTAATCCTTTTGGTTTGCTTTGGATTCGTTTGGGTGGCAATACTTTTATTTCTTTAAAATTTGTTCTCATTTCTTTTTCCTGTGCAACTAATTGTAACGATAACCTAGGCCACAAAATAGCTAACATTTTTCCTTCATGGTCTGGAGGCTGATCATGTCCAAAAATAAATATCACACAGCCGACCAAATGTATAGGCAGCAGAAGGGTGTGGCCTAAAGAGGCCTGGAGTGGGAGAAGTAGAAGAAGGGGTGGTGCCATGGCCACAGATGCTTCCAGTCATAACAGACGTTCACATGCCTCGTTGCCCTGACTCTATCCCAGACTACTGGTTCCCGCTTTCCCGAGGGGCTTGACACACCCTCTCAACGGGGACCCCGTAGACCAGGCAAAATAGTGGGGACCCTCTCTGGGCACATTCCACTGCCAGATAACTTCGGGATGGCCAGATCCAAACTGAACCCACAGGCTCGCCTCAAATGGCTGCCCCCGACACCGGACGCCAGGGACCGTGTGGTCCTCACGCTGAACTGTTCCCGTTCCTGGGGCGGGCAACCTGGGGCTTTCTCACTAAGACTCCTCGATTCTGGGCCTCTCGACGTCACGCTGGGAACCCTCAAGCCCGGTCGACGCTCTCAGCCGGGCTTTCCCTCGCGGTGCGGGTCGTTTAAAGGCGTCCGCGCCATCTGAGCCTCACGAGCCCGCCGCAGCCTGGCTTTGGACCGAGCCCGAGTGTCTCCAGGCGTCTCCCACTGTCTGCTGGGACCCAGATCCACAGCGAGAAGCCCGGTGTCAGTTCATGGTTGACCGAATAAAGGGGTCCCACGAAGCTGGTCTCCATTGTGACTGGCATAGAGCATGAGGAGGCCATTTGCAGTCACGGGATCCAATCACACACGACCCCGACGGCCACGTCACACGCCCCCCGCCCTGTGCACTCCGTGCTCCACGCATCTTCGCGCCTCTCGCCGAATCACAGCCAACCCAATCCCGCGCGGCGCATCCCTCAAATTTGGCTCGTGCCCCGGTCTTGCACGCGTCTACGTGCCACCTTTCTTGCAGGCCCATGGCCCCGACACGCCGTCCGCACCGGTGCTGCTCACCACTGATGCCCTGTTGCCCTGACCGGTCGCCCCCGCGCTCCGAAATCTCGGCTCCTGCTACACTGCCTCCCCGCTCCCAGGAGTCAGGCCGGATGCTGGGCCAACCATCACCTGGTGCAGGGGCTCCATCACCGGCAGGAGAGCAGGGGCCGCTGACCGATTCCTCCCCGTAGGCTGGCAGGTAGTCCCAGCACACTCCGCCACAGCCCCAAGAGCTCATCGCACACTTCGCGAGCGACCCAGGTGCCATTTTCCCACAGGACTCAGAACTCATAAGCCGCACAATTGGAAGCCAGCACTTAGTGACTCCATGTGGAGCCATTCTTGGCCGAGTGACCGGTCCACAGCACCCCTCACACCTGGGCCGGTTGGCAGGCACGGCTGCCACGTGTTGCAAGCACCTCACATGGACCCGATATCACGAATTCCGACAAGCCCTGTGCTCCCCTGCTCACAACTACACATAGCATGCAAGCTACTGCTTCTTGCCGGAACCAGAGAACCAAAGGCCTTCCGATCAGCAAAAATGAACCGTCCATATTACCATTCTTGCGATTTCTCACTTTGTGAAGTTCAACTGTTTCTTTTCAAGAACAAGAAAAAAAGGGGATAAGAGGAAGGAAAAAAAAGAAAAAGAATGAGAAGCAGGAGAAGGAGGAGCAGGATGAAAGGAGTAAAAAGGTGGAGCAGGAGGAGGAGGAAGAAGGAGGAGCAGGAGAAGGAGGAGGAGAAGGAGAATGGAAATAAAGAGGAGTTGAAATTTTTAACAAGTCCAGAAGGCAACAAATTAGAAGGGAGGGTGCGGCCCTAGATAGGCTTCAAGGGACAGGCCCGAACAAAAGACCAGTGATTCTCGGTGTTTAGAAAAGCACTGAAATGCTGAGCAATACCAAGTCTGTGAATACTTTTTCTGTATAAATCATAAGAAAGCATGTAAAATGACGAAGGTCTGTATCGATACGGGTCAATGTTGGAATAAAAACAATGTGAATAAAAAATAGGCACCGGAAAGAACCTTGACGGGGAGAATTTCAAATCTAATGGCAGACAATAGAGTCCAGAGAAGAAATTTCTGGAAGAAAGACAGATCAATGATTGTCAAAATGAAAACCACTTTCGATGATGGCGATTTTGGAATCAAAGGAGACATAGTCATTCCACAGAGAAATCTTAGAAGCGACCTGTTACCATTTCTGACTTGAAAATTGACGAAGCAACGATGGCAAAACACTCACCGGGATGAGACGTGAGGAAATACCAGTTTGGTGACTGTGTCTCACTTTTGATGCACTGGACACTTTGGATCATGGAAAGCCAGTGAAAACAGCCTCAGTGTGGCCACTGGCAATCAGTCAGGCACGTTGCAAGGCGTCCCACTGCTGGAAACCGAGGCAATCTTTGGAAAAACATGCATCAAAAAAATTTTTGATTATTTAAGGAAAGAAACTGCTTCAGAGACATTGGAATTGAAAGGGCAGCTTAGAAAACCTGTACCAAAAACACAAGAATATCAAAACGTGTGGATTTCTCTCTCCATCACATAGCCCTAAATGCAAAGACAAAGGCCCGTCGGTCCACCTTGCGTGGATCTGCATAGCGAGTGTCCAGGCGACTTGTGTTTTCTCCAATAGATCAATTCCTGCAGTGAGTATCAGTCAATCGAACCGAAAACCCAAGCCATGCCAATTGCTTTCTGTGAAGAACATGTCAAGGGCACTGAGCTCCCAACAGCAGTGTTCAGCTCCCACCCAGGGTTGGCCTTGGCTGAGCTTTTGCTGCCCTCTCGTGGCAGCACAGAAGAATGCTTCGTGACTCTGCAGGGCTAGGGAACATCCGGCCTGGCTGTTCCTTGTCTACTGACAGACACTGCACCTTCCTGAGGCCTCAAAATGAATCCGTGCCCATTAGAAAACATGGACAATCCCCATGAAGGGACAAAGAAAGAAAGAAAAGAAAAAGACCCAGCAGCTCACTTTCCCAGAAACTCAAAGTTTTGCCATCCTGAGCAGGGGATAATGAAAGGGCAGGGTGCATGAGTTCCCTCCGAGTCAAGTCACCCTTTCTGCTCTGATGGTGTTAACCGGGAATTTGTTTTCACACCTGACTCTAGCTTTCTCCAACCATCATCACATGACTTTGGGATACAATCAAAAGAAATCACAAACAATCTAACAAAAAAAATAAGTAATCAGGAAATAAATCAACAAAAAAACAAGTAAAAAATGAAAAAACAACCAAGTCAATAAGTGAGAAAGGAAGGGAATGAGTAAATTATTTAATTAATTAATTGATTAATTCATTAATTATTGAGTTGATAATGTTTGTACTTTTGCCTGTTCAGATACTTGGTTTGCTACAGGTTTTGGCTCTTACTTTTGGATTTTATTTCCGGGAAATGAATGAATAAATAAATAAATAAATGAAGAAACAGGTGAATGAATGAATAAAAAGTAAATAAACATGTCAATCAGTAAGCAAGAAAATAAATGAACAAATTAATTAATTACTCAGTAAGTTGATTATATTTGTAATTGGACCCTGTTCAGATACTTGGTTTGCTACAGGTTTTGGCTCTTATTCTTGGATTTCATTTCCGGAAAATAAATGAATGAATGAATAAATAAATAAATAAATAAATAAATGAATGAACGAATGAATAAATGAATGAAAAGTACATAAACAGGTCAATCAGTAAGTAACGAAATGAATGAACCAATTAATTAATTATTTAGTGAGTTGATATTGTTTGTAATTTGACCCTGTTCAAATACTTATTTGTAGTAACCTTTCACTCTTATGTTGCTTTTCATTTTCTCTTCTCTTCTTTTTCTTTCTATCTTTTTTCTTTAGCCATGATAAAAAAGAAAAAAATCGTGCAATGCTCACCCTTTCAATACTATGTAAAATATATCCAAGTATCTTTATCTGAGTCTGAATCTTGGTGAAATTCGATGACTATTTTTACCGTGCAAAGCCCCAACAGGGGACTGCTCCGTGGCTGCGTGTTTAATGTTTCTAATCCGTATTGTCGAATTTTCCTTCTAAAAGTTGTACCGCTTCATTTTCTTAAAGTGATGCAAGAAGACACGTGTCCCACCCAGTCAATGATCCCGCACACTAGCGCATATCATGGATCACTATCTTTTCACTCTGGGCAACTTGTCAGGTAGAACGTGACCCTTTCGGTGTGCATTTCTCTGGTTGTCAGTAAGGTTCAGCATCTTTTCCCTGTCTGTCGGCAATTTCGATTTCTTCAGGCCCTTGTCTGGACCTGCTCATTTTCTGTGGGGATTTTGACCGTTTGATTTTTTATTTAAATCTTGATGTTCACCTCTGCCTGAACAGGGGAAAGGACACCTTTCTCATATCTGTTTCCGAGATACAGCTTCTTGATATTTTTGTGAGTCTTGACCTATGTTTCTCATCGTTGGTGTACGGTAGGATGGGGTTGGTTTGGCTTTGGTTTGGGGGGCTGTGGTCTTGTTGTGTTTTGTTGGGATTAGTCTTGTTTGTTTCTGCGGGCCAGGTCTTTCTGACCATTCCCTAGGCCAAGAAATTGCTACCATATCCCTTCAGGGTCCGCGAGGTTATCCTGTCCACAAAGAAATATCATACAGCGGACCGAATCTGTTAGCGGCCAGAGGGTGTGGCCTAAAAAGGCCTTGACCTGGGCCAAGGAGAAGCAGAGGCGGGGCCATGGCCCGAGGTACTTTCTACTTCCGAGAAGAGAACCCTGGCACAGGCCGGGCTGCCCTCGCCCCTTCCCCGTCTAACGCTTCCTCCCTTTCCCGAGGGGCTTCACACGCCCACTCCCCGGAGAACCTGCAGGCCAAGCAAACCAGCGGGGACCCTCTCTAGGCACCTTCTACAGCCCGATCTCCCCGGGACGGCCAAGGCCAAGCAGAACCCACTGGTTCGCTTCAACTGGCTGCCCCCGACACCGGACGCCAGGGACCGTGTGGTCCTCACGCTGACCTGTTCCCGTTCCTGGGGTGGGCACACGGGGGCTCGGCAAGAAAAGACACCTCGATCCCGGGCCTCTCGACCTCACGCTGGGGACACTCGGCCCGGCCGAAGCTCTCAGCTGGGCTGTCCCTCGCGGCGCGGGACGTCTAAAGGCGTCCGCGGCCTCTGAGCCTCACGAGCCCACTGCACCCTGGCTTCGGACCGCGCCCGAGTGTCTCCAGGCGTCTCCCACTGTCCGCTGGGACCCAGATCCACAGTGAGAAGCCCGGCGTCAGCTCACGGCTGAACGAATAAAGAGTCCGACCAAGCTGGTCTCCATGGTGACGCGCATAGAGCACCAGGCGGCCATTTGCCGTCACCGGATCCAATCACACACGACCCCGACGGCCACATCACACGCTCTAAATCTCGCGCACTCCGTGCTCCACGCATCCTTGCGCCTGTCGCCAAATCCACAGCCAAGCCAAGCCCTCGCGGCGCGTTTCTCACAGCTTGGCTCCCGCCCCAGCCTCGCACGCGTCTACGAGCCACCTCCCTTGCAGGCCAACGACTCCGACTCGCCGTCCGCACCGGAGCTGCTCGCCACTGACGCCGCGTCGCACTTCCCGGTCGCCCCCGCACTCCGACATCTCGGCCTCTGCGACACCGCCTCCCCGTTCTTAGGAGTCAGGCCGGACGCTGGGCCAACAGGCACCCTGTGCAGGGGCTCCATCACCACCATGAGAGCAGGGGCCGCTGACCGATTTCTCCCCGTAGGCTGGCACGGGGTCCCAGCACACTCCGCCACAGCCCCAAGAGCTCATCGCACACTTCGCGAGCGACCCAGGTGCCATTTTCCCACAGGACTCAGAACTCATAAGCCACAGTGGCACAATTGAAAGCCAGCACTTTCCGACTCCATGTGGAGCCATTCTTGACCGAGTGACCGGTCCACAGCACCCCTCACACCTGGGCCGGTTGGCAGGCACGACTGCCACGTGTTGCAAGCACCTCACACGGACCCCGGACCACGGATTCTGACAAGTGCTGTACTCCCCTGCTCAAAACTACACGTAGCATGAAGCTAACTGGTACTTGCCAGAACTAGAGAACCAAATGTGTTCCGATCAGCAAAAATGAACCGTCCATATTACCATTCCTGCGATTTCTCACTTTGTGAAGTTAAATTGTTTCTTTTCAAGAACAAGAAGAAAAAAGAGTGAAAGAGAAGGAAAAAAAGAAAGAAGAGAAGGAGAAACAAGAGAAGGAGAAGCAGGAGGAGGAGGAAATGGAGTAGGAAGAGGAAGAGGTTGATGATGATGATGATGATGAGGAGGAGGAGGAGGAAGAGGAGGAGGAGGAGGAGGAGGAGGAGGAGGAGAATGGAAATGAAGGGGAGCTGAAATTTTTAACAAGTCCAGAAGGCAACAAATTAGAAGGGTGAGCGAGGCCCTAGATAGGCCTCAGGGGATAGCCTGAACAAAAGACCGGTGATTCTCGGTGTTTAGAAACCCACTGAACTGCTGAGCAATAGCAAGTCTGTGAATACTTTTTTTGTATAAATGATAACATAGCATGTAAAATGATGCAGGTTTGTATTGATACGGGTCAATGTTGGAATAAAAACAATGCGAATAAAGGATAGGCACCGGAAACTACCTTGACGGGGAGAATTTCAAATCTCAAGGCAGATTATAGTGTTCAGACAAGAAATTTCTGGAGGAAGGACAGATCAATGATTGTCAAAATGAAAACCACTTTTAATGATGGCGATTTGGGGATCAAAGGAGACATATTCATTCCACAGAGGAATCGTTGAAGCGACCTTTCACCATTTCTGGCTTGAAAATTGACAAAGCAACGATGGCAAAACACTCAGCGGGATGAGACGTGAGGGATGACCAGTTTCGTGACTGAGTCTCACTTTTTATGCACTGGACACTTTGGATTGTGGAAAGCAAGTGAAAACACCCTCAGTGTGGCCACTGGCAATCAGTCAGGCACATTGCAAAGCGTCCCACCCCTGGAAACCGAGGCAATCTTTGGAAAACCATGCATCAGAAAAAAATTTATCTCTTAAGGAAAAAAACTGCTTCAGAGACATTTGATTTGAAAGGGCAGCTTAGAAAACCTGTACCAGGGACACAAGAATATCAAAAGGTGTGGATTCCTCTCTCCATCACATATTCCTGAATGCGAAGACTGTTGGGAGTCAATACCCTCATCCTGACCGCCCATCCCCGAGGCATAGAACCTGGCTGTTAACAAACCTGTATGCTATCTAAAGAATGCAGGAGCAGATAATGCTCCAGGGAATAGTTAACCACAGAATGTATTAACATACCCGCCAGATAAGGAAGGACCTACTGAATGGCTGTTGACCTGCCCAAGGAGCCCCTCTCCTCCTTGTTCCTCTTTTCACTTCTAACCTTTGTACCCCCTGACTCCATCAACCAAGGACCAATGAAATTGTAACAAGTATCACCCTGCCTAGTCAGTCCTGCCACCATTTGTTCCCCTCGTATATATGCGGCCATGAAAAAATAAAATTTGGAGGCTTGATCAGAATTTTGTCTTGCCTCCATTTCTTCATATCTCTTGTCTCTCCCCTCCCCCCATTCTCCACAGGATCCTCTTCAACCCGCGTTTTCCTGCCCCGCCGGCCGGGGCAGAATTGGCGCCCAACGTGGGGCTCAAAGTACGGAATTCTACGGAGGACACCCACTGGAGAAGCCCAGGCTTGGGACCCCTTGAGCCTCCACGAGGAGTGAGTTAGGCTCGCACTGAGTCTCCGCGAGGTATTGACCCGCGAGTGAAGACTCGATTTTGATCGCGGCAGGACTAGCCGCCCTGCCAGACTGATCGGTTCAGAGGTAAGTGGGTGATCACTATGGGACAGGAATTGAGCTTCCAGGAGCTCTTCCTTAAGGGTCTTAAGGACTCTCTCAAGGTACGAAGGATTAAGGCTCGGAAAAAAGATTTACGTGATTTTTTACCTTTCTCTCTGATGTTTGTCCATGGTTCCCCCCAGGAGCGAACAATAGATATAAAGTGTTGGAAAAGGGTTGGGGACTGCTTAAATGATTACTACGCTGTTTTGGGTCCAACTAAAGTTCCTGTTTCTGCATTTTCATATTGGAATTTCCAGATATCCAAAAAGTAATGGAAACGGGGAAAACTGCCCTTAAAGAAAGTTCACGTCCTCCTTCAGTCTGCCACTCTATTTCCATAGATATGCCTGAGGATTGGCCTTGGCGGGAACTGAAGCCCCCCTGGGGCGCGATCTGCTTGTGGGCAGAGCTACAGCACTTGCAAAATGTTTTCACTTCATTAGCTGCCCAGATGCAACAGCTACAGCTGCAGCAAGCTCAAGAAAAACTTCAGGGCCTATCACAATAGGTGTCGAGATTAGGTTTTCATAAAACGCCAAGTATTATAGCAAAATTACCAGGAATAGAGTAAAAATTGCATTGTGCTCACAGACCACGGAATTCAGGTCAGGAAAAAAGGATAAATAGGACTTTTAAGGAAACATTGACTAAATTCGAATTAGAAATTAGTGAAAACTAGGTAAGCTTTCTTCCCTTAGCTCTTTTAAGAGCACAATGCACCCGCCTACTATCAAAGAAATCAGGTTTGTTTGTTTAGGCTTTTTAAAAATTTTGTAACAACTATTGGATAAAGGAATTTAACAACTCACTATTATTGAGAAATTTGTTTTTCACTTGTAATTTCACATAAGATAATTGCTGTAAAATGTTGTTTACTAGTGTACCATATTGTTAAAAGCCAATTATAAATAGGTAATTGTACTTATTATACTTAGAAAAACAGTATATTGAATAGTTGAGAACATTATTTCAAATGTAAATATTTAGATAAAGTTTTTGTTTGTTTCAATATTCATTTACTGCATCAACCATAGTCTCAAATTTTACCTTTTAAACAGCTTAGTTTCAAAATCTGTAAAATGAACTAAGAATCTTGAGTATTAATTCATACATATAAGACTAATGTGTCCATAAAGCATAGATCTTACTTTGATTGTATAACTTTAAGTAAAGACTGCTGTTTTTATACCAACCACTCTGGCATAATTCGAGATAGTCTAGCCTTAGTAAAACAAAGACCTTTAATATTAGCTTTTCTAGGACTGATATTTAGGCCATGTATAGTAAATTGCCTTATAAAAGTACATTAACAGAGAGTCCAGGCTGTTAAGTTAATAGTATTTTCTACTCAAGTAACAGGGGTATCTCAGTTTCCCCAATTTATAGGACATCAAAGATTTGATATGTGCCTGAAAACCAATGGGAATGTGACAGCCTACTAAAATGTAAAAAAGGTAAAAGTTAATTAAAAGTCCCAAAACTTGACAAAAGAAGTCTATACCTTAGCGATTTTTAATTGGGAAAAGAATGCCTAGTTCCTAGAACTTTTAACTGCTCAATGTCTGCTATGAAACTTGTGACAATGAACTCTTTCATATGATAAGAGCACAACATTCCAGGGCACAGATAAGGAGAACATCTGCAAGGCCATGTTTAAAACTAGCAAATTCCCTGGCTACATTTATCTTTGTATTGACCAGTTTCTGCTAGCTTTGTCAAAGATTAACTTCTGTTCTCTTTTTAACTTCTGTTCTGGATCTCCTAAAACCTGCAATCCTGGCCACCTTGAGTAAGGACTTGCTTCGTCCAGGGGGCAGCCACTGAGAGATGTTTCTCAGCCCCGGACACCAAGCAGCCTTGCTCAGGAGGACAGGAGGAAAAGAAGTTTCACTTTAATTGTAATTGGGCACGAGCCACCTAAAGCAGCCTCACCGGTGAATAAGACTGCGTTAGCATCTATCTAGATGCCTCAGTTCTGTTCCTGTCTGATTGGGCCCTTGGTTGACCAGCAGAAGGCTGGACGCAGCAATACTTCCCTAGTGCGGTCGGTCTGAGACGTCAGACTCTGACCCTGTACCTGTTCTGGTTCTGATTTCTGATGCGCTAGCATTTTGTGTTATCTGTAGTTTGTCTTGCATGTCTTGTGTCTGTCTGTCTGGCTGGCCAAATGTACTGCTACCCTCCTATACTTATTTTGATTCCTTCCTTAGGTCTGGCCTCTGTGGCCCCACCCGACTGTATGCTAGTTGAAAGGCTGATCCTACGTTGGCTCTTGAGGGGACTTTCTCTTTTCTTACCTGTCTTCACTAACATGGGTCAATCTTCCTTCTCAAATCGTCCTATGTTCTCCCCTCTTTCAATACTTCTTTAACCATTTTAAGGATTTCAGGAAACAAGCCCAAGCCTACGGAGCTAGAGCGTCAATCCCTGCCAGCTAAATTAGCCCACGTTTGGAACAGAGTAACCATCAGAGGGGCCACTCGACCTGCAAACAGCCTTTGAGCTACGAGATGTCATCTGTGGTAATCATAGGTTTCTTTTAAAACAATGCAGAGAATGTGCATTTGTGTTAGAGATTTAGGTCTGAAGAATGACTAAACATAAAATTGATTAAGTGTTTACAGAGTATCTGTGGGGCGGAGTCCTGAATAGTCAAGTCTCCCTTCTGGCTGGTTCTTCAGTTTAGGTTGGAATTTATTTTTAGTGAAAAATAAATTAATAAAAGATCTCTGCTGTAATTGGTTTAGAAAAAAAATAAGAACCGTATAGATAAATTACATCTTCCTAAAATTGTCAGAAAAATAGAAACTAATTCAAATGTTTTGTTTTTGTTTTATCAAATCTACATGATTTGAGATAATCTTTGGTAATAAGAATAGTTTAATATTATAAGTTAAGGAAAAGTAGTTGTTTCTTCAAGTTATCAGAAACACAATTTTATTCTACCTGTATTCGTCAGGTCGTGCATATGCTAATTCTACTAGTTGTTCAAGATAACAAAATTATAAGATTGGTATATTTAAAAATTTGCTAATCTATTAAATGCTGATACTTAAAAACAGTCTTAACATTAAGAATGCTAAGGTTTTTTATAGTCATATTTACCTTTGAAATCTTTTATTATTGCATTGGTTAAATAGATAACTAAGTATTGTTTCATAATGACCTGTATTCCTATTTAACCAAGTGATCAAACCTTATAACACAGTGACAAATTTTCCAACAAAATCTAAGTAGGATTTTTTGTTTTGAATGCACCGAGGGTAATAAGACATATTACACCACTAAATGAACAAGATGGGCACCTTATGCCCCTAACACTGGCGACTGGGCCAATACCCTGCCAGCTGTAAGCCCTGGAAGCTTCCCAATAGCCCCTTGTGGTGCATCTAAAGATGTTGGAAAAACAATTTGCTGGCTAACCGAACCTCCGCCTTATGTGTCAGACGGCGGTGGTCCTGCTGATGCTCTTCATTATATAAAATTACAACAAAAATTTGAGGAATTCCAAAAGGCTTTACGCCCCCCTTCTTATCAGCCCCTAGCTATTCCTAGATCCCGAGGAAATATTGACATTGACACCCAAACCAATAGTATCCTGGAAACTACTCTACGGGCCTTAAATAATTCTAATCCCCAACTTGCTCAAGATTGCTGGCTATGCATGACTATAGGCATCCCTATGCCCACTGCTATCCCAGTCTTAAACTCGTCTATTGACCATAACCTTAATTGCAGTCTCAGCCCTCCTTTTAGAGTCCAGCCTGTAGGTTTCAACTCCTCTACTTGCTACCAAGGTCCGTTTCAAAATAACTCTTCCGACATTGATGTAGGGTTTGTCACCTTTACCAAATGCTCTAGTCTTTTTAATCGCACTGAGCCCTTATGCCCTGCCCCCGGACAAGTGTTCTTATGTGGGAATATCCTTGCCTATATTGCCCTGCCACAAAATTGGACTGGACTCTGTGTATTAGCTAATATTTTCCCAGACATCTCCATCATACCAGTAGACGAACCGGACCCCTTCCCTAGGCTAGATTACATAGCAGGACGACACAAACGAGCCATCCAAGTCATCCCCCTAATTGTTAGTTTAGGAATCACTGGAGCACTCGCTTCTGGTTCAGCTGGAGTTGGTGTCGCAATCCACTCCTACAACAAATTGTTCCGCCAATTAATTGATGACGTTCAAGCCCTCTCAGGAACCATAAGCGACATACAAGATCAAATTGATTCCCTTGCTGAAGTAGTGTTACAAAACCGCAGAGGCTTAGACCTTCTTACAGCAGAACAGGGAGGGATTTGTTTGGCTTTACAGGAACGCTGCTGCTTCTACGCCAACAGATCTGGGATCGTACGAGATAAGGTCAAGAAACTTCAAGAAGACCTCGTCAAAAGACGCAGAGAGCTCCAAGAGAACCCCTTTCTAACTGGGTTGAATGGGTTCCTTCCCTACCTCCTTCCCATCCTCGGACCCCTTTCTTGTGCTCTTTTACTTATAACCTTTGGACCCTGGGCTTTCCGGCGCATAACTGACCTTATTAAACAACAGGTAGATGCCTTGCTGGCCAAACCTATCCAGATTCACTATCAGCTTTTAGCCACCTTTGAGAACGCTCCTGAAGAGTCTCTTGGCTCCCTCCCTACGAAGACGGCATGATGACTAGAGGCATGCCTACCACCTCCTCAAATAAGAGGAGAAGGGTATGGGTACTGAGCTGAGTGCGGAGTAGAGCATCGCAAGGGAAGGTCCTACATGACCTCCTCTAGGTTTCCCTGTGAGTATGCCTGACTTGCATAGAGGTTGGTATCCAAAAATTACTACTTTAAAACGGCTCTGCCTCTCCTCCCCAAAAGATACCAAGAGCCGTAACTAGTGGGCCACTACGGCTCACAGGAAGAGTCAGGCCACAACTCCCTCATTCGGTGAAAGCAAACCTCACAAATAAAACAAAAAGGGAGGAGATGTTGGGAGCCAAGACCCTCATCCTGACCGCACAGCTCCCTCCCCTCCGCACAGAACCTGGCCGTTAACAAACCTGTATGCTATCTAAAGAATGCAGGAGCAGAATGTATTAACATACCCGCCAGATAAGGAAGGACCTACTGAATGGCTGTTGACCTGCCCAAGGAGCCCCTCTCCTCCTAGTTCCTCTTTTCATTTCTAACCTTTGTACCCCCTGACCCCATCAAACAAGGACCAATGAAATTGTAACAAGCATCCCCCTGCCTAATCAGTCCTGCTCCTATTTGTTCCCCCCGTATATATGCGGCCGTAAAAAAATAAAATTTGGACGCTTGATCAGACTTTTGTCTTGCCTCCATTTCTTCGTATCTCCTGTCTCTCCCCTCCCCCGATCCACCACAGGATCCTCTTCGACCCGAGTTGTCCTGCCCCGCCGGCCGGGGCAGAAGAGAAAGGCCCGTCGGTCAGGCTTGCTTGGATCTGCATAGCGAGTCTCCAGGCGACTTGTGTTTTCTCCAATAGATCAATTCCTGCAGTGAGTATCAGTCAATTGATCCGAAAACCCAAGCCGTGCCAATTGCTTTCTGTCAGGAACATGTAAAGAGCACTGAGCTCCCAACAGCAGTGTTCAGCTCCCACCCAGGTTTGGCCTTGGCTGAGCTTTTGCGGCCCACTCGTGGCAGCACAGAAGAATACTTCGTGACTCTGCAGGGCTGGGGAACATCCGGCCTGGCTGTTCCTTGTCTGCTGACAGACACTGCACCTTCCTGAGGCCTCAAAATGAATCCGTGCCCATTAGAAAACATGGAGAATCCCCAGGAAGGGACAAAGAAAGAGAGAAAAAAAAGACCCAGCAGCTCACTTTCCCAGAAACAAAAAGTTCTGCCATCTTGAGCAGGGGATAATGAAAGGACAGGGTGCATGAGTTCCCTCCAAGTCAAGTCACCCTTTCTACTCTCGTGGTGTTAACCGGGAATTTGTTTTCACACCTGACTCTAGCTTTCTCCAACCATCATCACATGACTTTTGGATACAAACAAAAGAAATCACAAACAAACTGACAAACAAAATAAGTAATCAGGAAAGAAATCAACAAACAAAAAAGAAATAGTTAAGAAAAAACCAAGTCAATAAGTGAGTAAGGAAGGGAATGAATACAGATTATTTAGTTAATTAATTGATTGATTAATTAATTAGTGAGTTGATAATGTTTGTAATTTGACCCTGTTCAGATACTTGGTCGCTACAGGTTTTGGCTCTTATGTTTGGATTTCATTTCCCAAAAAATGATTGAATAAATAAATACTTAAATAAATGAACGAAGGGATGAATGAACGAATAAAAAGTAAATAAACTGGTTAATCAGTAAGTAAGAAAATGAAGGAACAAATTAATTAATTATTTAGTGAGTTGATAAGATTTGTAATTGGAACCTGTTCGGATACTTGGTTTGCTACAGGTTTTGACTCTTATTTTTGGATTTCATTTCCGGGAAATGAATGAATGAAAAATAAATAAATAAATAAATAAATAAATAAATAAATAAATGAACGAACGAATGAATGAAGGAATAAAAAGTACATAAACAGGTCAATCAGTAAGTAAGGAAATGAATGAACCAATTAATTAATTATTTAGTGAGTTGATAATGTTTGTAATTTGACCCTGTTCAAATACTTGGTTTGTTGTAACCTTTCACTCTTATGTTGCTTTTCATTTTCTCTTCTCTTCTTTTTCTTTCGATCGTTTTTCTTTGGCCACGATAAGAAAGAAAAAAATCGTGCAATGGTCCCCCTTTCTATACTATGTAAAATATATCCAAGTATCTTTATCTGAGTCTGAATCTTGGTGAAATTCGATGACTATTTTTACCATGCAAATCCCCAACAGGGGACTGCTCCGTGGCTGTGTGTTTAATGGATCTAATCCGTATTGTCGACTGGCCCTTCTAAAAGTTGTACCGCTTCATGTTCTTAAAGTGATGCACGAGGACACGTATTCCACCCAGTCAATGGTCCCGCAGCTAGCGCAAGTCATGGATCACTATCTTTTCACTCTGGGCAACATCTCAGGTAGACATGACCCTCTCGGTGTCCATTTCTCTGGTTGTCAGTAAGGTTCAGCATCTTTTCCCTGTCTGTAGGCAATTTCGGTTTCTTCAGACCCTTGTCTGGACCTGCTCATTTTCTGTGGGGATTTTCACCGTTTAATTTTTGATTTAAATCTTGATGTTCTCCTTTGCCTGAACAGGTGAAAGGACACCTTTCTCATATCTGTTTCCAAGATACAGCTTCATGATATTTTTGTGAGTCTTGACCAATGTTTCTCATCGTTGGTGTACGGTAGGATGGGGTTGGTTTGGCTTTGGTTTGGAGGGCTGTGGTATTGTTGTGTTTAGTTGTGATTTGTCTTGTTTGTTTCTGTTGGGCAGGTCTTTCTGACCGTTCCCTAGGCCAAGAAATTGCTCCCATTTTCCCTCAGCGTCCGCAAGCTGATCCTGTCCACAAAGAAATATCACACAGCGGACCGAATGTCTGGGCGGCGGGAGGGTGTGGCCTAAAGTGGCCTGCAGCTGGGCCAAGCATAAGCAGGGGCAGGGCCATGGCCCGAGCTACTTTCTACTTCCGGGCAGAGAAGCCTGGCCCAGGCCGGGCTGTCCTCACCCCTTTTCCGACTAACGCTTCCTCCCTTACTCGAGGGGCTTCACACGCCCACTCCCCGGAGAACCTGCGCGTTTGGCAAACCAGCGGGGACCCTCTCTGGGCACCTTCCCCAGCCCGATCTCCCCGGGTCGGCCAGCGCCAAGCCGAACCCACCGGCTCGCCTCAACTGCCTGCCCCCGACACCGGACGCCAGGGACCGTGTGGTCCTCACGCTGACCTGCTCCTGTTCCTGGGGCGGGCACACGGGGGCTCGGCAAGACACGACTCCTCGATCCCGGGCCTCTCGACCTCATGCTTGGGACCCTCGGGCCCGGCTGACGCTCTCAGCCAGGCTGTCCCTCGTGGCACCGGACGTTTAAAGGCGTCCGCGACCTCTGAACCTCACGAGCCCGCCGCACCCTGGCTTGGGACCGAGCCCGAGTGTCTCCAGGCGTCTCCCACTGTCCGCTGGGACCCAGATCCGCAGCGAGAAGCCGGGCGTCAGCTCACGGCTGACCAAATAAAGGGGTCCCACGAAGCTGGTCTTTATCATAACACGCATAGAGCAGCATGAGGCCATTTTCCGTCACGGGATCCAATCACACACGACCCCGACGGCCACGTCACATGCCCCGCGCCCCGTGTGCTCCGTACTCCACGCATCCTCACGCCTCTCGCCGAATTTACAGCCAAGCCAAACCCGCACGACGCGTCCCTCCCGACTTAGCTCGCGCCCCGGCCTCACTCGCGTCTACGTGCCACCTCCCTTGCAGGCCTACGGCCCCGATATGCCGTCCGCACGGGCGCTGTTCGCCAATGACGCCCCGTCGCCCTGCCCGGTCGCCCCCGCGCACCGACATCTCGGCTCCTGCGACACCGCCTCCCCGTTCTTAGGAGTCAGGCCGGACCCTGCCCCAACCGGCACCCGGTGCAGGGGCTCCATCACCGCCATGAGAACAGGGGCCGCTGACTGATTCCTCCCCGTAGGCTGGCACCGGGTCCCAGAAGACTCCGCCACAGCCCCAAGAGCTCATCGCACACTTCGCGAGCGACCCAGGTGCTATTTGCCCACAGGACTCAAAACCCATAAGCCACAGCGTCACAATTGGAAGCCAGCACTTTCCGACTCAATGTGGAGCCATTCTTGGCCGATTGACTGGTCCACAGCACCCTCACACGTGGGCCGGTTTTCAGGCATGGCTGCCACGTGTTGCAAGCACCTCACACGGACCCGAGACCATGGATTCCGACAAGTCCTGTGCTCCCCTGCTCACAACTACACGTAGCATGCAAGCTAACTGCTACTTGCCGGAACCAGAGAACCAAACGCGTTCCCATCGGCAAGAATAAACCGTCCATATTACCATTCTTGCGATTTCTCATTTTATGAAGTTCAATTGTTTCTTTTCAAGAACAAGAAGAAAAAAGGGGGAAAGAGAAGGAAAAAAAGAAAGAAGAGAAGGAGAAAGAAGAGAAAGAGAAGCAGGAGGAGGAGGAGGTAGAGTAGGAAGAGGAGGAGGTTGATGATGATGATGATGATGATGATGATGATGAGGAGGAGGAGGAGGAGGAGGAGGAGGAGAATGGAAATGAAGTGGAGCTGAAATTTCTAACAAGTCCAGAAGGCAACAAATGGGAAGGGTGGGTGAGGCCCTAGATAGGCTTCAGTGTACAGGCCCGAACAAAAGTGCCGTGATTCTCGGTGTTTAGAAACCCACAGAAATGCTGAGCAATAGCAAGTCTGTGAATACTTTTTCTGTATAAATTATAAGAGAGCATGTAAAATGACGCAGGTTTGAATCGATACGAGTTTATGTTGGAATCAAAACAATGCAAATAAAGGTTAGGCACTGGAATCTACCTTGACAAAGAGAATTTCAAATCTCAAGGCAGACAATAGTGTCCAGAGAAGAAATTTCTGGAGGAAGGACAGATCAATGATTGTCAAAATGAAAACCACTTTCGATGATGGCCATTTCGGGATCAAAGGAGACATAGTCATTCCACAGAGAAATATTGAAAGTGATCTGTTACCATTTCTGGCTTGAAAATTGACGAAGCAACGATGGCAAAACACTCACCGGGATGAGACGTGAGGGATGACCAGTTTCGTGACTGTGTCTCACTTTTTATGCACTGGACACTTTGGAACGTGGAAAGCCAGTGAAAACAGCCTCAGTGTGGCCAAGGCAATCAGTCAGGCAAGTTGCAAAGCGTCCCACGGCTGGAAACTGAGGCAATCTTTGGAAAAACATGCATCCAAAAAAATTTATTTTTTAAGGAAAGAAACTGTTTCAGAGACATTTGATTTGAAAGGGCAGCTTAGAAAACCTGTACCAAGGACACAAGTATATCAAAACGTGTGGATTCCTCTCTCCATCACATAGCCCTGAATGCGAAGACAAAGGCACGTCGGTCAGCCTTGCTTGGATCTGCATAGCGAGTCTCCAGGCGACTTGTGTTTTCTCCAATAGATCTATTCCTGCAGTGAGTATCAGTCAATTGATCCGAAAAAACAAGCCGTGCCAATTGCTTTCTGTCAGGAACATGTAAAGAGCACTGAGCTCCCAACAGCAGTGTTCAGCTCCCACCCAGGGTTGGCCTTGGCTGAGCTTTTGCTGCCCTCTTGTGGCAGCACGGAAGAATGCATCGTGACTCTGTAGGGCTAGGAAATATCCGGCCTCGCTGTTTTCTGTCTACTGACAGACAATGCACCTTCCTGAGGCCTCAAAATGAATCCGTGCCCATTAGAAAACATGGAGAATCCCCAGGAAGGGACAAAGAAAGAAAGAACAGAAAAAGACCCAGCAGCTCACTTTCCCAAAGTTCAGCCATCCTGAGCAGGGGATAACGAAAAGACAGGGTGCATGAGTTCCCTCCGATTTAAGTCACCCTTTTTGCTCTGTTGGTTTAACGGGGAATTTGGTTTTCACGCCTGACTCTAGCTTTCTCCAACCGTCATCACATGACCTTGGGATACAAACAAAAGAAATCACAAAGAAACTAAAAAACAAAATAAGTAATCAGAAAATAAATCAAAAAAAAAAAAAAGGTAAAAAATGAAGTATCAACCAAGTCAATAAGCGTGTAAGGAAGAGAATGAATACAGATTATTTAGTTAATTAATTGATTGATTAATTAATTAGTGAGTTGATAATGTTTGTAATTTGACCCTGTTTGGATCCTTAGTTTCCTACAGGTTTTGGCTCTCATTTTTGGATTTCATTACCTGTAAATGAATAAATAAATAAATAAATAAATAAATAAATAAATAAATAAATAAACGAAAGAATGGATGAATGAATGAATAAAAGGAAAATAAAGAGGTCAATCAGTAAGTAAGCAAATGAATGAACAAATTAATTAATTCGTTAGTGAGTTAATGATATTTTTAATTTTACCCTGTTCGGACACTTGGTTTTCTACAGGTTTTGGCTCTCATTTTTGGATTTCATCCTCGAAATGAAAATAAATAAATAATACATAAATGAACGAACGGGTGAATAAATGAATGAAAAGTAAATAAACTGGTCAATCAGTAATTAAGAAAAAGAATGAACCAATTAAGTAATTATTTAGTGAGTTGATAATATTGGTATTTTGATCCTTTTCGGATACTTCGTTTGATGTAAGCTTTCGCTCTTAGTTTGCATTTCATTTTCTCTTTTTTTTTCTTTCTATTTTTTTTCTTTGGCCATGATAAAAAAAAATTGTGCAATGGTCACCCTTCTATACTATGTAAAATATATCCAGGTGTCTTTATCTGAGTCTGAATCTTGGTGAAATTTGATGACTATTTTTACCGTGCAAATCCACAATAGGGGACTGTTCTGTGGCTGCCAGTTTCATGTATCTAATCCGTATTGTCAACTTCCCCTCAGAAAGTTGTACCGCTTCAAGTTCTTAAAGTGATGCACGAGGACACGTATCCCATCCAGTCATTGATCCTGCACCCTAGCGCATGTCATGGATCACTATCTTTTCACTCTGTGCAACTTGTCAGGTAGAACGTGACCCTTTCATTTGCATTTCTCTGGTTGTCAGTAAGGTTCAGCATCTTTTCCCTGTCTGTAGGCAATTTCGGTTTCTTCAGACCCTTGTATGGACCTGCTCATTTTCTGTGGGGATTTTCACCGTTTAATTTTTGATTTAAATCTTGATGTTCACCTTTGCCTGAACAGGGGAAAGGACACCTTTCTCATATCTGTTTCAAAGATACAGCTTCATGATATTTTTGTGAGTCTTGACCTATGTTTCTCATCGTTGGTGTACGGTAGGATGGGGTTGGTTTGGCTTTGGTTTGGAGGGCTGTGGTCTTGTTGTGTTTAGCTGTGATTTGTCTTGTTTGTTTCTGTTGGGCAGGTCTTTCTGTCCGTTCCCTAGGCCAAGAAATTGCTCCCGTTTTCCCTCAGCGTCCGCAAGCTGATCCTGTCCACAAAGAAATATCATACAGCGGACCGAATGTCTGGGCGGCGAGAGGGTGTGGCCTAAAGAGGCCTGCAGCTGGGCCAAGCATAAGCAGAATCAGGGCCATGGCCCGAGCTACTTCCTACTTCCGGGCAGAGAAGCCTGGCCCAGGCCGGGCTGTCCTCGCCCCTTCCCCAACTAAAGCTTCCTCCCTTTCCCGAGGGGCTTACATGCCCTCTCCCCGGAGGACCCGCGGGCCCGGCAAACGAGCAGGAACCCTCTCTGCGCACCTTCCCCAGCCCGATTTCCCAGGGATGGCCAGCTCCAAGCGGAAACACTGGCTCGCCTCAACTGGCTGCACCCGACACTATACGCCTTGGACCGTGTGGTCCTCATGCTGACCTGCTCCCGTTGATAGGGCGGGCTCACGGGGGCTCGGCAAGAAACGACTCCTCGATCCCGGGCCTCTCGACCTCACGCTGGGGACCCTCAGGCCCGGCCGACGCTCTCAGCCAAGCTGTCCCTCGCGGCCCGGGACATATAAAGTCGTCCGCGGCATCTGAGCCTCACGCTCCCGCCTCATCCTTGTTACGGACAGAGCCCGAGTGTCTCCAGGCGTCTTCCACTATCCACGGAGACATAGATCCGCAGCGAGAAGCCGGCGTCACCTCACGGCTGACCGAATAAAGGGATCCCAGCAAGCTGTAGTCCATGGTGACGCGCATAGAGCAGCAGGAGGCCATTTTCCGTCACGGGATCCAATCACAGACGACCACGATGGCCACATCACACGCACCGCGCCCCACGCGCTCCATACTCCACACATCCTCGCGGCTCTGGTCGAATGCACAGCCAAGCCAAGCCCGCGCGGCGCGTCCCTCAGAACTTGGTTCGTGCCCCGGCCTCGCACGCGCCTACGTGCCACCTCCCCTGCAGGCCAACGGCCCGACACGCCGTCCGCACCAGCACTCCTCGCCACTGATGCCCGGTCGCCCTGCTCGGTAGCCCCCGTGCTCCGACATCTCGGCTCCTGCGATACCGCCTCCCGGTTCCCAGGAGTCAGGCCGGACCCTGGGCAAACCGGCACTCGGTGCAGGGGCTCCATCACCACAATGAGAGCAGGGGCCGCTCACCGATTACTCCTTGTAGGCTGGTACAGGGTCCCAGCACACTTTGCCACAGCCCCAAGAGCTGATCGCACACTTCACGAGGGATCCAGGTGCCATTTGGCCACAGGAGTCAGATCTCATAAGCCACAGCGTCACAATTGGAAGCCAGTACTTTCTGACTCCATGTGGAGCTATTCTTGGCCGAGTGACCGGTCCACAGCAACCCTCACCCCTGGGCCGGTTGGCAGGCACGGCTGCCACGTGTTGCAAGCACCTCACACGGACCCGGGACCATGGATTCCGACAAGTCCTGTGCTCCCCAGCTAAAAACTACACGTAGCATGCAAGCTAACTGCTACTTGCCGAAACCAGAGAACCAAACGTGTTCCGATCAGCAAGAATGAACCGTCCATATTACCATTCTTGCGATTTCTCAGTTTGTGAAGTTCAATTGTTTCTTTTCAAGAACAAGAAGAGAAACGAAGGAACGGGAAGAAAAAAAAAAAAGAAGAGAAGGAGGAACGAGGGAAGGAGAAGCAGGAGGAGAAGGAGGAGGAAAAAGGAAAAGAGGAGGAGAAGGAGGAGAAGGAGAGAAAAAGGAGGAGGAGAAGAAGGAGGAGGAGGAGGAGGAGGAGGAGGAGGAGGAGGAGGAGGAGGAGGAGGAGGAGGAGAGGAGAATGGAAATGAAGAGGACTTGAAATTTCTAACAAGTCCAGAAGGCAACAAATTAGAAGGGTGGGTTGGCCCCAGATAGGCTTCAGGGGAAAGGCCCGAACAAAAGACCCGTGATTCTCTGTGTTTAAAAACCCACTGAAATGCTGAGCAATCAGAAGTCTGTGAATACTTTTTCTGTATAAATCATAACAGAGCATGTAAAATGACGCAGGACTGTATAGATATGGGTCAAATATCAAGGCAGACAATAGAGTCCAGAGAAGAAATTTCTGAAGGAAGGACAGATGAATGATTGAAAAAATGAAAACCACTTTCGATGATGGCGATTTCGGGATCAAAGGAGACATAGTCTTTCCACAGAGGAATGGTGGAGGCGACCTGTTACCGTTTCTGGCTTGAAAATTGACGAAGCAACGATGGCAAATCACTCACCGGGATGAGACGTGAGGGATGACCACTTTGGTGACTTTGTCTCACTTTTTACGCACTGGACACTTTGCATCGTGGAAAGACAGTGAAAACAGCCTCAGTGTGAACACTGGCAATCAGTCAGGCACATTGCAAAACATCCCACGATGGAAACCGAGGCAAACTTTGGAAAAACTTGCATCAAAAAAAAAAAATTATTTTTTAAAGAAAGAAACTGCTTCAGAGAAATTTGATTATAGGGCAGCTTAGAAAATCTATACGGGGAACACAGTAATATCCAAACGTGTGGATTCCTGCCTCCATCACGTAGCCCTGAATGCGAAGACAAAGGGCCGTCGGTCAGCCTTGCTTGGATCTGCATAGCGAGTCTCCAGGCGACTTGTGTTTGCTCCAATAGATCAATTCCTGCAGTGAGTATCAGTCAATTGATCCGAAAAAACAAGCCATGCCAATTGCTTTCTGTCAGGAACATGTCAAGAGCACTGAGATCCCAACAGCAGTGTTCAGCTCCCACACAGGGTTGGCCTTGGCTGGCATTTTGCTGCCCTCTCATGGCAGCACAGAAGAATGCTTCGTGACTCTGCAGGGCTAGGAAACATTCGGCCTGGCTGTTCCTTGTCTACTGACAGACACTGCACCTTCCTGAGGCCTCAAAATGAATCCCTGCCCATTAGAAAAGATGGAGAATTCCCACGAAGGGACAAAGAAAGAGAGAAAAAAAAAACAAGCAGCTCACTTTCCCAGAAACTCAAAGTTCTGCCATCTTGAGCAGGGGATAACGAAAGGGCAGTGTGCATGAGTTCCCTCCGAGTCAAGTCACCCTTTCTGCTCTGGTGGTATTAACCGGGAATTTGGTTTTCACACCTGATTCTAGCTTTCTCCAACCATCATCACATGACTTTGGGATACAAACAAAAGAAAACCCAAAGAAACTAACAAACAAATAAGTAATCAGGAAATATATCAACAAAGAAACAAGTAAAAAATGAAGAAACAACCAAGTCAATAAGTGAGTAAGGAAGGGAATAAATAGATTATTTTGTTAATTAATTGATTGATTAATTAATTAATGAGTTGATATTGTTTGTTATTTGACCCTGTTCAGATACTTGCTTTGCTACAGGTTTTGGCTCTTATGTTTGGATTTCATTTTTTGGAAACGAATAAATAAATAAATAAATAAATAAATAAATAAATAAATAGATAGATAGATAAATGAACGAACGGATGAATGAATGAATAAAAAGTAAATAAACAGGTCAATCAATAAGTAGGGAAATGAATGAACAAATTAATTAATTATTTAGTGAGTTGATGATATTTGTAATTTGACCCTGTTTGGATACTTGTTTTGGTATAGCGTTTAGCTCTCATTTCTGGATATCATTTCCTGGAAATGAAAAAAAAAATAAATAAATAATAAATAAACGAGTGAATGAATGAATAAAAAGTAAATAAACAGGTCAATCAGTAAGCAAGGAAATGAATGAACAAATTGATTAATTTTTTAGTGTGTTGATAATATTTGTATTTGGACCCTGTTCAGATACTTCGTGTGCTACAGATTTTGGCTATAATTTTTTGATTTTATTACCTGGAAATGAAAATAAATAAATAAATATATAAATGAACGAACGGATGAATAAAAATTAAATAAACTGGTCAATCGGTAAGTAAGGAAATTAATGAACAAATTAATTAATTATTTAGTGAATTGATAATATTTGTAATTTGACCCTGTTCGGATACTTGGTTTGGTACAGCTTTTGGCTCTCATTGTTGGATTTCATTTCCTGGAAATGAATGAATAAATAAATAAATAGATAAATAAACGAAAGGATGAATGAAAGAATAAAATCTAAATAAACAGGTTAATCAGTAAATAAGGAAATAAATGAACAAATTAATTAATTATTTAGTGAGTTGATAATATTTGTGTTTTACCCTGTTCAGATACTTGGTTTGCTTTAAGCTTTCACTCTTATGTTGCTTTTCATTTTCTCTTCTCTTCTTTTTCTTTCTATCTTTTTTCTTTAGCCATGATGAAAAAGAAAAAAAATCGTGCAATGCTCACCCTTTCTATACTATGTAAAATATATCCAAGTATCTTTATCCAATTATCTGATTCTGAAACTTGGTGAAATTCGATGACTATTTTTACCATGCAAATCCCCAACAGGGAACTGCTCCGTGGCTGCGTGTTTCATGTATCTAATCCGTATTGTCGAATTGCCCTTTAGAGAGCTATACCTCTTCATGTTCTTAAAGTGATGTGCGAGGACACGTATCCCACCCACTCATGGTCCCGCACCCTAGCGCAAATCATGGATCACTATCATTTTGCTGTGGGCAACTTGTCAGGTAGAACGTGACCATTTCGATGTGCATTTCTCTGTTTGTCAGTAAGGTTCAGCATCTTTTCCCTGTCTGTCAGCAATTTCGGTTTCTTCAGACCCTTGTCTGGACCTGCTCATTTTCTATGGGGATTTTGACCGTTTAGTTTCTTATTTAAATCTTGATGTTCACCTCCAGCTGAACTGGGGAAATGACACCTTTCTCATGTCTGTTTCCAAGATACAGTTTTATCATATTTTTGTGAGTCTTGACCTATGTTTCTCATCGATAGTGTACGGTAGGATGGGGTTGGTTTAGCTTTGGTTTGGGGGGCGATGGTCTTGTTGTGTTTTGTTGTGATTTGTCTTGTTTTTTTCTGCCGGCCAGGTCTTTCTGACCGTTCCCTAGGCCAAGAAATTGCTCCCATTTTTTCTTCAGGGTCCACAAGCTGATCCTGTCCACAAAGAAATATACAGTGTACCGAAACTCTTGCCGGCGGGAGGGTGTGGCCTCAAGAGACCTAGAACTGGGAGAAGCGGAAGCATGGGCGGGACAATGACCCGGGCTGCTTCCGACTTCCGGGCAGAGAAGCCTGGCCCATGCCAGGCTGCCCTCGCCCCTTCCCCGACTAAGGCCTCCTCCCTTTCCGGACCGGCTTCACACACCTTCTCCCCGGAGAACCTGCGGTCTCGGAACACCAGCGGGGACTCTCTCTGGGCACCTTCCCCAAGCCGATCTCACCGGGACGGACAGCGCCAAGCGGAACCCACCGGCTCGCCTCAACTAGCTGACCCCGACACCAGACGGCAGGGACCGTGTGGTCCTCACGCTGACCTGCTCCCGTTCCTGGGGCGGGCACACGGGGGCTCGTCAAGAAACGAATCCTCGATCCCGGGTCTCTCGACCTCACGCTGGGGACCCTCGGGCTCGGCAGACGCTCTCAGCCGGGCTGTGCCACGCGGCGCGGGACGTTTAAAGGTGTCCGCGGCCTCTGAGCCTCACGAACCTGCCACACCAGGGCTTCAGTCTGAGCCTGAGTGTCTCAGATCCGCAGCGAGAAGCCCGGCGTCAGCTTACGGTTGACCGAATAAACAGGACCCACCAAGCTGGTCTCCATGGTGACGCGCATAGTGCAGCCGAGGCCATTTTCCGTCACGGGATCGAATCACACACGACCCCAACGGCCACGTCACACAACCCACGGCCCGTGCGGTCCGTGCTCCACGCATCCTCGCGACTCTCGCCGAATCCATAGCCAAGCTAAGCCCGCGCGGCACATCCCTCACAGCTAGGCTCGCGCCCCGGCCTCGTACGCGTCTACGTGCCACCTCCCTTGCAGACCCATGGCTCCGACACGCCTTCCGCACCAGCGCTGGTCACCACTGACGCCCCGTCGCCCTACCTGTTCGCCCCCGTGCTCTGACATCTCGGCTCCTGCGAAACCGCCTCCCGTTCCCAGAAGTCAGGCCGGACCCTGGGCAAACCGGCACCCGGTGTAGGGCCTCCATCACGGCCATGAGAGCAGGGGCCGCTGAACGATTCCTTCCTGTAGGCTGGCACGGGTTCCCAGCACACTCCGACACAGCCCAAAAAGCTCATCGCACACTTCGGGCTTGACCCAGGTTCCATTTGGACACAGGACTCCGAACTCAAAAGCCACAGTGGCAAAATTGGAAGCCAGCTCTTTCCGACTGCATGTGGATCCATTCATGGTCGAGTATCCGGTTTATAGCACCACTCCCACCTGCGCCCGTGGGTGTGGACAACTGCCAAGTGTTGGAAGCAACTCCCAAAAACTCGCGACTGCAGATCCTTGGAAATCCTCTGCTTCCCTACTCAAACCTACTCCAACAATGCAGTCTCACTACTTGTCGCTGGAATCTCAGAATCAAACCCCTTCCAATCTGCAAGAACTACCATTCTCAAAACCAGTCTTGGGAATTCACACCTTGTGAAGTTCCACTGCTTCTATCATAAAGAAGCAGAAAGAAGAAAGAAAAGAGGTGAAGAAAAAGAATGAGAGAGAAAATAAGGAGAAGAAAATGGAGAAGGAGAAGGAAAAGGAGAAGGAGAACAAGAAGTAGGAAAAAAAGAGTAAGATGAAGGAGTAGAAGGAGAAGGAGCAGGAGGAGGAGAAGGAGGAGTAGGAAGAGGAGGAGGAGAAGGACAACTGGAAACAATGCAACAGCCTGTTCATTCATGGATGGTTAGACTCATTTGACTCTCTGCACTCAACAGAATACTTTTCAGTTTTTACAAGGAAGAAAATTCTGACACATAGCCGAGCACAGATGAACCTTAGAGACATTACAGTGGATGAAAGGTAGACACAATGGGACAATATTGGATGATTCCACTTATTTGAGGACATTAGATGAGTCAAAATAATAGAGACAGTGCTGGAGAGGAGAATGGGGTGTTAGGGTTCAGTGGGGACAACCTTTCAGTTTGGGAAGATCAGAATGTTCTGAAGATGGACGGTGGTGATGGTTGCATGATCATATGAACTTTTTTATTGCTACAAAACTCTGCACAACTTAACAATAGTTAAAATAATAAATTTACGTTACATATATTTTACCACAATTGGCAAGTGTCACAAACACAGCAGACACTTTATAAAGAGCAAGGATGTGTCCAATTTTTTGAAGCAAGGAGACATTGTAGTTTGGTGACTCCATTACCACCATCACCACCCTGTGGTTTGGCTACACTTCACACATAGCCATTTGCTTTTTGACTCCCACACTCAGTCATGCCACTGTTTCATGTAAAGAGAGATGTGATGGTGGACATGGCATCACCAAATGTTATAAGTTATAATCCACGTTCAGATGTTTTTGGTTAAAAAAATCCAATAGCACAGAGGCGAGTAGACGAGGCTGAAAATCTAATAATGCTAGTTTATGTCAAAATAAAGGTGGCCTGGGCTTACCTCTTTCGTAGGAACATCTGATGACATTTCGCTTCTTCACAGTTATGAATTATCAATGAGTAAGGTGAGTCCTAAGAAATCTCATGGCTCTCCTTAACCAGGCCAAAACAATTAACCACAGGAGTTCCCCACAGATACAAAAAGTTAAGAAGAGTATTCCTCAGATGTAGAAATGCCAGTAACTGTCAGGTTGTAACGAAAACGTATAGATCAAAACATCCTCATGTTTCCATGACTAACAGGGCTGGCCAGTTGGACTTTTGAGTAGGAGGCCTGTGACCAGAGATGCCTTAAAGGGCCACAGGCTAGAAGGTAGAATATCCCTTGACGCCTTGACAAGTCTTTTGAGAAGAGAAATTTCTTTAGAGGTCCTAGACCAAAGAATCACTGTAATTCATGAGAGTCTTAAGTAGAAACACAGTAAGAAGGGGTAAAGCCACTGTCAGGAAGGCATGTTCTGATGGGAGCCAAGGACAGAACCATGAGGAATGTGCCCTCCTTCAGTGTCCTTGGACAAGGAGCCTTGGATCAATATTGACATGGTTCGTCCTGTGTGGCTTTGTTGTGTTTCAGTTGCAAAGGTCAATTCCATCCTCCTGCACTATGCTATGTTAAATATGGTTGTCACCTAAGTATGCTTACAGCTGTAATTTACACAATTTTAGGGTAAGACTTCCTTCTAGAAACACACAGAAGAAGCCTGAAGCAGGAAGAGAAGTGGGCAGGGAGAGGGGAAAAAGGCAAAAGGGGTATGGTGAATAGAGAGAAAGCAGGAGAGACTTGTCATTTCATTTTTATTTTTACTTTTTTTGATTTTAGCAATTAGTTGGGGTATAATTTTAACAGTAAAATCTCCTGAAGTGTGCAGCTCCAGAAATTTTTACAAAGCTTTCCCTGTGACCTCCACTCAGATCAAGAAACAGAATAGTCCTGTCTCCCAAAAACTTCTTTCATGCCTCTTGCTAGTCAATCGCCACGAGTTTCGGACCCCTCACCCAAAACGTGATCTTTTCGTTTCTTTTCATCAGAATAAAGGTTTTCAGAGTCAACTGTGTTTAGTAATTTTTTTGCCTTTTTTTATTACAGTTGTTATATAATGTCATACTAGCTTCAGGTATACAATATAGTGATTAGACATTTACATAACTTAGAAAGTGATCACCCCAATAAGTCTAATACCCATCTGACACCATCATAGTTTTTACAGTATTGTTGACTGCATTTCTTATGCTGTACTTACATCCCTGTGACTATTTTGTGACTACCAAGTGGACTCGATTCCTTCCCGTGTTTCATCCAGTGACCCGCTGCAAACGCCTCCCAACTGACAACCATTAAAATGTTCTCTGTGTCTTTGAGTTTGTCTATTTTGTCCCTTATTCCACATAAGTGAAATCATATGGCACTTGTCATTCTCTGACTTACTCCACAAACACGATACCCTCTATGTCCACCCAGGTCATTGCAGATGGCTAGACTTCATTCCTTTTATGGCCAAGTAACATTCCATTGCATATATGTTCCACCTCTTCTTTCTCCATTCATTTTCTGATGTATACTCAGGCTGCCTCCACATCTTGGCTATTGTAAATCATGCCGCAATAAACATAAGGATGCACATTTTTCTTCAAAGTGGTGTTTTGGGTTTCTTGAGACTATTTCCCAAAATGGAATTACTAGGTCTTTCTTTGACATTTGGTATAGCCTCTGCTTTAAAGTCTGTTTTGCCTGGTAGTCCAGATTGCTGTTCGGTTCCATGTTCAGGAAAAGGCTCTTTCCATCCCTTCCCCTTTACTTTCAGTCTATGTGTTTCTTTTGACCTAAAGTGAGACTTTTCTAGGCAGCATGTGTAAAAGGGTCTTGTTTTCTTATCCATTCAGCCACTTTATATTGTGTGATTGGGGGATTTAAGCCATTTACATAAAAGTAATTTTTTCTTTAAAAAAGTCCCTTTAATATTCTTTTTTTTTTTTTTTTTTTGTAATACCGGTTCAGTGCTGATGAACAACTTCAGCTTTTGAGTGTGTTTCTCTGGAAAATCTTTATCTTTCCTGTGTAATCTTGGTTGGAGTTTCTTGGTGTTCATCACTTTGACTATTTTGTGCCCATCCCTCTGTCCTGCAAAGTTTTTGTTGGAAATTTAGCTGTCTTATTGGAGCTCTTTTATAGGCACCTAACTGCTTTTCTCCTGTTGCTCTTAAGATTCTCTCCTTGTGTTCAACCTTTGGCATTTTAATTAGGATGTGTCATAGTGTGGGCCTCTTTGGATTCATCTTGTTTGTCAGTGTGCACTTCTGGTGATTCTTTTGCCTAGTTAGGGAGGTTTTCAATCACTATTTCATCAAATAGATTTTGAGTTCCCTGCTCTGTTTACTCATCTGGTTCCTATGATGTGATGTCGTTATGCCTGTTTTTGTCCTGGAGGACCCTTAACCCATCCTTATTTTTGGACAATTCTTCTTTTTTTTATTGCTCTTCTGCTTGGATGTTTTCTGCTACCTCATCTTCGAAATTGCAGATTCAGTCCTCTACTTCATCTAATCCACTGTCAATTCCCTGTAAGGTATTCTTCATTTTAGTTATAGTATTCTTCATTTCTGACTGATTCTTCCTTATGTTTTCTATCTCCATTTTTATGTTTCTTATCTCTTTGTCATTGTTCACACTGAAATTATGGAGAAGCCTTATAAGCAGTGTTTTGAATTCTGCATCTGGCAGTTTCCTTGCCTCCATTGTGTTTAGTTCTTCTTCTGGAGCTTTGTTCTGTCTTTTATTTTGGAACATTTTTCTCTATCTCCTCATTTTGTCTGCCTCCTCCTCTTTGATTCTATGTATTAAGTAGGGCTTCTCTGTCTCACAGTCTCAGTAGAGTCGCCATATGTAGTGTGCATCCCGTAAATCCTAATGTCGCCATCACCCTGTTCTCTTGAACTGGATGCTTCAGGTGTGTCTGTTGGATATGTATTATGTGCCCACCTGTTGTATTTGAGCCTTGGTTGTTGTTTGGTCATCAGTGGGAAAGATTGATCCTCAAGCTGATCGGCAGTGAAGGACATGCTTGTTCAGGCGCTGACCCTACAGAGCAGAATGGTCTTCAGCAGGGTTTTGGTGCCTTCTCAGTCTACTCTTTAGTGTGTCACCTCTAGAGTTAGCAGGATGATTCTGGAGCTTTTTCCTAACTCCAAAATTAAGGGTAAAGGCCCTCGGGTGTTCAGGGAGGATCCCCACTTCAGGCCAATTTTAGCAGCAGCTTCGGCCATCTGAAATGATACACTAAGAAATCTGCAGATGGCTGTTATCCATGCTGAAATTAGAGTTGCCTCAAGAGGCCACGACTCAAGCCAAAGTTGGCTGCCACTAATGTAGAACTTGGGACTGCGTGGCAAGATGTATGGAGTTCGCTGAGGCCAGATGCTGTTTGTTTGGGGTGTGCAAAGCATTGAGAGATTTCAGGATGGTCCACAGCATGAGCCAAGACAGGCTGATTGTATGGAGAAGCCACTGGAAGCAGCTTGGGTGCACCTGCATGTTAAGAAAGGGGGGGTCGAAGGGACTCCCAAGAGTCGGGTGACCTGTGTTAGTTATGTTGACAGGGACTCAGATATAGCAGCTCCCTGGGTCTGCACGCTGGGCTCAACAAAGGAACAAAGGCTTCTGCCCGCACTTCTGTCTGGGAGAATGCCACCCCTCCAGCCCTTGCTCCGAACACCGGCAACTCAGTTCCCCCTGTGTGGTCCTGGCACCTTTGAAAAGCTGCCTCAGCACTGGAACTCACAGTGAGTGAGTCCATTAGCAATAAGTCTATGTGTGCATGGCCCCTTAGGAGACCATCTATCTCACTCAGTCAAGTCTCTACTGGTTTTCACAGACAGAAGTGTGGGGACTTCTCTTCCTGGCAATAGAACTTTGGTCTGGTGAGTCCAGTGTGGGCTTGGGACACCAGGCTCCTCCAGGGGGACCCCCACAGCTGAGATGTCTTTTCTGATTTCTAATCACCACAAAAAGGTGTTGGCCACCCTGTTCTGGGTCTCCGTCCCTCCTACCTGGCTTGAGGTGGCCACTTCTGTGTGACCCCAGTCAGAAGACATCTGTTCACCTGGAATTCAGGCAACTCCCAGTGATGGTCATTCGATAGTTGACTTTTTCTTTTGAGGTGATCCAGGGATGAGGCAAGCATAACATGTAACTGCTTTTCAATCTCTACCAGAAAAATCTCATCTGTCTTTTTAAATGTATCATCACTGTGTTCATTTTTATTATTGTATCACGTTTCATTTGTGGATATCCCCGGTTTGTATATCCCTTCTTCTGTTAGTGAACATTTGGCATGTGTCTAGTTTGGGGCTACAACAGGGTGGAATTTATCGACATTCAAAAAGAAAGCACAAGTTTTCTCTGCAATTTGATGTTCTTGCCCAAGCGGCAAAAGGAAATTAGTGCTTCATAGAATGAAATTTCTCAGGGAAGTGCAGCCAGTTAGGAATCTAAGTGGACTTTCAATATTTCTTGAGAAACTACAATTTTGTTGCTCTCCTGATTTTCTCTGTTGAGGGAGCTTCCCTATTCGAAGAGGAAACAAGCGAACTCAAGGAAAGAAAAATGGATGAAATCTTCTAGACTCCTAAAGTCTTGATGAACTCATAGAGGAGGAGTACATATCCTGAGGAGAATAGGAAGAGGACATTGTGGTGGCGTATGACGTCTCTAACAAGACACCTCCATCAAATACACAATAAGCTTTTGGGGCAGAAAAACAGCTCTCCACAGATAATATTACTTTCTTTGACTATCATAACAGAGGACTGTGTTCAGAAGTTGTGGGGTTTCATCTCACCTGCACCTCTGACCATGGACCAGCTACATAAACTCTCTATATTTCAATGACTTGTGTAGAAGAGGAGGCTATCTGCCCTGTGTTCCCTCTGCGTTAGAGGACTGTGTGCTTCCTGGTGCTCAAAACAACTCAGTACATTCCTAAGAGATGCCAAGGGTCAGCCAGAAAGAGGAAGGTCAAAACGCGTTTTGAACCATGAAACACCCTACTCATTGGCCATTATAACAGCTGTCACTTCCTGACTCTTCCTCAGAGTTCAAGCTGGGACTGAGGTGATGGCTGGAGATGGCATGAACATGGGCCGTGCTGCTCTTTATCTGTCTGGGAGTGCTGTCCCCAGTGACACCATTATTCCGGGTCTCCACAATAAATGTCCTGGCACTTCTCAATTTTCACCTCCAGTCCAAATGCCACATGCCAACCCTCTGCCCCTGACTACCTTAGAAGTATCTCTGTGAGGGAGAAAAAATTTAAAAAATTTCACCAGCCTTTACAGCATCCTCAGTGTGTGCTCTACCAACAGGAAATGAACAGGATACATTGTCTGGTCTTCTTCCTGTAAAACATAAAGCAAGTTCCTTAAAGAATCTTTCCAAGGAATCCTTCAGAAGATCTTGAAATTCTCTTTCTTTTCTCCGTTCACCCTGATCCCCCAAAGCACACCCTGCAATGGTGATCCCCCTACCTTCTGTGTTGAAATTCTTTATCATCTTGCTCTCTCTTGAGACTGAAGGCGAAAGAGGATCAAAGGACCACTTTCCACAGCCAAAGCCAGTTGAGTAACTTCGCTCTATGACTATCAGGCTGCAGATATGCTGTCCTCTGCTTGGTCTCCAGCTCCCCTCTGGGATAAGGTTGGCCTTTGTCACAATTAGTATAGGAAAAGATTTCTTTGGAAGGTAAGTGATGTTTCCCTAAAAGCCGTTTTACAAGTCATTGTTGCAGTAGCATGGAGAATACGATCGACTCAGTCCCAGGCCGGCCCTGAAGTGCTGACGGGTACCAAGAAGTCATCCATCTTCTTGCAAACACGTGGTAAGGAAGCCAAGAAATCTTTAAATGCAAAAGTGTTTAATACCTTCAAGTTCCCAATGTTTGAGAGCTGCGGACATTATGGAAATAAAGGTCAACAGGGAAAGGACATTTACTAAATAATGCTATTATTATTTTACAAGATCTCCACTAGAGAAAAAGAGTCTGTGGCCAATAAACCAAATATAAACAAAAAGGTAACAGGGCTAGTTTACATTCTAGCAAAGGACCCAGCCAAAGAGGGTCCTTTGGCAATGTTTTCAGCACACATATTTAAATAGCTGATAGACTTACATTAGTGGGGGAAATGTTTTCAAACACTGTGCTCTCACAGACTCAAATATCCTTTGAGAAGGACCTTCCATATTTGCCCTTTGATTTCTCTCTTGTGAACTCAATGATTCCTCAGTGTCTGACTGTGAGATCAAATCATGTCTAATTTTTAACCAATTCATGATGAAATTACTCAGTAATTTATTTCACTTTGATTGAGGCCCTTTCAACATCTAAAGAGTTGTGAGTGATCAAGCATCACGAGTAGAAGGAGTGTTGTCTTGCCTGTGCTATAGACCTAAGGTCCTTGGTTTAAAGATTTCGGTGGCACCGAAAGAATTTATTGTTGTGCGAATGAGCTGAAGTTGTTGGCTCTCTCTTGAGTTGGCCTTAAACATGATTTTCAAGTGTAATCCATTGAGGGCATCCTGGGGGCTTACCTACCAGTTACCCTGGTAGCTAGTTGGAACATTCATGAGGTTTGAGAGAAAAAATAATTCAACAGTTCAGAAGGGCCTGTCTTTTGGGTAGGGTTCTGGGCGCAGTTACCTAAATTTATATGAATAAGACCTATGCTCCCAGTGCAAACTTTCTGAAAATTATCTTAACTGCTGTTTTAACGATCTTCAGAAGAGTAGAAATATTGATCACCACTACACCAATCACACACGACTATACATGCTGAGTGAGAAAAGCAAATGTGAGCTGAAGGTCTGAAAACAAGGTAGACCTACTATCCACCCCCGCAATAGTATGCTAAGACATCTGCACATGAGAAATGAAATTTGGCATTAGTGTGCAAGTGCATGTGGGTACAGTATCTCTGCTCATAACTGCCCCACTTTGCAAAAAACCCATTGCACAGAAAACTACCTTAAACCTTCAAAAAGCAAAAGTGGACTTGAACAAAGGGAAAGACATATCCTATCATTGCTGAAGAAGACTCAATGTTATACATATGTCAGTTATCCCTAAGTTAAGTTATAAACAGCATGATTCTCACAGAAATTAAAGCATTCTTTTCCAGTCTGGTGTAAGGAAAGTTGTTTAGAAAATTTAAATGGAAAAATAAGTAGAAACAACTGAGAAAGTACTCAGGGAGGGAAAAGGAATAAGCATAGCACATCACATAGTATTCTAATATCAGAATATAACATCTTTAAAAGGATTGTATTGGAACATTAGTACATAAATGCACTAAAAGAATCAAATAGGATGCCAGAAATAGACCCCATATTAATGCAAATTAAGCATATGAAAAAACAGTATCAGAAACTGGGAAAAAAGATCTTTTGTTAATTAAGTGAAACAGGTGCAAAGAAGAATCTATCAGGAAGGTAAATTTGTCCAAATATATTAAATTGAATATCAGGATAAATTCCAAATGAATAGCAGATAAAAGAAAACCATTCAAGCACTAGGGAAAAAATGAACAAATGCTTTTATAATACAGGAGTGGAGAAAAGATACCTAAAATTTGACTCAGAACCCAGAAGCAATAAGAGATTGATAAATCTGAAAAGATGTACACTTCATAAAAATCTTTGCATAACAAAATATATAATAAGCAAAGTTTAATAAAAAAGAACAAATTAAAAAAGGTGTTTATAGCTGAAAGACACTAGACAAAGGGCAACTCTTCATGCTCTATTAAGACCTCCTAAAAATAAAGAACACCAGCGAATCATTAGAAGAATGGGCTGAAAATAGGAAACTGCGATAGGCATGTTGTGAAATGGCCCCAGATGAGTCCCATTTTCCTCACTTTTACACCCTCGCTCTTCTTCCATTGAGCACAGGTGAGACCTAATGGCATGCCTCTGATAAATAGAAAACGGAAAAAGTTATGCAACGTGACTTCTGTGATTAGGTTATGTAAACCTATGGCTGCCATCTTGCTGGCACCCTCTGGCTCTCTCACTTACTTGCTCTGATGGAGCCAGCTGCCATCTTCCATGATGCTCGACGGAGAGGTCATCTGCCCAGATACTGAATATCTGGCCAACAACTTGTGAGGAACTCAAGAAAAGAATCCTGCCGATGACAACGTAAGCACGCTATGAACTGGATCCTTCCTCCTGAGCCTTCAGATGAGACCACAGGCCCAGCTGACATTTAGACTGGGGCTTTGGAAGAGACTGTGACATAGAGCAGACATCTGCGCTAGCTAGGCCATGGATCGGTACCTGATAGTTGCCTATCAGGTACAAGGCCAATAGAGCTAAGTTTTGTCTTATTTGCAGCTTCTCCCCAGTGCTGACATCAATCCCTCTGCTCTTCCTAAGTTCATTAGGCATTAGGTCCTCATGGGAGAACCAGTCCCAGGTGCCATAATGGTTGGAAACTGCTGAAGTAAAAGATCCAGCTAAGCTGTGCCCAAACTACTGATCCACAGCAGCTGTGAGATAACAAATAAATGCCTGTCGCTTGAAGCTGCTAAACTTTGGAGCAATTGATTACTTGGCAGCAGATAACATATCATGAAGTAAAAAAAAAAAAAAAAAAAAAGAGCCTTGAAACATTTGAAAAAATGCTCAACTCACTGAGAAGGGAAATATACATTAAAATGACATGGAGATGCCATTTCTGACCTATATCTTGAAGAAAAATTCCAAAGTTTTACAGTGTATTTTTTCCTAACAAAGCACTGAAGCAGACATTCTCATTACTTGCTCAGGGGGATGCAAAATAATCATCCCTATAGAAGTAGCAGCAACACATATTTTTCAATGACAAAGTCCTAGGAATCTAGCCTGAAGATACTGGCAAAATATAAAAAGATGTAGCACCATGGAATACCATACATACATATGTACATACCAAGCTGGCTGAATAAACTAGGGTACATCCATATGATGAAATAGTATGGAGCCAATAAAAGTAGAAAGATTTCTACACACTGATATAGAGTGATATGCAGGAATTTGTCAAGTCAAAAAGGCAGGCTGCGAAATTACACACACACACACACACACACACACACACACACACACACACACAAACTATGATTGCATTCTGAAAGAGATGAAATAAATATGAACACACAAGCCTTACGTTTGCAAAAGAAAACAAGGGGAGACAAAACCAAAATTAAATTTACCTGAGATAAGCGAGAATCGAATCGAGATTAGAATAGAAATTTATTCATACATTCTCTGAATAAAACTCATTCAAGAACTTTGACTTTGAAATTCTGTAAATAATTTCCTTAAAAATAGAAAAGAAGGTGAAATGAATAAGCTATTCAAGTTGGTGATAGAACTATGCAACCATCATTAATGGTTGATGGTATTGCCATTATTCCATCAAAATTATTTAGAATGTAGTATTTTGACTTCATATCCTTAGGGCAATACATTTTAAAGAAAAACAGGGCTTAAATCTTCACTGTATTCAGTAGCATTATAACTAATAATGATACTAGTAATATATAATAATAATTATATATATATATATATATATATATATATATATATATATATATATATATATATATATATATAATTTTAATATTATCTATCATAGAATAAGCAAATAAGTAGGCTAATGTTGGGTCTTCAGTGTGAAAGAAAGAAATGCGGCATCAAATTGCAGCCAAATAAAAATTGTCTAAGTAAGTTCGAACATAATTTTGTAATACATTAATTTCTTTCATCTAAAAAATTCATATATCTTAGTTCGGTCCACTGAAATACCTAGATATAATGGCAATACAGTAGAATGAGACCCAAATGTGGTTTCTAAATACCATCTTTCTCTCTAGGGCTCACTGTAGTAGTGACATGGCTGATTGAATGTCTAGGCCCTGAAATATACAGGACATGACTAGGATACATTGAGAGACAAAGAAAGAAAGCCTCAGAGACTAATGGGGACTGTTAATGGTTTTTATTTTGGGGGTGATGAAATTTTCTCTAATTAGATAGTGCTGATAGCTACACAACTATGTGGATGTACTAAAAACCACTTACTGGTACAAGATAGAGCTTGAACATTATGCTATGTGAATGACACTTCAATAAAACAATTATTATCGAGCTAATAAAAATGAATATGCATATTAATTATCTAACAGTAAATTTGATATACACATTTAAAGTAAAATAATAGTTTAGAAAAAATAAAATAAATAAAACAGTAATTCAAATTAAATAGCACGTATTTATTATTATTATTATTTTGCCTAGACCACCTGCTCTTCTTAACTGGTCTCTCATCCAAGTACCTACCAGGCCAAACACTGCTTAGCTTCCAAGATCAGATGTTGGGCTTGTTCAGGGTGACATGACCACAGAACATGCTCTGTGGCCCCACTAGGCTTTGATCCCAGGGCCTTCTGTGTGTAAAGCAGATGTGAAACCACTGGACTATGGAACCCTGTCCTAAAATTGCATTGAAGTTAAGTGTTTGGTATAACAAAACATACAGGCTAATGGGAACTACCAGCACTTTCTCTGTGAAGACCATGAGAATCCTGACCAACTTTGAGTCACCGGAAGCATCTCTCGCTTAATGGGGATGGCCAGAGAATTAATCAGCAAGTGAAGAGTTTCACTGAGTGGTGCAACTCTGGATTCCAGGAGGAATATGGCTAATAGCAATGTACACCGAACACGCAGTTACAATGTGGATTTTCAGTGGGGAAAACCTTGATGATGTAGGATATAAATCTTAGAGGAATGAAAATCTATGAAAAATAACTTACGAGATACAGAATGCAGCAAAGCATCGCTGGAAAACTCTTTTTAAAAAGATGAATACAAATAAAAGAGGATTTATTTTCAAACAATACAAGTTTGGAAAATGATACTCAAGCATCTATGCTTCTGGGAAACGTATTCCAGCATCACGTGAACAGACATGAGTCATAAAAGAACTACAGCCTCTGATAAAAGAGTTAGAGCTATTTTCCAACTTTCTAAAAAAATGCTGAAGCTGCAATTGAGATGAAAACACTATCACGTTCTTCTTTGTCCCATCCATGGACTTCAGCCAAATCATAAGCTCTCAGAGGTAGGAGAAGCTCAAAAGGCAAGCACAATATTGAACTCTAGGCCACGGACAGGCTAATGTCTCCACGCACTCAAGACAGCAAAGATGGCTGCTCAACATTACTGCGTTTAAAATTGACTTTCCTACTGAGATGGTGCTTCTGCAGTAAAATCCTAACCTTTCCAAAGGTAATATGCTTTCTAGTCATCTTTCTTGAAAGGAAAATGACGTTAGTAATGATTTATTAATAAATAAATTATTAATTAATTTATTAATAAAACATTTATTAAAAATGTTTTTCTTAAAGTATAGAATCTATCATTTAATGCTGCTAATCTAATGCTTTTAATCAGGGTATATCTGTACTTATTAATATTGTAGGTAGGTTTTTGACTGGTAAAGTTAATTTTTTAAGGAAATAACTTAAGCTGACAATGATGAGAAAGAGGAGTTTCGAACATGTCCGTGAAACAAGAATTCAATTTTTGGAAATCGTCACTTATTTGGAAAATGAGATCCATGAATAGGTTTCAAGAGAGTTGTGAACCTGTGCAAAATTTGGTGTGTACGGGAATTATTCTTGGAGGAATTTCTGTGAGATTATGAACCACCACTATACAAATTAATTAGGTCGAGGAAATGAATACGCTTTAACTTCAATATCGAACATTTGATGAACATAGTTAATTGTACTTCCGATAGGTTCTTTTATCTACCATTTTGTTTTTAAAAAAAAATTATAGAATATATTTTATTAAATGTTCTTTGAGGTAAATAGTACACTGTCCTGAATAAAGGTGTTTTAGCGTGAAATAATACCAATAGAATTATGTCAGAGAGCATGTGTGCCTGTGGTGTTTTAGCGTGAAATAATACCAATAGAATTATGTCAGAGAGCATGTGTGCCTGTGTCTCCATTGCCAAGGATGGGACAATTTGATCATAAAAAGAAAAACAAATCAATCGAGCGAAACACTTTGACTTCATAAAAACCCCAAAATGAATGTTAAAGAACATTTATGAATGAGACAATTAGGGAAGTTTAAGTATTGACTAGGTATTCGATAACATAAGAAAATTATTGTTAACTTTCTTGGGTGTAACAGTGATGATGTGCTTGTTTTGAAAAAGGCGTCCTATCTTTTAGAAATGCGTGTTGACGTATGCATGGATCAAATAATACGTTCCAGGGAGTCGCTACATAACTAATTCAAGGCTGGGACTGGTGAGAGTCAGTGAAGTTAGAAATGACACATAATTATCCAGATATGATAACTCTTGATGCTGAAGTAATTGCATCTGAAATTTTCCAATGTAAAAACATAAAAACAATCTTATGAATTCATACTCAAGAGTTGAGTTGATACTTTCAAAAGACAAAAAGGGAAACCAAGATAGCAAAAACAATTTCTAAAACAATGCATTGGTCCACACCAATGATCGCCTCGGGCATTCTCCTTCACTCTAGAATCATCAAAGTACAATTACCATATGCCACCTGGTATAATGCATTTCAGAACATGGCACCGCCTTTGAAATACTCTTTCTCAAACAGCTGACCTAGAATCTAAGCAAACCTCAAGAGGTCACAAGTTTAAGAACAGCACAAGTCACTCACTTCCTTGAGCAAATCAAAATCATTTTTTACAAACAGGGCAAAAGGTGTGTGTCAGGGCAGTGCTTTAAATTAAGACTCGACAGACACAGTGAGCACCTCAGGAGGAAAAACAAACAAAAAAAAAACTGTAGCATTCCTTTTAGGAAATTTAACAATTATAAGTATTTGATGAGAAGGAATAATTGTTAATTTTGAAAGGTATGATATGATGTATTATTCCTTAAGAAATGCCCATTTATGTTAAGAGAGTAAAATTCAAATATACAGGGATGAAGTGACATGGTGTCTGTGGTTTGCTTTAAAATTTATTGGAGAAAGAAAAATAGGTTAGAAAGGAAGGAAGAAAGAGGAGATAAAGCTAATATGGCAGAATCTTGATAACTGTGCAGTCTGGTAATAGATGTCGGAGGCAGGATTTCTTATACTATCCTCTCTACTTTTGCACATTTTGGAAAATTGTACATTATGGAAAGATATTGTTACCATGCTATAGGAAACACAATTGATTGTTTTAGTAGTTTAAGAGTGAGATGTAAAACTTTCAGACACTCTTAATTCCATCCACTAGGTTTATCATATTGCTTAAGTAATAGTTAAAATCAAGAGCTAGTAAGAACAACTGGCAGGGGGGCAAGATCCTCCTTTAAAAAATGAAAGTTCCTTAATTCAATCAATGAACATATGTGGACAGAGAAGATAAAAGGAAACTGGTTGGGCAACTCTCTACTCAAAACTACCTTTGCCATGGTCTTCAATCCTTGAAAAGATTTCATAGAGCACCCTAATACTATTTCCCAGACCCTCCGGGTAGTCTTGGGTATGCAAAACCAACACAAGTGGAATTTCATATTTCCCAAATTTTGGGATGTACTTGATTGCATTGGGGGTGGGGAGTCTCAAAACAGAGAAAAAATATCCCAAATGACAATGGAAAGTCACCGGCCTGACCGGCCACAAAAAAGGCAATGACTACTTGCAGTTTATCTGAATTGAAGGCCACAGAGAAAGAAGTTGGGAAGGCCATACCCTCTTCATTCATCATATCCCAGTAATCCCAGATGGCAGCAATGGAGATAAAAATACTGGCCACTACGTTCATAAATTCTAAAACGGTAATTAGATTGTATGTGGCACACGTATGAAAATCTGTCACGTATACATTCCTTAATGCACACACCACCATAGCTTCTCTCAGGAGCTCTAGGATGCTGGCAGCCAGTAGGAGGTGCTGAGAAAAACGAATATCAAGCGGGAGGTAGGTATCTCAGTTGGCGTAACGGTGGTAAGATGTGACTGTGTTGAAGAAACCATTGACGTGGAAAATGCACACTTTCCACACTCCCACACGGGCTAGACAATGAAAGTAGTGTGCCAGGTCGTCCATGTTCCACATCCGCGAAGCCTATGGACATGGTGGTGAGGATGCAGGCTACTGTGGCCACGACGAAACCTCCCAATTGGCAATCAGCATTATCGTCACGTGAAAACATGGTGACCACGTGCTGAGTGAAACTGCAAACAAATACAGGGCATTATGAAGGTGGGACCCTCAGGCCTGGAACAGCCCCCCATGGGTAAGTGGTACTCCATCAGAGAATGGAGGTCTGTGACCCACATGTTCTGCTGACAGACTCTCACAGACCCCAGGATGGAAGCATGAACTCTGTCTCTAAAGCTAAGTGGTCCTTCGCTGTTGGCAAAGCCACTTTAGAGAAGTCACTCTGTACTCAACTTAAATCATCAGATTCTTCAAAACAGTTTTGTATTTCAACCGCAGTCCTCTTGCAGAAAAGCTCAATGCAAGAATTTACAGTGATGTATATCTGCCAAGGCAAGTGGCTTCCTAAGCCAGGGACAATGGGGGTGTGGTGGAGGCAGTTTGCAGGGGAATAGTGATGTGAGCTGGTCCCGTGGAAGAGTGAGGTGCTGAAGAGAAAGCAGTGGTATAAATTACAATGTCTACTCTGAAAGCTACACTGAGAGCTGTATTTCCAGCCCAGCGCTGATGGCCTGTTGAATCAAAACTTCTTTATATAAAATCCTAGCATCTCTGGAAGCCGGGCCACGTGGCCAAGATCTGCATGACACTATTCTCACTCTCACATAACTCTTACAGAACTCAATGACCCAAGATAGGGAGTGGAATTGAAGTTGGAGAAATGTACACCTTTCTTCTTGGCTCCAGAGACATGTTTCTAGCCCTCGTTCTGGGGTTACTGGCTCAGAAACTTGATATCTCCTTTACACACAGGCCCACTGGCCTCTTCTCTCAAATGGGACCTAGAAGGATGCTGTGTGAAAGTCTCAGTTAAGTCATATGGGTCACTTAAGTACATTTGCACACTACATATGTGCTTCTCTATGATTTTAAACCCTTTAAAAATGTTTTTGGAATAACGAGGCCATTGTGAAATGGAACCATGTAGGAAGTGTAGCTGTTTTATTGGTTATCTACTGTATGGTAAAAGCAAAGTCCACTTAAGAGAATTCTAAAGAAAAGAAGCTATTTCTCTAAAGTGACTCCAGTGCATCTTCCCCATTCCTTCCTGGGCAAAATTTCCCATTGATGTGTGTCTTTTGTAAAATAGCTTTCTTGAGACATAATCAACACACAATGAAACTCTCTATTTAAAAATGAACAATTTGGTGGATTTCTGTATATTCAAAAGATTATGTAACCATCACCATTAATTCCCGATGGTTTAATCAGAGAAAGAGAGAGACAGAGAGAGAGAGAGAGAGAGAGAGAGAGAGAGAGAGAGAGAGAGAAGGAAGGAAGGAAGGAAGGAAGGAAGGAAGGAAGGAAGGAAGGAAAGAAAGAAAAAGAAAGAAAGAAAGAAAGAAAGAAAGAAGGAGAGAGAGAAAGAGAGAAAGAGAGAAAGAGAGAAAGAAAGAAAGAAAGAAAGAAAGAAAGAAAGAAAGAAAGAAAGAAAGAAAGAAAGAAAGAAAGAAAGAAAGAAAGCAGTGATGTACCTATCAGTAGTCAATCCCCAGTCTCTCCTGGCCCCAGTTCCTGGCAACCTCCAATATGCCTCCACAGATTTGACTATTGTGGATATTTCATACAAATAGAAACATACAATTTGTGGCCCTTGATTCTGGCTCTGAACTGAGCACAATGTTTTTTATGTTTACTCATACATGTATCAGTACTTCATTCCTTTTAATGACCCAGTAATATTGCACCATATAGGCATAGCACCGTTGGTTTATGCACTTAGCAAGTGATGGGCAATTAAACTGTTTTCACTTCATGTTCACAGCGGCATCATCCGTGCATAAGTCTCTGTGTGGAGGTATATTTTCATTTCTCTTGGGTATGTATCCAGGAGTGGAATGCTGGGTCACAAGGTAACTCAATCTGTAACATTTAGAGCCCCAGCTAATGTTTTCCAAAGTGGTGGCTTCAAATCACAGCAGAGCACTACCCAACCACCTCCTCAAACAACACACCCAAGGGGCAAACTTTGCGGGCAGCAGAGCCCTTCTAAAACAAATCCTGCTCTGTAGGTTCTGTCGCTGCACAGCAACTCCTTCACTGCAGTCACAGCCAATCAGCCTGAGGGTCAATCCCTCCCAGTGATGTGCAAACAGCAACCATGGCTCAACTGCAACAGGAGGGCGCACACAACCAAGGCAAAAGACACACCTAGAGCACCTGGCTCAGGTAACAGGGAGATGGTGCTACTGGGACCCACTGGTTATATACTACATAAGGTCACTAAAATAAGACTAAGAGACAGAACAGCCCTACCTAATACACAGGAACAAACACGGGGAGGTAGCCCAAATGGGAAGACAGTAAAACATGTCCCCAATGATGAACAGAGCAAAGCTCCAGAAACAGAACTAAACACAATGGAAGCAAGCAATCTACCAGATGCAGAGTTCAAAACACTGCTTATAAGGATGTTCCATGACCTCAGTGAGAACAACTACAAAGAGATAGGAAACATAAAAATGGAGATTAAAAAAACAACAACAGCAACAAAAAAGAACCAGTTAGAAATGAAAAGTACTTAACTGAAATGAAGAATACCTTAGAGGGAATTGACAGTAGATTAGACGAAACAGAGGATCGAATCGGCAATTTGGAAGATGAGGTAGCAAAAAACACCCAAGCTAAACATCACAAAGAAAGAAGAATCCAACAACAACAAAAAAAATGAGGATAGTTTAAGGGGCCTGTGGGACAACATTAGGTGTAACAATATGCACATCACAGGCACCGGGAGGAGCAGAGAGAGCAAGGAATTCAAAAACTATTTGATGAAACAATGATGGAAAACTTCCCTAACCTGGCACAAGAATCACCAACAGGTGCATAGTGACAAACAGGATGTTCCCAAGAGGCCCATATCATGACACATCTTAATTAAAATGCCAAAGGCTAAAGGCAAGGAGATAATCTTAAGACCACCAGCAGAAAACCAGTTATTTGCCTACAAGAGAGCTCCCATAGTAGGCTACTTTTCCAAAAGAAACTTGGTAGGCCAGAAGACATTGGCAAGAAATAATCAATATGATGAAAAGAGAGTACCTACAACCAAAATTATTCTGTCCAGCAAAGCTATCATTTAGAATCGAGGGGCAGAGAAGAGCTTCCCAGACAAGAAAAAGCAAAAGGCGTTCATCAACTCCAAACCAAGAACAACTTTTTCAAGAAGAAAAAAAAAAAAATCTATCTATATATATATATATATATATATATATATATATATATATATATATATATAATAAAATGGCAATTTATGCTTATCTGTTAAGAATTACTTGACAGGTACATGGGTTAAATGCTACAATCAAAAGACATAAGGTGGCTGAGGAGATAAGAAAATAAGACCTTTACATGTGCTGCCCTTACACACCCTTAGAAAAGACTCACTTTACATCAAAAGAAATACACAGACTGAAAATACAGGGATGGAAAAGTAAATTTCATGTACATGAAAAGAAAAAAAAAAGCTGGGTTAGTGGCATTTCTACTTGACAAAATGGATTTAAAACCAAGATTGTAACAGGAGACAAAAAAGGAACCATAACCTCACTACTGGGTATTTACCCAAAGAAACCCAAACCACTACTTTGAAGGGATGTGTGCATCCACATAGTCATTGCAGCATTATTTTCAGTGCTCAAGATATGGAGGCAGCCAGGATGAAGAAATAAAGGGTCAATCATGAAGGAACGAAGAGGTGGCACGTATATACAATGGAATATTACTCAGCTAGAAATGGAATGAAATCTTGCCACCTGCAACAACATGGGTGGACCTGAAGCGTATCGTGCTGAGTGGAGTAAGTCAGATAAAGACAAATGCCATATGATTTCGCTTACATGTGAGATCTAAAGGACAAAACAGGAACAAACTCATATATACAGAAAACATTTTGATGGTTATGAGATGGGAGGGGGTTTGGGGATGGGGGAAAAAAGGGACAGGGTTAAGAAGTACAAAGTGGTAGCTTCACACCATATGTATCAGATGGGTACTAAATTTATGGGGTGATAAATCTAGTGTAAATTTTATAAATGTCTAATTACATTGTTGTTCACCTGAGATATTGTATGCCAAGCATATCTTTAAAAATATAAAATTTAAAAAAGAAATATGAAAAGGGAAAATAACATCTAAGTGTTATTACAAAAAGAGTAAAAAAACCTTTAAATTTAATCTTATAATTACCCCAAGACTCAGCAATCCCACATTTAGACATACACCCAAAAGAAGAGAAAGCAAGGGCTGAAACAATTATTTGCACTGTAGTGTACATAACAGCATGTTCACAACAGCCAAGAGATGGACATAATACAAATGTCCATCATGGATGGATAGGTAGACAAAATGTGGCGTATACACACAAGTAATGATTAACTTGTTTGTGCAAGTAACATGTCAAAGTAACTGAGATCTGAACTTCAAACCAAAGACTATTTGTGGTTGGTGTGCATCTGCTCCATTCCAGGGCAAGCACAGAAGAATAATTCATGAATATGGAGTAAGAACTCAAATTCACGTGTGTTCCTTAAATTTTCGTAGATATTATATCACCCTGAAAATTAAAAATTACTCTGTGCCCATAATAGAAAATTGACAATCCCCAGAAAGGTACAAGGAAAGAAAAGTATATCCATTAGCTTACTTTACCAGAGAGTCAGGATTGTGAGATCCTGAGCAAGGGATGTACAAAGGGCAGGGTGCATGGGATACTTCTGACTAAAGTCAACAATCTCATTTTGGGGTGCTAACCTTGAAATTGGTTTTCATGCTTGAAACTAGCTTACTTGGACTAGCATGAAGTTTCTTTTCGTAAATAAACAAACAAATAAAATACTAGTAATATGACCATGTTTAGATAGGTGGGAAGCTTCAAGTTTTGGCTCTCATGTTTTATTTCATTTCCTTCTTTGTTATCTCTTTCAACTTATTTTTTTGTTATTTGTTCAGCTTTAATAAAATATTTTAATGAACACCTTTTTTACTATGAAATATATCTATATATCTGTATATCTCTCTATCCAAGTTAAATTAGATAAATATTTCTACTGGGCAAATACCTCACAGTGCACTCCATCAGGGCTCTATAATTTCTATATCCAGTAAATATTGTCCACCTGTTCTTTCAAAGGTGTACCACTTCACGTTTTTAAAACAAAGTATGAAGACACATTTTTCATTCAGTATGCAACCCTACACAATAGTAGGTGTCAGATCTCAGTTTGTTTTTACTCTGAGAAACATGGAGGGTAGGAAGTGGTAGGGAATTCTGAGATGTTTTCCTTGATTTTCAGTAAGGTCCAACATCTTCCTGTTGGTCAGTAAATTGTTTCTTTCTACCATCCTATTGAAATCCAAAAGTACTACTGAAATCTTAAATATTTCATTTTCAAGTTTTGATGATGAGCTCTGCCATATTTGGTTACAGGAGACCTAGCTCATGTAGTTACCAATATACATCTTAATAGTAAATTCATGATTCTATACATATGTTTCTAATCCTTTGGGTTTCCTTTGGATTCGTTTGGGTGCCAATACATTTATTTCATTAAAATTTGTTCTCATTTCTTTTTTCTGTGCAACGAATTGTAACGATAACCTAGGCCACAAAATAGCTAACATTTTCCCTTCATGGTCTGGAGGTTGATCATGTCCAAAAAGAAATATCACACAGCCGACCAAATGTATAGGCAGCAGAAGGGTGTGGCCAAAGAGGCCTGGACCTTGGCTAAGCTGAAGTAAAGGCTGCGACATGGCCCGAGCTACTTTTTACTTTCGGACAGAGAATCCTGGCCCAGGCAGTGCTGTCTTCGCCCCTTCCCAACTAACGCTCCCTTCTTTCCTGAGAGGCTTCACACGCCATCTCCCTGGAGTGCCCGCGGGACCGGCAAACCAGCCTGGACGCTCTCTAGGCACCTTCCCCAGCCCGATCTCCCAGGGACGGCCAGCGCCAAGCGGATCCCAGTGGCTCGCCTCAACTGCCTGCCCCCGACACCGGACTCCAGGTACCGTGGGGTCCTCACGCTACCTGTACTTTTTCCTGGGGCGGGCGCACGAGGGCTTGGCAAGAAATGACTCCTCGATCCCGGGCCTTTCGACCTCACGCGGGGGACCCTCGGCCCCGGCCGACGCTCTCAGCAGGGCTGTCCCTCGCGGCGCGGGACGTTTAAGTGCGTCCCCGTGCTCTGAGTCTCACTAGCGAGCCGCACCCTGGCTTCGGACCAAGCCCAAGTGTCTCCATGCGTCTCTCATTGTCCGCTGGGACCAAGATCCGCAGCGAGAAACCCGGCATCAGCACCCGGCTGACTGAATGAAGGGTTCCCACCAAGCTGGTCTCCATGGTGATGTGCATAGAGCAGCAGGAGGCCATTTTCCGTCACGGGATCCAATCACACACGACCCCTACGGCCACATCACACGCCCCCCGACCCGCGCGCTCCGTGCTCCACGCATCCTCGCTTCTATAGAGCAATCCACAGCCAAGCAAAGCCCGCGCGGCGCCTCCCTCACACTTGGCTCGCGCCCCGGCTTCGAACTCGTCTACGTGCCACCTCCCTTGGAGGCCATCGGCCCCGACACGCCGTCTGCACCGGCGCTGCTCGCCACTGACGCCCCGTAGCCCTGCCCGGTCGCCCCCGCGCTTCCACAGCTTGGCTCCTGCGACCCGCCTCTTCGTTCCCAGGTGTCATGCCGGACCCTGGGCCAAACGGCACCTGGTGCAGAGGCTCCATTACCACCATGAGAGCAGGGGCTGCTCACCGATTCCTCCCCGTAGGCTGGCACGGGGTCCCAGCACACTCCGCCACAGCCCCAAGAGCTCATTGCACACTTCTCGAGCGACCCAGGTGCCATTTGGCCACAGGACTCAGAACTCATAAGCCACAGCAGCACAATTGGAAGCCAGCACTTTCCGACTCCATGTGGAGCGATTCTTGGCCGAGTGACCGGTCCACAGCACCCCTCTCACCTGGGCCGGTTGGCAGGCACGGCTGCCACGTGTTGCAAGCACCTCACACGGACCCGGGACAACGGATTCCGACAAGTCCTGTGCTCCCTTGCTCACAGCTACACGTAGCATGCAAGCTAACTGCTACTTGCCGGAACGAGTGTATCAAACGCGTTCCGATCAGCAAGAATGAACCATCCATATTACCATTTTTGCGATTCCACCTTTGCGAATTTCTAATGTTTCTTTTCAAGAACAAGAAGAAAAAAGAAGGAAAGAGAAGGAAAAAAGAAAGAAGAGAAGGAGAAGCAGGAGGAGGAGGAGGAGGAAAAAGAAGAAACATGAGGAGTATAAGAAGGGGGAGAAGGAGGGGGAGGGGTAAAAGGGGGAGAAGGGGGAGAATGGAAATGAAGAGGAGCTGAAATTTATAACAAGTTCAGAAGGCAACAATTTAGAAGGGTGGGTGAGGCCCTAGATAGGCTTCAGGGGACCTGCCCGAACAAAAGACCCGTGATTCTCGGTGTTTAGAAACCCACTGAAATGCTGAGCAATCACAAGTCTGTGAATACTTTTTCTATATAAATCATAACATAGCATGTAAAATGACGCAGGTCTGTATCGATACGGGTCAATGTTGGATTCAAAACATGCGAATAAAGAATAGGCATCAAAAACTACCTTGGCGGTGAGTATTATAAATCTCAAGGCAGACAATAGAGTCCAGAGAAGAAATTTCTGGAAGAAGCACAGATCAATGATTGTCAAAATGAAAACCAATTTTGATGATGGCAATTTCGGCATCAAAGGAGACATATTCATTCCACAGAAGAATCGTGGAAGCGACCTTTTACTATTTCTGACTTGAAAATTGACGAAGCAACGATGGCAAAACTCTCACCGGGATGAGATGTGGGGGATGACCAGTTTCGTGACTGTGTCTCACTTTTTATGCACTCGACACTTTGGATCATGGAAAGCCAGTGAAAACAGCCTCAGTGTTGCCACTGGTAATGAGTCAGGCACATTGCAAGGCATCACACGGCTGTAAACAGCGGCAATCTTTGACAAAACATGCATCAAAATAAATTATTTTTTACGGGAAGAAATTGCTTCAGAGATATTTGATTTGTAAGGGCAGCTTAGAAAACCTGTTCTGGGGACACAAGAATATCAAAACGTCTGGATTCCTCTCTCCATCACATAGCCCTGAATGCGAAGACAAAGGCACGTCGGTCAGCCTTGCTTGGATCTGCATAGCGAGTCTCCAGGCGACTGTGTTTGCTCCAATAGATCAATTCCTGCAGTGAGTATCAGTAAATTGATCAGAAAACCCAAGCCGTGCCAATTGATTTCTGTCAGGAACATGTCAAGAGCACTGAGATCCCAACAGCAGTGTTCAGCTCCCACACAGGGTTGGCCTTGGCTGGCATTTTGCTGCCCTCTCGTGGCAGCACAGAAGAATGCTTCGTGACTCTGTAGGGCTAGGGAACATCCGACCTGGCTGTGACTTGTCTACTAACAGACACTCCACCTTCCTGAGGCCTCAAAATGAATCCGTGCCCATTAGAAAACATGGAGAATCCCCACGAAGGGACAAAGAAAGAAAGAAAAGAAAAAGACCCAGCAGCTCACTTTCCAGAAACTCAAAGTTCTGCCATCCTGAGCAGGGGATAACGAAAGGCAGGGTGCATGAGTTCCCTCCGAGTCAAGTCCTTTCTGCTCTGGTGGTGTTAATGGGGAATTTGTTTTCACACCTGCCTCTAGCTTTCTCCAACCATCATCACATGACTTCGGAATACAAGCAAAAAAAATCACAAACAAACTAACAAACAAAATAAGTAATCAGGAAATTAATCAACAAACAAAGAAGTAAACAATGAAGAAACAACCAAGTCAATAAGTGAGTAAGAAAGAGAATATATAGAGTATTTAATAAATTAATGGATTAATTAATTAGTGAGTTGATAATGTTTGTAATTTCACCCTGTTCCGATACTTGTTTTGCAACAGGTTTTGGCTCTTTTTTTTGGATTTCATTTTCAGCAAATAAATAACTAACTAACTAAATAAATATATAAATATATAAATAAATAAACGGACGTATGAATGAATAATTACAGAGTAAAGAAACAGGTGAATCAGTAAATAAGGAAATGAATGAACAAATTAATTAATTATTTATTGAGTTGATAATATTTAAATTTGACCCTGTTTGGATACTTCGTATGCTACAGGTTTTAGCTCTCATTTTCAAATTTCATTTCTCAGAAATGAATGAATAAATAAATAAATAAATAAATAAATGAACGAATGAATGAATGGATAAACATTAAATAAACTAGTCAATCGGTAAGTAAGGAAATGAATGAACAAATTAATTAATTATTTAGTGAGTTGATAATGTTTGTTATTGAACCCTGTTCAAATACTTGGTTTACTACAGGTTTTGGCTCTCATTTTTCGATTTCATTTCCTGGAAATAAATAAATAAATAAATAAATAAATAAATAAATAAATAAATAAATAAATAAACGAATAGATGAATGAATGAATAAAAAGTAAATAAACAGGTCAATCAGTAAGGAAAGAAATAAATGAACAAATTAATTATTTAGTGACTTGATAATATTTGTATTTGGATTCTCTTCGAATAATGCTTTGCTACAGATTTTGTCTCTTATTTTTGGATTTCAATTCCTTGAAATGAATGAATGAATAAATAAATAAATAAATAAATAAATAAACGAACGGATGAATGAATGAATAAAAAGTAAATAAACAGGTCAATCAGTAATCAAGAAAATGAATGAACAAATTAATTATTTGTTTAGTGAGTTGATAATATTTGTAATTGGACCCTGTTCTGATACTTGGTTTGCTAAAGGTTTTGGCTCTTATTTTTGGATTTCATTTCCTGAAAATGAATAAATAAATAAATAAATAAATAAATAAATAAACACACGGATAAATGAATGAATAAAAAAAAAGAAGCTGGTCAATCGGTAAGTATGAAAATGAATGAACACATTAATTAATTATTTAGTGATTTGATAATATTTGTAAATTGACCGTGTTCGGATTTTTGGTTTGCTACACGTTTTCGCTTTCATTTTTTGATTTCATTTCTAAGAAATAAATAAATAAACAAAGAAAGAAGAAATAAAGGAATAAATAAATAAATAAATAAATAAACGAACGAACGAATGAACGAATGACTAAAAAGTATATAAAGAGGTCAATCAGTAAGTAAGGAAATGAATGAAGTAATTAATTCATTATTTAGTGAGTTGATAATATCTGTATTTAGACCCTGTTCGGATACTTGGTTTGCTACTGGTTTTGGCTCTCATTTTTGGATTTCATTTTCTAGAAATCAATCAATCAATAAATAAATAAATGAACGAACGGATGAATGAATGAATAAATAGTAAATAAAGAGGTCAATCAGTAAACAAGGAAATGAATGAACAAATTAATTAATTATTTACTGAGTTGACAATATTTGTAATTGGACATTTTTCGGATACTTGGTTTGCTACAGGTTTTTACTCTCAATTATTGATTTCATTTCCGAAAAATGAATAAATAAAAAAATGAATGAATAAATATATAAATAAATGAACGAACGAAAGGATGAATGAATAAAAAGTACATAAACAGGTCAATCAGTAAGTAAGGAAATGAATGAACCAATTAATTAATTATTTAGTGAGTTGATAATGTTTGTATTTTCACCCTGTTCGGATACTTGGATTGCTGTAACCTTTCGCTCTTATGTTGCTTTTCATTTCCTCTTAACTTCTTTTTCTTTCTATCTTTTTTTTTGGCCATGATAAAAAAGAAAAAATCGTGCAATGGTCACCCCTTCTATACTATGTAAAATATATCCAAGTATCTTTATCTGAGTGTGAATCTTGGTTAAATTCGATGACTATTTTTACCGTGCAAATCCCCAACAGGCGACTGCTCCGTGGCTGCGTGTTTCATGTATCTAATCCGTATTGTCGACTTCCCCTTCAGAAAGTTTTACCGCTTCATGTTCTTACAGTGATGCACGAGGACACGTATCCCACCCAGTCAATGGTCCCGCACCCTAGCGCATGTCATGGATCACTATCTTTTCACTCTGGGCAACTTCTCAGGTAGAACATGACCCTCTTCGTGTGCATTTCTCTGGTTGTCAGTAAGGTTCAGCATCGTTTCCCTGTCTGTCGGTAATTTCTGTTTCTTCGGACCCTTGTCTGGACCTGCTCATTTTCTGTGGGGATTTTGACCATTTGATTTTTGATTTAAATCTTGATGTTCACCTCTGCCTGAACTGGTGAAAGGACACCTTTCTCATGCCTGTTTTTAAGATACTGTTTCAATATATTTTTGTGAGTCTTGACCTATGTTTCTCATCGTTGGTGTACGGTAGGATGGGGTTGGTTTGGCTTTGGTTTGGGGGGCGGTGGTCTTGTTGTGTTTTGTTCTGATTTGTCTTGTTTGTTTCTGTTGGGCAGGTCTTTCTGACCGTTTTCGAGGCCAAGAAATTGCTCCCATTTTCCCTTCAGGGTCCGCAAGCTGATCTTGTCCACAAAGAAATATCATACAGCGAACCGAATGTCAGGGCGGCGGAAGGGTGTGGCCTAAAGAGACCTGGAGCTGGGCCAAGGGGAAGCAGGGGCGGGGCCATGGCTCGAGCTACTTCCTAGTTTTGGGCAGAGGACCCTGGCCCAGGCCGGGCTGCCCTCGCCCCTTCCGCGAATAACGCTTCCTCCCTTTCCCGAGGGGCTTCACACGCCATCTCCCGTAGAACCCCCGGGCCCGGTAAACCAGCGGCCACCCTCTCTGGGCACCTTCCCCAGCCCGATCTCCCCAGGACGGCCAGTGCCAAGGGGAACCCACCGGCTCGCCTCAACAGGCTCCCACGACACCGGACGGCAGGGACAGTGTGGTCCTCACGCTGACCTACTCCAGTTCCTGGGGCGGGCACACAAGGGCTCGGCAGGAAACAACTCCTCGATCCGGGGCCACACGACCTTATGCTTCGGACCCTCGGGCCCGGCCGACGCTCTCAGCCGGGCTGTCCCTCGCGGCGCAGGACGTTAAAGACGTCCGCGGCCTCTGAGCCTCACGAGGCTACCACACCCTTCTTCAGACCGAGCCCCAGTGTCACCAGGCGTCTCCCACTGTCCGCTGGGACACAGATCCGCAGCAAGAAGCCCGGCGTCAGCTCAGGGTTGACCGAATAAAGGGGTCCCACGAAGCTGGTCTTCATGGTGACGTGCATAGAGCAGCTGGAGGCCATTTTTCGTCACAATATCCAATCACACAGGACCCCGTTGGCCACGTCACACGCCCCCCGCCCCGCGCGCTTCGTGCTCCACGCATCCTCGCGCCTCTCACCCAATCCACAGCCAAGCCAAGCCCGCGCCGCGCGTCCCTTACAGTTTGGATCGCGCCCCGGGCTCGCATGCGTCTACGTGCCACCTCCTTTGCAGGCCAACAACCCCGACACGCAGTCCGCAACGGCGCTGCTCGCCACTGATGCCCTGTCGCTTTGCCCGGTCGCCCCCGCGCTCCGACATCTCCGCTCGTGCGCCACCGCCTCCCCGTTCAGAGGAGTCAGGCCGGAACCTGGGCCAACCGGCACCCGGTGCAGGGTCTCCATCACCACCATGAGAGCAGGGGACCCTGACCAATTCCTCCCCGTAGGGTGCCACCGGGCCCCAACACACTCTGCCAGAGCCCGAAAAGCTCATCGCACACTTCGCGAGAGACCCAGGTGCCATTTGGCCACAGGACTCAGATCTCATAAGCCACAGCGGCACAATTGGAAGCCAGCACTTTCCGACTCCATGTGGAGCCATTCTTGGCCGAGTGAGCGGTCCACAGCACAACACACTGTTGTGCTGGTTGGCACGGACTGCAACCACGTATTGCAAGCACCTCACAGGGATTCGGGACCACGGATTCCGACAAGTCCTGTACTCCCCTGCTCACAATTACACGTAGCATGCAAGCTAACTGCTACTTGACGGAACCAGAGAACCAAACGCATTCCGATCAGCAGGAATGTACCGTCCATATTACCATTCTTGCGATTTCTCACTTTGTGAAGTTCAATTGTTTCTTTTCATGACCAAGAATAGAAAAGGGGGAAAGAGAAGGAAAAAAGAAAGAAGAGAAAGAGAAGCAGGAGAAGGAGAAGCAGGAGGAGGAGGAGGAGGAAAAAGGAAGAGGAGGAGGAAGAGGAGTATCTGGAGGGGGAGGAGGAGGGTGAGGCGGAGGACGGGAGGAGGAGGAGAATGGAAATGAAGAGGAGCTGAAATTTATAACAAGGTCAAAAGAAAAGAATTTACAAGTGGGGGTGAGGCCCTAGAAAGTCATCAGGGGACAGTCCCGTACAAAAGACCCGTGATTCTCGGTGTTTAGAAACCCACTGAAATGCTGAGCAATAGCAAGTCTGTGAATACTTTTTCGGTATAAATCATAAGAGAGCATGTAAAATGACGCAGGTCTGTATCGATACGGGTCAATGTTGGAATCAAAACAATGCGAATAAAGGATAGGCACCGGAAACTATCTTGACGGGGAGAATTTCAAATCTCAAGGCAGACAATAGAGTCCAGAGAAGAAATTTCTGGAGGAAGCACAGATCAATGATTGTCAAAATGAAAACCACTTTTGATGATGGCGATTTCGGCATCAAAGGAGACATATTCATTCCACAGAAGAATCGTGGCAGCGACCTGTTACCATTTCTGACTGGAAAATTGACGAAGCAATGATGGCAAAACTCTCACCGGGATGAGACGTGAGGGATGACCAGTTTCGTGACTGTGTCTCACTTTTTATGCACTGGGCACTTTGGATCGTGGAAAGACAGTGAAAACAGCCTCAGTGTTGCCACTGGCAATCAGTCAGGCACGTTGCAAGTTGTCCCACGACTGTAAACCGAGGCAATCTTTGAAAAAACATGCATCAAAAACAATTATTTTTTAAGGGAAGAAACTGCTTCAGAGACATTTGATTTGAAAGGGCAGTTTAGAAAACCTGTACCGGGGACACAAGAATATCAAAACGTGTGGATTCCTCTCTCCATCACATAGCCCCGAATGCCAAGACAAAGGCCCGTCGGTCTGCCTTGCTTGGATCTGCATAGCGAGTCTCCAGGCGACTTGCGTTTTCTCCAATAGATCAATTCCTGCAGTGAGTATCAGTCAATTGATCTGAAAACCCAATCGTGCCAATTGCTTTCTGTGAGGAACATGTCAAGAGCACTGAGCTCCCAGCAGCAGTGTTCTGCTTTCACCAGGGTAGGCCTTGGCTGAGCTATTGCTGTTCTCTCATGACAGCACAGAAGAATGCTTCGTGACTCTGCAGGGCTAGGGAACATCCAGCCTGGCTTTTCCTTGTCTACTGACAGACACTGCACCTTCCTGAGGCCTCAATATGAATCCGTGCCCATTAGAAAACATGGAGAATCCCCATGAAGGGACAAAGAAAGAAAGAAAATGCCCCGACCTGCGGGACCTAGTAATTCGCGGGCTCGAAGAGGGTCCAAACCTGAAAGAGAAACGGGCGAGACAAAGGAGCGGAGGCAAGGCAGTGTTCTGATCAAGCCTCAAAAATTTTATTTCAGAGCAGGTATATTTATACAGAAGAACAAGGGGAGGCAGGACAATAGGCATGGGGGATACTAATTACAATGTCATTGGATCCTGGTTGCTGGGGTGAGGGGCTGTAAAAGTTTAGAGGACATGGAGTGTGAAATGGGGGAGTGTAAGGAAAGGGGAACTAGGGAGGAGGCGGTGGGCAGCTGCAGATGGTGATAACCTTCCAGCACGAGGGCAGCTCTCTGTAACAATTTATGATCAGCTAGTTCTCAGAACAAACAGGGCAAAAAGGCATGTTCTCATGCCGGGGGGCTGGGCGGTCAGGATGAAGGCCTTTTGGCTCCCAACATCTCCTCCCTTTCTGTATTAGAAAGGGTGGGCCTTAACCGAGTGAGGGAATAGTGGCCTGACTCCTCCCGTGAGCCGTCGAGGCCCACTAATTATGGCTCTTGGCATCTTTTGGGGAGGAGAGGCAGAGCCGTTTTGAAGTAGTAGTCTTTTGGATACCAACCTCTATGCAAGTCAGGCATACTCACAGGGAAATCTAGAGGAGGTCATACGGGACCTTCCCTTGCGATGCTTCGTTCCGCACTCAGCTCGGTACCCATACCCTTCTCCTCCTTTTAGAGGAGGTGGTAGGCATGCCTCTAGTTATCATGCCGTCCCCGTAGGGAGGGAGCTAGGCTCAGTGTACATCCCCCCTTTTTATAGACGTTGTCATAGACACTCTGTAAACACTTAATCCAGTTTAGTCATTCTTCTGACCTAAATCTCTAACACAAATGCACATTCTCCGCATTGTTTTAAAAGAAACCTATGATTACCACAGATGAAACCTCGCGGCTCAAAGGCTGTTTTCAGGTCGAGTGGCCCTTCTGATGGTTTCTCTGTTCCAAACGTGGGCTAATTTGGCTGGCAGAACCTTCGAAGGTTGAAGGGGTTGACGCTCTAACTCCGTAGGTTTGGGCTTGTTTCCTGAAATCCTTAAAATGGTTAAAGAAGTACTGAAAAAGGGGGGGAGAACATAGGACGATTTGAGAAGAAAGCCTGACCTATGTTAGTGAAAACAGGTAAGAAAAGAGAAAGTCCCTACAAGGGCCAACCAGGTCTGGGCTAGGATCAGCTTTTTTCACCTAGCATCCAGTCGAGTGGGGCCACAGAGGCCAGACCTAAGGAAGGAATCAACATTAGTATATGAGGGTAGCAGTACATTCGGCCAGCCCAAACAGACAGACACAAGACAGACAAGACAAACTACAGATAACACAAAACGCTAGCGCATCAGAAACCAGAACCAGAACATGTACAGGGTCAGAGTCTGACGTCTCAGACCGACCGAACCAGGGAAGTATTGCTGCGTCCAGCCTTCCGCTAGTCAACCAAGGGCCCAATCAGACAGGAACAGAACTGACACATCTAGATAGATGTTAATGCAGTCTTATTCACCGGTGAGGCTGCTTTAGGTGGCTCATGCCCAATCACAGTTAAAATGAGACTTCTTTTCTTCCTGTCCTTATGAGCAAGGCTGCTTGGCGTCTGGGGCTGATAAACATCTCTTAGCGGTCGCCCCCTGGACGGAGCAAGTCCTTACTCAAGGTGGCTGGGTGTTTCAGGTTTTAGGAGATCCGGAACAGAAGTTAAAAAGAGAACAGAAGTTAATCTTTTACAAAGCTAGCAGAAACCGGTCATTATAAAGATAAATGTAGCCAGGGAATTTGCTAGTTTTCAGCATGGCCTTGCAGATATTCTCCTTATCTGCGCCCTGGAATGCTGCTCTCTTAGCATATGAGAGAGCTCTTTGTCACAAGTTTCAGATATTAGGCAGTCAAAAGTTCTAAGAACTAGGCATTTTTGTCTCAATTAAAAATTGCTAGGGTAAAGACTCTTGACCTGAATTCGGTGGTCTTTAAGCACAATGCAATTCTTTCATCCTAATTGAAAACGCCTCCACAGTCTAAGATACCATGGACGATCTATCTCTGCGGCGAGGGTTGAGAAATGGAGGCTCGCAGACATCTCTGTGGCTGGGGGATCCTCTCCCGGTTCCTGCAAGCTAACCTGGTGGTAATGAATAGTAGGTGTTTTATGTAACATTGAATCTACCTGTTGTTTAATTAGATCAGTTATGCGCCGGAAGACCCAGGGTCCAAAAGATATAAGTATCAGGAACCCAACGAGGGGTCCCAAAATACTGGGGAGTAAGGTAGTAAGCAAAGGGGAAGCAGAGAACCAGTTTTGATACCAGGATTCTTGTTTTTCTCTTTCCCTTTTTCTCTTTTCCAGACTATCTCTAATCTTTTGTAGACTGTTTTCTACAAGCCCTAACTTATTAGAAAAGAAGCAACATTCTTCCTCCAGGGCGGCACATAATCCCCCTTGTTGTAAGAAGAGGAGATCAAGGCCTCTTCTATTTTGTAACACTACCTCTGCAAGAGAGGAGACCGAGTCCTTAAGGTTTGTGAGGCCTGACTGTAATTCTTGGATATCTTGGTCTATGGCAGCGCTCAGTTGGTTTAAATGCATATTAGAAGTAACGAGGGAAGCGATCCCAGTCCCGGCACCTATAGTCCCCAAGCCCAGTACAACTGCTAAGGTGACAGCAGTTATAGGTTCTCTCTTACGCCTAGGGAGGGAGGCGCCTCGATCCCAAAAATCTAAGAAGTCACTTGTGTCAAATATAGTCAGACGGGGCAAGAGAAAGACGAGGACACAATAATCCTTTTTATGAAGGAAAACTGTGGTGGCTATAAAGGTAGTTAACCCTGAAGAGCAGGCAAAGTAAGAGTTATTAGGGGTGGATATGTACAGGGTACGGTTGTCGTTAACCTTAACGGTCTTGTTACAGATGGGTACTAACTGTAGAGGCGGCAGCATGTGGGGCCCAAGAAGACATAGTCCTAAGCCTGAAATTTGCCCTAGTGTGAGCCCCTGCTTTTCCTGGTGATCCCACCGTAAGTGTCTGGTATTATTGGTAAATGTAAGGTTTGCATCATGGGCTACCCCCTCATAGAAAGGGGGACTGGAGGAAAAGCAGACCCAACATTCCCTAGACGTGTTGTTAATCTCAAAAAGGGCCTGAATGGAGGCGTTGACTAGTCTGAGCATAAGCTGAGCAGAAGATGGGGGGCCTGCAGGGAGAGTCGGTTGAAACACAGAGGAGGAGGAGGGGGTCGAAGAGGGGGATGCAGTAGGACTGTGCGTGTGGCCCCTCGTGTGGGTTCGACCCTCGGCTGTCCTTGGATGAAGCTCTGGGTTAGGACCTATTCCTATAGCGGTCTGACTGTTAGGGATACTTTTAACAAGTTCTACTGAGAAGGTTACACCTTTGTCTGTTCCTTCATAATAGCCTCGTAGGCCCCAATGCCTTTTCTTAGGGTTTTGCCAGTGAGCCGCATTATCATCAAGGATAGTTATTTGGAGGGGGTTACACCATCCTGGGTCGTTACAACGCTGCTTTACCTCTTCGGGTGGCCCTTCACTATAGTGGGTGGAATTGGATGGGTTAAGTCTCTGGACAGTAATGAAGGTATCTGAATTGGGTCTCCAGTACACATCTCCTGTGGTCTCGCACCCCCACGAGGCACAGTAGTAGTCAGTTTGAACACCACATTTATATTCTAGCCCTCGCAATCGGTGGGGGCCAGGACAGACGTAGACGCCCCAGTGTGATTTCCAAGTGGAAATACGACCCGCTGCGGACCCACAGGTTGGGACAAGGTGGGTAGCCTGTGAATTGTTGGGTGCCTTTTCTAGGGGGAGAAAATTTGTAGGCAGTCCCCATGCAGGGTCTCCCCCTGCTGCTAATTGGCATAGGTCTACTTGGATCGAAGGTTTGTGAGGTTTGGAGCCTATCGAGGAGGAGGTTTTAACGATGTCTCCGGCCTGATTTCTAATTACCCAGGTAAAATTGAAGAGAACGTAGGGTCCGTAAGAGTCCTCCATGGTCTTCGGTATAGCAGTGAAACAGAGGACGAGAATCCAAAAAACTGGGGGCTTCATTAGGCCTCTGAAAAAGAACACAGAGAGAGCCTATCTCAGGGTGTCTCCCTGGATGGGTTAAAGGGTTGCATAAGCCTCTCAGGAAGCCATCTAGCATTTTGAGCCTTTGAGTCATATACACAAGCATGTCCCTTGCCCCAGATTAATACTGGGTCGGGGCCCTGCCAAGTATTGGACAAGGGGTCCCTCCACATGACCTGTGCATAGTTGTCGGCTGTGGCTAGATGCCAGAGGCGATCCGCGGCGGATCTTTCTGTCACATCATATGTAAGAAAATTGAGAACAAACAGTGCATGGTTTAGCAAGGCTTTGGCATTGCCTGTTTTAGGATATATGGCTTCTCCCCCCGATTGTAATTTGAAAAGCATGTTCTTTAGAGTTTGGTGTGTTCGTTCAACAATACCTTGTCCCTGGGGGTTATAAGGAATCCCCGTGACATGTTTGATGCCTAATTGTGCACAAAACTGTTTAAAGCTGGAGCTGGTATATCCGGGCCCATTATCCGTCTTAAGAACTTTAGGTTGGGGGGAGGTTGCTAGACAGGCAAGGACGTGGTTGATGACGTGTTTGGTGGCTTCTCCCGTCTGTAAGGTGGCACAGATAAAGCCACTATAGGTGTCAACAGAAACATGTATATATTTGAGTTTACCAAAGGTGGGGTAATGGGTAACGTCCATCTGCCAAAGTTCGCCAGGGATTAACCCACGTGGGTTGACTCCGATGCATGGCTCAGGTAGGAGGGTCAGACACCCCTTACATTGTCGAACAATCTGGCGAGCTTGTTCTCGGGTGATGGAATACCTAAGCCTGAGAGTATGGGCATTGAGATGGTGTAAGTTATGCGCCCGTTGTGCAGCAGTGAGCGGGGTGTCTGTAATGGCTGAGGCAATAACTTTGGTAGCTTGGTCTACAAAACTATTTCCTTCCGTGAGTGGCCCAGGGAGGCTAGAGTGCGCGCGAATGTGTCCAATATAAAAAGGTGCGTTTCGACTAAGGATCAGTTTTTGTAACTTAGAAAACAAGGGGGAGGCATTTGTTGTGGGTCGTATGTAGGGAACTGTTTCTAGCAGAGGGACAGAGCAAGCAATATAAGCGCTATCAGTATAGAGGTTGAAGGGCTGGGTGGCCAGGAGCTCAAAAACTGTAACAATTGCTGTTAATTCAACAAGCTGTGCAGAAAGGAGATTCGTCTGAAGGTGGGTAACCTGTCCATTGATGCTAAATGCCGCCATGCCTGAGGAGGATCCCTCAGAAAAAACTAAAGTAGCGCCGGAAATTGGGGTGGTCCTTACCCTACGGGGGAAAACAACGGGGGTCTTATGTAAAAATTGGATCAATTTATCCGCGGGGTAGTGATTGTCAAGTGTTCCCTGAAAAGAAGTACAGTTGATTGCCCAATTGTCATCGGTCTGGATAAGCCACTGGACCTGGGAGGTGTTATATGGGAGGGTGATAATATCTGGGTCTTTTCCAAACAACTTAAGTGCTGCCTCTCGGCCGAGGCGGAGAAGACCCGCGACTAATTGAGGATATGTGGCCAGAACTCGTGGGGGTGAAGCAGGTGAGTGAACCCAAAACAAGGGGTGTTTTTGCCAAAGCAATCCCGTGGGAGAGAATGGGGTAGGAAAAATTAGTAACCACAAATCTAAATGTGGGGAGAAATATCCAATGTTTTGTTGGGCAATGGCTTGTTCAACCGTAGCTAGTGCCTTTAGTGCCTCAGGGGAAAGTAAGCGAGGGGAGGTAGGGTCGGGGTCCCCACACAAAATGTCAAATAAGGGTTTTAAATCTCCTGTGGTTAATTTTAAATAAGGCCTGAGCCAATTTATATCTCCTAGGAGACGTTGAAAATCATTTAAAGTCTGTAAGGAGTCTCGTCGAAGTTGAAATTTTTGAGTAAGTACTTTATTGGGGAATAACTCAAACCCTAAAAACAATTGAGGTGGGTTGATTTGTACCTTTTCAGGGGAAATGTGTAGGCCTCGGTCTTGAAGGGCCACAATTAAATATTGGCTGACCTTATAGAGGTGTTGTTGATCAGGTCCAGCTAAAAGAATATCGTCCATGTAATGGATGATATATAAGCCAGGAAAGGCTGTCCTAAAGGGATCCATGGTCTGGGCGACGTATTTCTGACAAAGAGTGGGACTGTTGGCCATGCCCTGAGGGAGGACTCTCCATTGAAACCGGGGAGAGGGCCCTACACAATTAGTGATAGGAATACTAAAGGCAAAACGTTTACAGTCTTCGGGGTGAAAGGGTATTGAGAAAAAACAGTCTTTTAAATCTATGACTAATTTGAAATATCCTTGTGGAATGGCTATCGGAGAGGGGATTCCGGGTTGTAGGGCACCCATAGGAACCATGGTTTTGTTGACTGCCCTAAGATCTTGTAGGAGCCTCCATTTGCCGTGTGGTACCAGTGTTTCCTTCCTCATCTTTCCAGGTTAGTAGTTGTGAGCTCTGCAGCGTGTTTTTAGATTGTCCAATTCCTTGTAGGTGTGTCATAGAGGCTTGTAGGGGCCAGCTTGAGGGCCATGAATCTTGAGAAATAACAGTGGAGTCTGCTCCCGAATCTAGGATGCCCTCAAATAGCCTCCCTTGGATTTTAAGTTTGAATATAGGGTGGTTCTTAGTAATGGCCTGAACCCAGTATATATCCGAGGAGCCTGGACCGGAAGGCCCCCGCCGCACATTGTAAGCTGGATGGGAGGTGTTGAGGGGGAGAGGCAGTGCCTGGGCTAAGCGTTGGCCTTGAGTGATGGTAATGGGACCCTGAGTGGAGCTGGCTAAAATTTTATTTCTCCAGTATAATCATTATCTACCAGCGAGGGGTGAATAGTAAGCCTTCCTAAGGTAGTGGAGGCACGACCTAAGATTAAAAAATAAGTATCTGGAGAGGGTGGCCCAAACACCCCAGTAGGAAGGATCTGGACACCATCTTCGGGTGTCAGTATTGTAGAGGTGGAGGCACAGAGGTCCAATCCTGCGCTCCCAGGAGTGGCCCGGTAAAGGGCGCTGGAAGGGTTACAGGTCGGCTGTCCCCCGAGGCCGGCAGGAATGAAACGGGCTGAGGCGCCCGGGGCTGGCCCCTCTGTTCGTTTCCCTGACGTGGGGGCAAAGGGTTTCCAAGAATATTAGTCCTAGAGTTGCAGTCTCTAGCCCAATGCTTACCCTTTTTACAAATGGGGCAGACTGAAGAGGGTAGTACTGGGTGCACAGTAGGATTAAACGGGGCCTGATTATAGGGAATCTGGTTATAAATTTGACATTATCTAGCAAAATGGCCAGGTCGTCCGCATTTAAAACAGTTTTTTGTAGAGGGGCCAGGGTTGGCTTGAATGGCTGCTCCGACGGCAAGATGAATTGCCTGCGACACCTTAAAGGTGAATGGGTCTACGTCCTGGCATATGCGAAGCATCTCATCTAAGGTTTTGTCTCGAGTTTTACCACGGAGAGCCGCGCGGCAAGCCGAATTGGCGTTTTCGTACGCCAATTGTTTAACTAATTTGTCATTAATAGCCTCACCTCCAAGGGTTCTTTCTGCCGCTTCAAGTAGCCGGCTAACAAATTCACTATAGTCTTCTTGGGGTCCCTGGGTGATCTTAGTCAAGGGCGTAATGGCAGTACCTGAAATGGGCAATGCCCGCCAGGCGCCCAAGGCGGCATTGGCAGTTTGAGACAAGAGGCCAATCGGGAGACGTTGTTGTCTAGTCTCTGAGGCATACTTGCCTTGGCCCCCAAGTTTTTCAAAAGTCCAAGTATTATAAGGGGAGCGGGAGTCTCTCAGGTTGCTAGCTGCCGTGGACTGACAGCGGTCTAAAAAGTCGGCCTTCCAAGTTAAGAATTGACCGCAAGTCAAAACTGCTTGTACAATATGTAGCCATTCACTAGGAAGTAGATGACCGCCTCGAGACAGAGCATCAAGGACAGAGAGCGTAAAGGGAGCGTTAGGCCCATAATTTTTTACTGCCAAATTTAATTCTTTTAGATCATTAAAATGTATTTTGTGAAACTCTTTGTGTTCGGCAGCGGGCGCAGGCAGCTCCTCTTCCTTACTTTCACTCTCCCAAACATTCTCATCCCCACTTTCTGAGCCTATGGCAATAGGGTCTCTGCCCTCTTGATCGCCTTGGTCAGGGTTATTAGCAGTAGACTGAGCAGATCGTGTGATTACAGGAAAAGCTAAACTCCTGTTTTTAGGCAGTTTAGAGAATCCTGTTTTACAAGCCTTGAGAGCTGAGTTTATGGGTTCTGGGAGGGGGGTGAGAACAGTCTCGTAAATTGTTGTCTGCAAGGGGGTCAGTTGGGTGGACAGCTGGGCAAATTGCTTTTGAAGGGCTAGGACCTCCCTCATCTCAGAGACCTGTTTTTCTAGTCTGTTTTTTGTCTCAGTAAGAGAGGTGACGGGGAGGACTGGTGCACAAATCTGGGGAGCATAAGGAGGGGGCCTCTGCGGGGGTGCTGAAAGGAGCAGGGGCCAATCGGGGTTGTGGTAGCATGCCGCCTCATTTTCCAGGACAGTTGCATCTCCAGAATCGAAAGGGTCACTCTTTACGGCTTTGGAGAAAATTGGGAAGTTTATTGGGGCCTCTAAAGGCGAGGCTTCTTTAGGGAGAGGGGGATAGAGGGAGTTTGAAGGGGGGCAGTCTGTAGGGGCGGCTGGTGGGGCCCCTGTAATGTCTATAATGACTGAGGGAGACTTGGAAGGGATCCTGTCAGAGGAAACAGAAACCACCGAGGCCGCTCGAGACAGGGGATGGAGACAATACTCCGCAACTGACAAAAGCTGTTGTTTATCTGGGTCATCAGACGCTGCCTCTACAATGTCACGGATGAGCCTCCAATAGGAAAAGATGGTTGCAGGGACACTATCTGGGCCCTCCCGATTTAATTTATCATTTAAGTCTCTACCGACCTTTTGCCATTTTTTCCTGTGTATTTCTGGCCCATTTCCCATAAACCAAGGACAGACATTATCGACAAACTCAAAGAATTTTATCAGGTCTTTCTTTTTGACTTTAACCCCTCTTTCCCGGAGGGACACCTTGAGGTCATTAATAAAGAGCGCCTCCTTAGAGAGTCCGTTGCCCATTTTTATCTTTCAATGAGAACCTAATAATTGGGGTTGGCAACGTCTGGATTTTTCCCTTTTTTAAAGTTCGTGTTTAAAAGCAAGTACAAAGGAAGACACCACCAAGGAATATTAGGGTGCTAAATAGCAGAAAAAGTCTAAATTTCAAGGTCTTAGTCGGGGAGCCAACACAAAACAAGGCCAGAACTAGAAGAAGGGTGAATGCCACAGTCAGTAGGATGGTGAAAGGAGACCATCCACGGCAATACCTTTTATGGTATGTGTCTTTAAATAACTCAAACTCTTTTATCTCTAACTCCCCAAACACGGGGGGGTCTCTCCAAAGACCGAAATCTACCTTCCCAAGTTTTGGGGGTCCTGCAGGCGTAGGTCTCTCCAAAGACCGAAAATCTCTTTTACACTACTCAACTCCTTTTTCCCGAACTTCTCCAATTGGGGGGGGGTCTCTCCAAAGACTGAAAAAGTCCCCGTTTCTTAGACAAGCGAAACTCACCGAGGACGTTCGACTTCCATGAGCAGTGAAAGCAGTCCTCACTTCTTTGGGTGCCTGGCCAGGCCTTCTTCAACTACGTCGTCCCGGGCTAAGGCCGCGGGACCTCCCGTCCAGCAAGAGACCCGAGCTTCGGGAGCCACGTTGGGCGCCACTTGCCCCAACCTGCAAGACCTAGTAATTCGTGGGCTCGAAGAGGGTCCAAACCTGAAAGAGAAACGGGCGAGAAAAAGGAGCGGAGGCAAGACAGTGTTCTGATCAAGCCTCAAAAATTTTATTTCAGAGCAGGTATATTTATACAGAAGAACAAAGGGAGGCAGGACTATAGGCAGGGGGGATACTAATTACAATGTCATTGGATCCTGGTTGCTGGGGTGAGGGGCTGTAAAAGTTTAGAGGACATGGAGTGTGAAATGGGGGAGTGTAAGGAAAGGGGAACTAGGGAGGAGGCGGTGGGCAGCTGCAGATGGTGATAACCTTCCAGCACGAGGGCAGCTCTCTGTAACAATTTATGATCAGCTAGTTCTCAGAACAAACAGGGCAAAAAGGCATGTTCTCATGCCGGGGCGCTGGGCGGTCAGGATGAAGGCCTTTTGGCTCCCAACAAGAAAAGAAAAAGACCCAGCAGCTCACTTTCCCAGAAACTCAAAGTTCTGCCATCCTGAGCAGGGGATAACGAAAGGGCAGGGTGCATGAGTTCCCTCCGAGTGAAGTCACCCTTTCTGGTCTGGTGGTTTAACGGGGAATTTGGTTTTGACACCTGCCTCTAGCTTTCTCCAACCATCATCACATGACTTTGGGATACAAGCAAAAGAAATCACAAACAAACTAACAAACAAAATAAGTAATCAGGAAATAAATCAACAAACAAACAAGTAAAATGTTAAGAAACAACCAAGTCAATAAGAGAGTAAGGAAGGGAATGAATAGATTATTTAATTAATTAATAGAAAAATTAATTAATTAGTGAGTTGATAATGTTTGTAATTTCACCCTGTTCAGATACTTGTTTTGCAACAGGTTTTGGCTCTTATTTTTGGATTTCATTCTCTGCAAATGAATAAATAAATAAATAAATAAATATATAAATACATAAATGAACGTATGAATGAATAATTAGAGAGTAAAGAAAAAGGTGAATTTGTAAGTAGGGAAATGAATGAAGAAATTAATTAATTATTTAGTGAGTTGATAATATTTGTAATTTGACCCTGTTCGGAGACTTGGTATGCTCCAGGTTTTGGCTCTCATTTTCCGATTTCATTTCCTAGAAATGAATAAATAAATAAATAAATAAATAAATAAATAAATAAATAAACGAACAAACGAATGAATGAATGGATAAAAAGTAAATAAGCTGGTCAATCGGTAAGTAAGGAAATGAATAAACAAATTAAACAATTATTTAGTGAGTTGATAATATTTGTAATTGGACCCTGTTTCGATACTTGTTTGCTACAGGTTTTGGCTCTCATTTTTGGATTTCTTTTCCTGGAAATGAATAAATGAATGAATGAATGAATAAATAAATAAATAAATAAATAAATAAATAAATAAATAAATGAACACACGAATGAATGAATGAATAAAAAGGAAAAGAAGCTGGTCAATGGGTAAGTAGGAAAATGAATGAACAAATTAATTAATTATTTAGTGAGTTGATAATATTAGTAATTTGACAGTGTTCGGATATTTGGTTTGCTACACGTATTCGCTCTCATTTTTTGAATTCATTTCCAAGAAATAAATAAACAAACAAAGAAAGAAGAAATAAAGAAATAAATAAACGAACGAACGAATGAATGAATGAATAAAAAGTACATATAGAGGTCAATCAGTAAGTAAAAAAATGAATGAACCAATTAATTAATTATTTAGTGAGTTGATAATATTTGTAATTGGACCCAGTTCGGCTACTTGGTTTGCTACAGGTTTTGGCTCTCATTTTTAGATTTAATTTTCTAGAAATGAATAAATAAATAAATAAATAAATGAACGAGCGGATAAATGAATGAATAAAAAGTAAATAAAAAGTTCAATCAGTAAACAAGGAAATGAATGAAAAACTTAATTAATTATTTAGTGAGTTGATAATGTTTTTAATTGAACCCTGTTGAAATATTTGGTTTGCTACTGGTTTTGCCTCTCATTTTACGATTTCATTTAATAAAAATGAATAAATAAATAAATAAATACATGGACGAACGGATAAATGAATGAATAAAAAGTCAATAAACAGGTCGATCAGTAAGCAAGAAAATGAATGAACAAATTAATTAATTTTTTAGTGAATTGCTAATATTTGTAATTCGATCCTGTTGAGATACTTGGTTTGCTACAGATTTTGGCTCTCATTTTTGGATTTCATTTCTTAGAAATAAATAAATAAATAAACAAATAAATGAACGAACAGATGAATGAATGAATAAAAGGTAAATAAAGACGACAATCAGTAAACTAGGAAATGAATGAACAAATTAATTAATTATTTACTGAGTTGATAATATTTGTTATTGGACCTTTTCTGGATACTTGGTTTGCTACAGGTTTTGACTCTCATTTATTGATTTCATTTCCGAAAAATGAATAAACAAATGAATGAATAAATAAATAAATAAACGAACGAACGAAAGAATGAATAAATAAAAAGAACATAAACTGGTCAATCAGCAAGTAAGGAAATGAATGAACCAATTAATTAATTATTTAGTGAGTTGATAATGTTTGTAATTTCACCCTGTTCGAATACTTGGTTTGCTGTAAGCTTTCGCTCTTATGTTGTTTTTCATTTCCTCTTCTCTTCTTTTTCTTTCTATCTTTTTTCTTTGGCCATGATAAAAAAGAAAAAATCGTGCAATGGTCACCCTTTCTATACTATTAAAAATATATCCAAGTATCTTTATCTGAGTCTGAACCTTCGTGAAATTCGATGACTATTTTTCACCTGCAAATCCCCAACAGGGCACTGCTCCGTGGCTGTGTGTTTCATGTATCTAATCCGTATTGTCAACTTCCCCTTCAGAAAGTTATACCGCTTTATGTTCCTAAAGTGATGCACGAGGACACGTGTCCCACCCAGTCAATGTTCCCGCACCCTAGCGCATGTCATGGATCACTATCTTTTCACTCTCGGCAACTTCTCAGGTAGAACGGGACCCTCTCAGTGTGCATTTCTCTGGTTGTCAGTAAGGTTCAGCATCTTTTCCCTGTCTGTCGGCAATTTCGGTTTCTTCGGACCCTTGTCTGGACCTGCTCATTTTCTGTGGGGATTTTGACCGTTTGATTTTTTATTTAAATCTTGATGTTCACCTCTGCCTGAACTGGGGAAATGACACCTTTCTCATGCCTGTTTTTAAAATAAAGTTTTATGATATTTTTGTGAGTCTTGACCTATGTTTCTCATCGTGTGTGTACGGTAGGAGGGAGTTGGTTTGGTTTTGGTTTGGAGGACGGTAGTCTTCTTGTGTTTTGTTGTGATTTGTCTTGCTTGTTTCTGTCGGGCAGGTCTGTCTGACCGTTCCCTAGGCCAACAAATTGCTCCCATTTGCCCTTCAGGGTCCGCGAGCTGATCCAGTCCACAAAGAAATATCATACAGCGGACCAAATGTCTGGTCGGCGGGAGGGTGTGGCCTAAAGAGTCCTGGAGCTGGGCCAAGCGAAAACAGGGGTGGGGCCATTGCCCGAGCTACTTCCTGCTTTCGGGCAGAGAACCCTGGCCCAGGCCGGGCTGCCCTCGCCCCTTCCCCAACTAACGCTTCCTCCCTTTCCCGAGGGGCTTCACACGCCCTCTCACCGGAGAACCCCCAGGCCCGGTATACCTGCGGGGACCCTCTCTGGGCACTTTCCCCAGCCAGATCTCCCCGGGACGGCCAGCGTCAAGCGGAACCCACCGGCTCGCCTCAACAGACTGCTCACGACACCGGACGCCAGGGACCGTGTGGTCCTCACGCTGACCTGCTCCCGTTCCTGGGGCCGGCACACAGGGGCTCGGCAAGAAACGACTCCTCGATTCCGGGCCCCACGAGCTCACGCTGGGGACCCTCGGGTCCGGCCGACGCTCTCAGCAGGGCAGTTCCTCGCGGCGCAGGACGTTTAAAGGCGTCCGCGGCCTCTGAGCCTCAAGAGCCTACCACACCCTGGCTTCGGGCGGAGCCCGAGTGTCACCAGGCGTCTCCCACTGTCCGCTGGGACCCAGAACCGCAGTGAGAAGCCTGGCGTCAAGTCACGGCTGACCGAATAACGGGGTCCCACGAAGCTGGTCTCCATGATGACGCGCATAGAACAGCTGGAGGCCATTTTTCGTCACGATATCCAATCACACACGACCCCGATGGCCACGTCATATGCCCCCCTGCCCGCGCGTTTCGTGCTCCACGCAGCCTCGCGAATCTTGCTGAATCAACAGGCAAGCCAAGCCCGCGCGGCGCATCCCTCACAGCTTGGCTCGCACCCCGGCATCGCACGTGTCCACGTGCTACCTCCCTTGAAGGCCCTCGGCCCCGACCGCCCGTCCGGACCGGCGTTGCTCGCCACTGACGCCCCTTCACCTAGACCAGTCGCCCGGCGCTCCGACATCTCGGCTCCTGCGACACCGCCTCTCCGCTCCCAGGAGTCAGGCCGGATCCTGGGCCAACCGGCACTCGGTACAAGGGCTCTATCACCGCCATGAGAGCAGGGGCGGCTGACCTATTCCTCCCCGTAGGCTGGCACGGGGTCCCAGCACACTCCGCAACAGCCCCAAGAGATCATCGCACACTTCGCGAACGACCCAGGTGCCATTTGGCTACAGGACTCAGATCTCGTAAGCCACAGCGGCACAATTGAAAGCCAGCAGTTTCCGACTCCATGTGGAGCCATTCTTGTCCGAGTGACCGGTCTACAGCACCCCTCACACCTGGGCCGGTTGACAGGAACGGCTGCCACGTGTTGCAAGCACGTCACACAGACCTGGGACCACGGATTCCGACAAGTCCTGTGCTCCGCTGCTCACAACTACACGTAGCATGCAAACTAACTGCTACTTGTGGGAACCAGAGAACAAAACGCGTTCCGATCCGCAGAAATGAACCGTCCATATTAACATTCTTGCGATATCTCACTTTATGAAGTTCAATTTTTTCTTTTCAAGAAGAAGAAAAAAGAGGGAAAGAGAAAGAAAAAAAGAAAGAAGAGAAGGAGACACAGGAAAAGTAGGAGAAAGAGAAGCAGAAGTTGGAGGAGGAGGAAAAAGGAACAGGAGGAGGAGGAGGAGGTGGAGGAGAAGGAGAAGGAGGAGAAGGAGGAGGAGGAGGAGGAGGAGGAGGAGGAAGAGGAGGAGGAGGAGAAGAAGAATGGAAATGAAGAGGAGTTGAAATTTCTAACAAGTCCAGAAGGCAACAAATGAGAAGGGTGGGTGAGGCCCTAGATAGGCTTCAGGGGACAGGCCTGAACAAAAGACCCGTGATTCTCCGTGTTTAGAAACTCACTGACATGCTGAGCCATAGCAAGTCTGTGAATACTTTTTCTGTATAAATCAAATCTCAAGGCAGATAATAGCGTCCAAAGAAGAAATTTCTGGAGGAAGGACAGATCAATGATTGTCAAAATGTAAACCACTTTCGATGATGGCGATTTCGGAGTCAAAGGAGACATAGTCATTCCACAGAGAAACCGTGGAAACGACTTGTCACCATTTCTGGCTTAAAAATTGACGAAGCAACGATGGCAAATCACTCACTGGGATGAGACATGAGGGATGACCAGTTTTGTGACTGTGTCTCACTTTTTATGCACTGGACACTTTGGATCGTGGAAAGCCAGTGAAAACAGCCTCAGTGTGGCCACTTGCAATCAGTCAGGCACGTTGCAAAGCGTCCCACGGCTGGACACTGAGGCAATCTTTGGAAAAATATGCATCAATAAAATATTTATTTCTTAAGGGAAAAAACTGCTTCAGAGTCATTTGATTTGAAAGGGCAGCTTAGAAAACCTGTACCTGGGACACAAGAATATCAAAACGTGTGGATTCCTCTCTCCATCACATAGCCCTGAATGCGAAGACGAAGGCCCGTCGTTCAACCTTGCTTCGATCTGATAAGTGCGTGTCCAGGCGACTTGTGTTTTCTCCAATAGATCAATTCCTGCAGTGAGTATCAGTCAATTGATCCGAAAACCCAAGCCGTGCCAATTGCTTTCTGTCAGGAACATTTCAAGAGCACTGAGCTCCCAACAGCAGTGTTCAGCTCTCCCCCAGGGTTGGCCTTGGCTGAGCTTTTGCTGCCCTCTCGTGGCAGCACGGAAGAATGCTTCGTGACTCTGCAGGGCTAGGGAACATCCGGCCTGGCTGTTCCTTGTCTACTGACAGACACTCCACCTTCCTGAGGCCTCAAAATGAATCCGTGCCCATTACAAAACATGGAGAATCCTCACTTAATTAGTGAGTTGATAATGTTTGTAATTTCACCCTGATCAGATACTTGTTTTGCAACAGGTTTTGGCTCTTATTTTTTACTTTCATTTCCTGCAAATGAATGAATGAATGAATGAATGAATGAATAAATAAATAAATAAATGAACGAACGTATGATGAATAATTACAGAGTAAAGAAAAGGTGAATCAGTAAGTAAAAAAATGAATGAGCAAATTAATTAATTATTTAGTGAGTTGATAATATTTGTAATTTGACCCTGTTCGTAGATTTGGTATGCTACAGGTTTTGGCTCTCATTTTTGGATTTCATTTCCTAGAAATGAATAAATATAAATAAATAAATAAGTGAACGAACGAATGAATGAATGGATAAAAAGTAAATAAACTGGTCAATCAGAAAGTAAAAAAATAAATGAACAAATAAATTAATTATTTAGTGATTTTATAATATTTGTAATTGAAGCCTGTTCAAATACTTGGTTTGCTACAGGTTTTAGCTCTCATTTCTGAATTTCATTTCTTGGAAATGAATAAATAAATAAATAAATAAATACATGAACGAACGAATGAATGAATGAATAAAAAGTAGATAAACAGGTCAATGAATAAGCAAAAAAATGAATGAATAAATTAATTAATTATTTAGTGACTTGATAATATTTGGAATTGGACCCTTTTTGGATACTTGGTTTGCTTAGTTTTGGCTCTCATTTTTGAATTTCATTTCCTGGAAATGAATGAATGAATGAATGAATAAATAAATAAATAAATAAATAAATAAATAAATAAACGAACACACGGATGAATGAATGAGGAAAAAGGAAAGAAGCTGGTCAATCGGTAAGTATGAAAATGAATGAACAAATTAATTAATTATTTCGTAAGTTTATAATATTTGTAATTTTTTGAATTCATTTTCTAGAAACAAATAAATAAACAAAGAAAGAAGAAATAAAGAAATAAAGAAATAAGTAAACGAATGAAGAAATAAATGAATGAATAAAAAGTACATAAAGAAGTCAATCAGTAAGGAAGGAAATGAATGAACCAATTAATTAATTATTTAGTGAGTTGATAATGTTTGTAATTTGACCCTTTTCAGATACTTGCTTTGCTAAAGGTTTTGGCTCTCATGTTTGGATTTCATTTCCGGTAAAAGAATAAATAAATAAATAAATAAATAAATAAATAAATAAATAAATAAATAAATGAATAAACGGATAAATGAATGAATAAAAAGTAAATAAACAAGTCTATCAGTAAGTAAGGAAATGAATGAACAAATTAATTAATTACTTAGTGAGTTGATAATATTTGTAATTTAATCCGGTTCGGATACTTGGTTTGTTCGAGGTTTTGGATCTCATTTCTGGATTTCATTTTCTAAAAATGAATAAATAAATAAATAAATGAATGAATAGATGAATGAATGAATAAAAAGTAAATAAACTAGCCAATCGGTAAGTAAGGAAATGAATGAACCAATTAATTAATAGTTTAGGGAGTTGATAATATTTGTAATTTGACCCTGTTCGAATACTTGGTTTGCTACAAGTTTCGGCTCTTATTTTTGGATTTCATTTCCGGGAAATGAATGAATAAATAAATAAATAAATAAATAAATGAACGAGAGGATGAGTGAATGAATAAAAAGTAAATAAACTGGTCAATCGGTAAGTAATGAAATGAATGAACCAATTAATTAATTATTTAGTTAGTCGATAATGTTTGTACTTTGACCCTTTTTCGATACTTGGTTTGCTGTAAACTTCACTCTTATGTTGCATTTCATTATCTCTTTTCTTCTTTTTCTCTCTATTTTTTTTTCTTTGACCATGATAAAAAAGAAAATCATGCAATGGTCACCCTTTCTATACTATGTAAAATATATCCAAGTATCTTTATCTGAGTCTCAATAATGGTGAAATTCGATGACTATTTCTACCGTGCAAATCCCCAACAGAGGACTGCTCTGTGGCTGCGTATTTCATGTGTCTAATCCGTATTGTCGACTTGCTCTTCAGAATGTTTGACCCCTTCATGTTCTTATAGTGATACACGAGGACACGTATCCCCCCCAGTCAATGGTCCCGCACACTAGCGCATGTCATGGATCACTATCTTTTCACTCTGGGCAACTTGTCAGGTAGAACGTGATCCTCTCGGTGTGCATTTCTCTGGTTGTCAGCAAGGTTCAGCAACATTTCCCTGTCTGTCGGCAATTTCGGTTACTTCGGACCCTTGTTTGGACCTGCTCATTTCTGTGGGGATTTTGACCGTTTGATTTTTGATTTAAATCTTGATGTTCACCTCTGACTGAACTGGGGAAAGACACCATTCTCAAGTCTGTTTCCAAGATACAGCTTCATGATATTTTTGTGAGTCTTGACCTATGTTTCTCATCGTTAGTGTACGGAAGGATGGGGTTGGTTTAGCTTTGGTTTGGGGAGCGGTGGCCTTGTTGTGTTTTGTTGTGATTTGTCTTGTTTGTTTCTGTCGGGCAGGTTCTTCTGACCGTTCCCGAGGCCAAGAAATTGCTACCATTTTCCCTTCAGGGTCCGCAAGCTGATCCTGTCCACAAAGAAATATCATACAGCGGACTGAATGTCTGGGCGGCGGGAGGGTGTGGCCTAAAGAGGCTTGGAGCTGCGTCAAGAAGAAGCAGGGGCGGGGCCATGGCCCGACCTACTTCCTACTTCGGAGAAGAGAAGCCTAGCCCAGGCCGGGCTGCCCTCGCTCCTTCCCCGACTAACGTTTCCTCCCTTTCCCGAGGTGCTTCACATGCCTTCTCCCCGGAGAACCCGCGGGCCCGGCAAACCAGCGGAAACCCTCTCTGGGCAACATCCACAGCCCGATCTCCCCGGGATGGCCAGCGCCAAGCGGAACCCACCAGCTCGCCTCAACTGGCTGCCCCCGACACCGGATGCCAGGGACTGTGTGGTCCTCACGCTTACCTGCTCCCGTTCCTGGTGCAGGCACACAGGGGCTCGGCAAGAAACGAATCCTCGATCCCGGGCCTCTCGACCTCACGCTGGGGACCCTAGGGCCCGGCAGACGCTCTCAACTAAGCTGTCCCTCGCGGCACGGGACCTTTAAAGGCATCCGCGGCCTCTGAGTCTCACAATCCCGCCGCACCCTGGCGTCGGACTGAGCCCGAGTGTCTCCAAGCGTCTCCTACTGTCTGCTGGGACCCATATCCGAAGCGAGAAGCCCGGCGTCAGCTCACGGTGGACCGAATAAAGGGGTGCAACCAAGCTGGGCTCCATGGTGACGCACATAAAGCAGCAGGAGGCCATTTTTTGTCACGGATTCCAATCACACACGACCCCGACGGCCACATAACATGCCCCGTCGCCGCGCGCTCCGTGCTACATGCATCCTGGCGCCTCTTGCCCAATCCACAGCCAAGCGAATCCCGCGCGGCGCGTCCCTCACAGCTTGGCTTGCGCCCCGGCCTCGCACGCGTCTACGTGCCACCTCCCTTGCAGGCCCATGGCCCCGACACGCCGTCCGTACGGGCGCTGCTCGCCACTGACGCCCCGTCGCCCTGCACGGTCGTCCCCGTGCTCCGACATCTCGGCTCCTGCGACACCGCCTCTCCGCTCGTAGGAGTCATGCCGGACCGTGCGCCAAACGGCACCCGGTGCAGGGGCTCCATTACCACCATTAGAGCAGGGGCCGCTGACCAATTCCTCTCCGTAGGCTGGCACGGGGTCCCAGCACACTCCGCCACAGCCCCAAGAGCTCATCGCACACTTCAGGCGCGACCCAGGTGCCATTGGGCCACAGGACTCAGAACTCATAAGCCACAGCGGCACAATTGAAAGCCACCACTTTCCGACTCCATGTGGAGCCATTCTTGGCCGAGTGAGCGGTCCACAGGACCCCTCACACCTGGGCCAGTTGGCAGGCACGGCGGCCACGTGTTGCATGCACCTCACACGGACCGCGGACCACGGATTCGGACAAATCCTGTGCTCCCCTGCTCACAACTACACATAGCATGTAAGTTAACTGCTACTTGCCAGGACGAGAGTATAGAACGCGTTAGGATCAGCAAGAATGAACCGTCTGTATTACTATTCTTGCAATTCCTCATTTGTGAATTTCAATTGTTACTTTTCAAGAACAAGAAGAAAAAAGGGAGAAACAAAAGGAAAAAAAGGAAAGAAGAGAAGGAGAAGGAGGAGAAGCAGGAGAAGGAGATGTAGGAGGAGGAGGAGAAGGAAAACGGAGGAGCAGGAAGAGGAGAAGGAGGAGGGGGGGGGGAGGAAGAGGAGAATAGAAATGAAGAGGAGCTGAAATTTCTAACAAGTCCAGAAGGCAACAAATTAGAAGGGTGGGTGAGGCCCTAGATAGGCTTCAGAGGACATGCCCGAACAAAAGAACCGTAATTCTCGGTATTTAGAAACCCACTGACATGCTGAGCAATAGCAAGTCTCTGAATACTTTTTCTGTATAAATCATAAGAGAGCATGTAAAATGACGCAGGTCTGTATCGATACAGGTCAATCTTGGAATCAAAACAATGGAAATAAAGGATAGGCACCAGAAATTACCTTGACAGGGAGAATTTCAAATCTCAAGGCAGACAATAGAGTCCAGAGAAGAAATTTCTGGAGGAAGGACAGATCAATGATTGTCAAAATGTAAACCACTTTCGATGATGGCGATTTTGGGATCAAAGGAGACATAGTCATTCCACAGAGGAATCGTGGAAGCGACCTGTTACCATTTCTGGCTTGAAAATTGAAGAAGCAACGATGGCAAAACACTCACCGGGATGAGACGTGAAGGATGACCAGTTTTGTGACTGTGTCTCACTTTTTATTCACTGGACACTTTGCATCGTGGAAAGCCAGTGAAAACAGCCTCAGTGTGGCCACTGGCAAATAGTCAGGCACGTTGGAAAGCATCCCACGGCTGGAAACCGAGACAAACTGTTGAAAAAACATGCATCAAAAAGAAAAATTATTTTTTAAGGAAAGAAACTGCTTCAGAGACATTTGATTTGAAATGACAGCTTAGAAAACCTGTAACGGGGACACACGTATATCAAAACGTGTCGATTCCTCTCATCATCACATAGCCCTGAATGCGAAGTGAACGGCTCGTCGGTCAGCCTTGCTTGGATCAATATAGGGCGTCTCCAGGCAACTTGTGTTTTCTCCAATAGATGGATCCCTGCAGTGAGTATCAGTCAATTGATCTGAAAACCCAAGCTGTGCCAATTGCTTTATGTGAAGAACATGTCAAGAGCACTGAGCTTCCAACAGCAGTGTTCAGCTCCCACCCACGGTTGGTCTTTGCTGAGCTTTTGCTGTCCTCTCGTGACAGCACGGAAGAATACTTCGTGACTCTGCAGGGCTAGAGAACATCCGGCCTGGCTGTTCCTTGTCTACTAACAGACAATGCACCTTCCTGAGGCCTCAAAATGAATCCGTGCCCATTAGAAAATATGAAGAATCCCACGAAGGGACAAAGAAAGAAAGAAAAGAAAAAGACCCAGCAGCTCACTTTCCCAGAAATGCAAACTTCTACCATCCTGAGCAGGGGATAATGAAAGGGTAGGGTGCATGAGTTTTCTCCGAGTCAAGTCAGCCTTTCTGCTCTGGTGGTGTTAACCGGAAATTTGGTTTTCACACCTGACTCTAGCTTTCTCCAACCATCATCACATGACTTTGGGATACAAGCAAAAGAAATCACAAACAAACAAAAACCAAAATAATTAATCAGGAAATAAATCAACAAACAAACAAGTAAAACGTTAAGAAACGAACAAGTCAATATGTGAGTAAGGAAGGGAATGAATAAATTCTTTAATTAATTGATTAATTAATTAATTAGTGAGTTAATAATGTTTGTAATTTGACCCTATTCAGATACTTGGTTTGCTACAGTTTTTGGCTCTTATGTTTGAATTTCATTTCCTGGAAATGAATAAATAAATAAATAAATAAATAAATAAGGAATAAATGAATGAATAAAAAGTACATAAACAGGTCTACCAGTAAGTAGGGAAATGAATGAAGCAATTAATTAATTATTTAGTTAGTTGATAATATTTGTAATTGGACCCTTTTCGGATACTTGGTTTGCTATATGTTTTGGCTCTCATTTTTGGATTTTATTTCCGGAAAATGAATAAATAAATAAATATAAGTGAACGAACGAATGAATCAATAAAGAAAAAGTAAATTAACTGGTTAGTCGGTAAGTAAGGAAATGAATGAACTAATTAATTAATTATTTAGTGAGTTGATAATGTTTGTAATTTGACCCTGTTCAGATACTTGGTTTGCTTTAAGCTTTCGCTCTTATGTTGCATTTCATTTTCTCTTCTCTTCTTTTTCTTTCTATTATTTTTTTTTTGCCATGATAAAAACAAAATCGTGCAATGGTCACCCTTTCTATATTATGTAAAAAATGTCCAAGTATTTTTATCTGTGTCTGAATCTTGGTGAAATTCGATGACTATTGTTACCGTGCAAATCCCCAAGAGGGACTGCTCCACCGTTGCGTGTTTCATGTATCTAATCTGTATTGTCGACTTCCCCTTCAGAAAGTTGTACCACTTCATGTTCTTAAACTGATGCACAAGGACACGTATCCCACCCAGTCAATGGTCCCGCACCATAGCGCATGTCATGGATCAGTATCTTTTCACTCTGGGCAACTTCTCAGGGAGAACATCACGCTCTCGGTGTGCATTTCTCTGGTTGTCAGTAAGGTTCAGCATCTTTTCCCTCTCTGTCAGCAATTTCAGTTTCTTCAGACCCTTTTCTGGACCTGTTCATTTTCTGTGGGGATTTTGACCGTTTTATTTTTGATTTAAATCTTGATGTTCACACCTGCCTGAACAGGGGAAAGGACACCTTTCTCATGTCTGTTTCCAAGATACAGCTTCATGATATTTTTGTGAGTCTTGACCTATGTTTCTCATCGTTGGTGTACGGGAGGATGGTGTTGGTTTGCCTAAGGTTTGGGAGGCGATGGTCTTGATGTGTTTTGTTGTGATTTGTCTTGTTTGTTTCCATCGGGCAGGTCTTTCTGACCGTCCCTAGGCCAAAAAATTACTCCCATTTTCCTTTCAGGGTCCGCAAGCTGATCCTGTCCACAAAGAAATATCATACAGCGGACCGAATGTCTGGGCAGGGGGAGGGTTGGCCTAAAATGGCCTGGAGCTGGGCCAAGGGGAAGCAGGGGCGGGGCCATGGCCCAAGCTACTACCTACTTTTGGGCAGAGTGCCTGGCCCAGGCCGGGCTGCTCTCGCCTCTTCCCCGACTAACGCTTCCTCCCTTTTCCGAGGGGCTTCACAAGCCTTCTCCCCGGAGATCCAGCAGACCCTGCAAACCAGCGGGACCACTCTCTGGACACCTTCCACAGCCCAATCTCCCCGGGTCGGCCAGCGACAAGCGGAACCAACCGGGTCACCTCAACTGGCTGCCCCCGACACCGGACGCCAGGGACCGTGTGGTCCTCACGCTAACCTGCTCCCGTTCATGGGGCGGGCACACGGAGGCTCGGCAAAAAACGACTCCTCGATCCGGGCCTCTAGACCTCACGCTGGGGACCCTCAGGCCCGGCCGACGCTCCCAGCCGGGCTGTTCCTCTGGGCGCGGGAGGTTAAATGGTGTCCGCGGCCACTGAGTCTCACGAGTCTGCCACACCCTGTCTTCGGACTGAGCTCGAGTGTCTCCAGGCGTTTCGTACTGTCCGCTGGGACCCAGATCCGCAGCGAGATGCCCGGCGTCAGCTCACGTTTGACCGAATAAAGGGGTTCAACCAAGCTGGTCTCCATGGTGACGCGCATACAGCAGCGGAGGCCATTTTCCGTCACGGGATCGAATCACACACGACCCCGACGGCCACGTAACTCACCCCTTGCCCTGCGCGCTCCTAGCTCCACGCATCCTCGCGCCTTTCTCCGAATCCATAGCCAAGCCAAGCCCTCGCGGTGCGTCCCTCACTGCTTGGCTCGCGCCTCGGCCTCACACGTGTCTACGTGCCACCTCCCTTGCAGTCCCACGGCCCCGACACGCCGTCCGCACTGGCGCTGCTCGCCACTGACGCCCCGTCGCCCTACCCGGTCGCCCCCATGCTCCGACATCTCGGCTCCTGCGACACCGCCTCTCCGCTCCCAGGAGTCAGGCCGGACCCTGCGCCAAACGGCACCCGGTGGAGGGGCTCCATCACCGCCATGATAGCATTGACCGCTGACCGATTCCTCCCTGTAGGCTGGCACGGGGTCCCAGCACACTCCGCCACAGCCAAAAGAGCTCATCGCACACTTCGGGCGCGATCAGGTGCCATTTGGACACAGGACTCAGAACTCATAAGCCACAGTGGCACAATTGGAAGCCAGCTTATTCTGACTGTATGTGGAGCCATTCGTGGTCGAGTGTCCGGTTTATAGCACCCCTCCTACCTGGGCCATGGGTGTGGACAACTGCCAAGTGTTGGAAGCACCTCCCAAGAACTCGCGACTCCGGATTCTTGGAAATCCTCTGCTTCCCTACTCAAACCTACTCGCACCATACAGTCTCACTATTTGTCGCCGGAATCTCAGAAGCAAACCCCTTCCAATCTGCAAGAACTACCATTCTCAAAACCTGTCTTGGGAATTCACTCCTCGTGAAGTTCCACTGTTTGTATTATGAAGAAGCAGGAAGGAGAAAGAAAAGAGGTGAAGAAAAAGAATGAGAGAGAAAATAAGGAGAAGAAAATGGAGAAGGAGAAGGAAAAGGAGAAGGAGAACAAAAAGAAGGAAAAGAAGAATAAGATGAAGGAGCAGAAGGAGAAGGAGCAGGAGGAGGAGAAGGAGGAGTAGGAAGAGGCGGAGGAGGAGGACAACTGGAAACAATGCAACAGCCGGTTCATTCATGGATGGATAGACTCATTTGACTCTCTCCACTCAACAGAATACTTTTCAGTTTTTACAAGGAAGAAAATTCTGACACATACCCCAGCACAGATGAACCGTAAGACATTACAGTGGGTGAAAGGTAGACACAAAAGGACAATATTGGACGATTCCACTTATTTGAGGACTCTAGACGAGTCAAAATAATAGAGACAGGTGCTGGCGAGGAGAATGGGGTGCTAGGGTTCAGTGGGGACAAAGTTTCAGTTTGGGAAGATCAGGCGCTGAATTTATTACAAGTTCAGAAAGAAACAATTTAGAAGGGTGGGTGAGGCCCTAGATAGGCTTCAGGGGACAGGCCCGAACAAAAGACCCATGATTCTCGGAGTTTAGAAGCCCACTGAAATGCTGAGTAATCGCAAGTCTGTGAATACTTTTTATGTATAAATCATAACAGAGCATGTAAAAGAACGCAGGTCTGTATCGATACGGGTCAATGTTGGAATCAAAACAATGAGAATAAAGAATAGGCACCGGAAACAATCTTGACGGGAGAATTTGAAATCTCAAGGCAGACAATAGAGTCCAGAGAAGAAATTTCTGGAGGAAGGACAGATCAATGAGTGTAAAAATGAAAACCACTTTTGATTATGGCAATTTCGGGATCAAAGGAGACATAGTCATTCCACAGAGGAATAGTGGAAGCGAACTGTTACCATTTCTGGCTTGAAAATTGACGAAGCAACGATGGCAAAACACTCACCGGAATGAGACGTGAGGGATGATCAGTTTCGTGACTGTGTCTCACTTTTTATGCACTGGACAATTTGGATCATGGAAAGCCAGTGAAAAGAGACTCAGTGTGGCCACTGGTAATCAGTCAGGCACGTTGGAAACCGTCCCACGGCTGGAAACCGAGGCAATCTATGGAAAAACATGCATCAAAAAAAATTTATTTCTTAAGAAAAAAAACTGCTTCAGAGACATTTGATTTGAAAGGGCAGCTTAGAAAACCTGTACCGGGAACACAAGAATATCAAAACGTGTGGATTCCTCTCTCCATCACATAGCCCTGAATTCGAAGACAAAGGCCCATCGGTCAGCCTTGCTTGGATATGCATAGCGAGCCTCCAGGCGTCTTGTGTTTTCTCCAATAGATCAATTCCTGCAGTGAGTATCAGTCAATTGATCTGAAACCCCAAGCCGTGCCAATTGCTTTCTGTGAGGAACATGTCAAGAGCACTGAGCTCCCAACAGCTGTGTTCAGCTCCCACCCAGGGTTGGCCTTGGCTGAGCTTTTGCTGCCCTCTCGTGGCAGCACAGAAGAATGCTTCGTGACTCTTCAGGGTTAGGGAACATCAGGCATGGCTGTTCCTTGACTACTGATAGACACTGCACCTTCCTGAGGCGTCAAAATGAATACGTGCCCATTAGAAAACATGGAGAATCCCCACGGAGGGACAAAGAAAGAAAAAAAAGAAAAAGACCCAGCAGCTCACTTTCCCAGAAACTCAAAGTTCTGCCATCCTGAGCAGGGGATAACGAAAGGATAGGGTGCATGAGTTCCCTCCCAGTCAAGGCAGCATTTCTGCTCTGGTGTTGTTAACCCGGAATTTGGTTTTCACACCTGACGCTAGCTGTCTTCAACCATCATCACATGACTTTGGGATACAAACCAAAGAAATCACAAAGAAATTAACAAATAAAATATGTAATTAGGAAATAAATCAACAAACAAAAGTAAAATGTTAAGAAACAACCAAGTCAATAAGTGAGTAAGGAAGGGAATGAATAGAGTATATAATTAATGGATTAATTAATGAGTTGATAATTCTTGCAATTTTACCTTGTTCAGATACTTCTTTTGCAACAAGTTCTGGCTCTTATTTTTGGATTTCATTTTTCGCAAATGAATAAATAAATAAATAAATAAATAAATAAATAAACGAATGAACGTATGAATGAATAATTACAGAGTAAAGAAACAGATGAATCAGTAAGTAAGGAAATGAATGAACAAATTAATTAATTATTTAGTGAGTTGATAATATTTCTAATTTGCCCCTGTTCGGAGACTTTGTATGCTACAGGTTTAGGCTCTCATTTTCGAAGTTCATTTCCTAGAAATAAATAAATAAATAAATAAATAAATAAATAAATAAATAAACAAACAAACGAACGAACGAATGAATGATAAAAAGTAAATAAAGTGGTCAATCGGTAAGTAAGAAAATGAATGAACAAATTAATTAATTATTTAGTGAGTTGATAATATTTGTAATTGAACCCTGTTCAAATACTTGGTTTGCTACTAGGTTTTGGCTCTCATTTTTTAATTTCATTTCCGGGAAATGAGTAAATAAATAAATAAATAAGTGAACGAAAGGATGAATGAATGAATAAAAAGTAAATAAACAGGTCAATCAGGAAGCAAGGAAATGAATGAACAAATTAATTATTTAATGAGTTGATAATATTTATATTTGGACCCTGTTCGGATACTTGGTTTGCTACAGGTTTTGGCTCTTATTTTTTTATTTCAATTCCTAAAATGAATGAATAAATAAATAAATTAATTAAATAATAAAAGAATGGATGAATAAATAAATAAAAAGTAGTTAAACAGGTCAGTCAGTAATCAAGTAAATGAATGAACAAATTAATTAATTATTTAGTGAGTTGATAATATTTGTAATTGGACCTTGTTCGGATACGTGTTTTGCTACAGGTTTTGGCTCTCATTTTTGTATTTCATTTCCTGGAAATGAATAAATAAATAAATAAATAAATAAAACACACGGATGAATAAATGAATAAAAAGGAAAGAAGTTGGTCAATCGGTAAGTATGAAAATGAATAAACAAATAAATAAATTATTTAGTGAGTTGATTATATTTGTAATTTGACCGTGTTCAGATATTTGGTTTGCTGCACGTTTTCCTCTCATTTTTTGATTTCATTTCCAAGAAATAAATAAATAAACAAAGAAGAAGAAATAAAGAAATAAAGAAACGAACGAACGAATGAATGAATGGATAAAAAGTACATATAGTGGTCAATCAGTAAGTAAGGAAATGAATGAAGCAATTAATTAATTATTTAGAGAGTTGATAATATTTGTCATTGGACCCTGTTCAAATACTTGGTTTGCTACAGGTTATGGCTCTCATTTTTGGATTTCATTTCCTAGAAATGAATAGATAATTAAATAAATAAATAATTAAATAAATAAACGAACGAACGAACGAATGAATGAATAAAAAGTAAATAAAGAGTTCAATCAGTAAACAAGAAAATGAATGAAAAATTAATTAATTATTTAGTGAGTTGATAATATTTGTAATTGGACGCTTTTCGGATACTTAGGTTTTTACAGGTTTTGGCTCTCATTTATTGATTTCATTTACAAAAAATGAATAAATAAACAAGTGAATGAATTAATAAATAAACGAACGAACGAATGAATGAATGAATGAATGAAAAGTACATAAACAGGTCAATCAGTAAGTAAGAAAATGAATGAACCAATTAATTAATTATTAGGTGAGTTGATAATGTTCGTAATTTCACCCTGTTCGGATACTTGGTTTGCTATAAGCTTTCGCTCTCATGTTGCTTTTAATTTTTTCTTCCCTTTTTTTTCTTTCTATCTTTTTTCTTTGGCCATGATATAAAAGAGAAAATCGTGCAATGATCACCCTTCCTATACTATGTAAAATATATCCAAGTATCTTTATCTGAGTCTGAATCTTGGTGAAATTCGATGACTATTTTTACTGAGCAAATCCCCAACAGGGCACTGTTCCGTGGCTGTGTGTTTCATGTACCTAATCCATATTGTCCACTTCGCCTTCAGAAAGTTGTACCGCAACATGTTCTTAAACTGATGCACGAGGACACGTATTTCACCCAGTCAATAGTCCCGCACCCTAGCGCATGTCATGGATCACTGTCTTTTCACTCTGGGCAACTTGTCAGGTAGAACGTGACCATCTCGCTGTGCATTTCTCTGGTTGTCAGTAAGGTTCAGCATCTTTTCCCTTTCTGTCGACAATTTTGGTTTCTTCGGACCCTTGTCTGGATCTGCTCATTTTCCGTGGTGATTTTGACGGTTTGATTTTTGATTTAAATCTTTATGTTCACCTCTGCTTGAACTGGGGAAAGGACACCTTTCTCATGTCTGTTTCCAAAATACAGCTTCATGATATTTTTGTGAGTCTAGACCTATGTTTCTCAACGTTGGTGTACGGTAGGATGGGGTTGGTTTGGCTTTGGTTTTGGGGGCGGTGGTCTTATTGTGTTTTGTTATGATTTGTCTTGTTTGTTTCTGTCCGGCATGTCATTCTGACCGTTCCCTAGGCCAAGAAATTGCTCCCATTTTTTCTTCAGGGTGAAAAAGCTGATCCTGTCCACAAAGAAATATTAAACAGAGGACCGAATGTATGGGCGGTGTTAGGGTGTGCCCTAAAGAGGCCTGGAGATGTGCCAAGGAGAAGGAGGGGCAGGGACATGGCCCGAACTACTTCCTACTTCCGGGCAGAGGAGCCTGGCCCAGGCCGGGCTGCTCTCGCCCCTTCCCCGACTAATGCTTCCTCCCTTTCCCGAGGGGCTTCACACGCCTTCTCCCCGTAAAACCAGTAGGACCCATCTCTGGGCACCTTTCCCAGCCCGATCTCACCGGGACGGCCAGGGCCAAGCGGAACCGACCGGCTCGCCTCAACATTCTGCCCCCTACACCGGACGCCAGGGTCCGTGTGGTCCTCACGCTAACCTGCTCCGTTTCCTGGGGTGGGCACAAGAATAAAGGGTTGTCACCAAGCTGGTCTCCATGGTGACGTGCATAGAGCAGCAGGAGGCCACTTTCCGTCACGGGATCCAATCACACACGACCCCGATGGCCGCATCACACGCCCCGCGCGCTCCGTGCTCTACGAATCCTCGCGCCTCTCACCGAGTCCACAGCCAAGCCAAGCCCTCGCGGCGCGTACCTCACAGCTTGGTTCGCTCCCCGGCCTGGTACGCGTCCAGGTCCCACCTCCTTTGCAGGCCAACGGCCCCGACACGCCGTCCGCCCCGGTGCTGCTCGCCACTGACGCCCCGACGCCCTGCCCGGTCGCCCCCGCGCTCCTACATCTCGGCTCCTTCGACACCGCTTCCCGGTTCCCAGGAGTCAGGCCGGACCCTGGGCCAATCGGCACCCAGTGCACGGGCTCCATCACCACCATGAGAGCAGGGGCCGCTGACCAATTCCTCCCCGTAGGGTGCCATCGGGCCCCACCACACTCCGCCAAAGCCCGAAAAGCTCATCGCACTCTTCCCAAGCGACCCAGGTGCTATTTGTCCACAGGACTCAGATCTCATAAGACACAGCGGCACAATTGGAAGCCAGCACTTTCCGACTCCATGTGGAGCCATTCTTGCCCGAATGAGCGGTCCACAGCACTACTCACACCTTGGTTGGTTGGCAGGTACGGCTGCGACGTATTGCAAGCACCTCACACGGACCCGGGACCATGGATTCCGACAAGTCCTGTGCTCCCCTGCTCACAACTACACGTAGCATGCAAGGTAACTGCTACTTGCCGGAACCAGACAACCAAACGCGTTCCGATCAGCAAGAATGAACCGTCCATATTACCATTCTTGCGATTTCTCACTTTCTGAAGTTTAATTGTTTCTTTTCAAGAACAAGAAGAAAAAAGCGGGAAAGAGGAGGAAAAAAGAAAGAAGAGAAGGAGAAGCATGAGAAGGAGAAGCAGGAGGAGGAGGAGGAGGAAAAAGAAGGAGGAGGAGGAAGAGGAGTATCAGGATGGGGAGGAGGAGGGGGAGTGGGAGGACGGGCAGGAGGAGGAGAATGGAAATGAAGAAGAGTTGAAATTTATAACAAGTTCAGAAGGAAAGAATTTAGAAGGGGTGGTGAGGCCCTAGATAGGCGTGGAGCCATTCGTGGTCGAGTCTCCGGTTTATAGCACCCCTACCACCTGGGCCCGTGCGTGTGGACAACTGCCACGTGTTGGAAGCACCTCCAAAAAACTCGCGACTGCGGATTCTTGGAAATCCTCTGCTTCCCTACTCAAAGCTACTCCCACAATGCAGTCTCACTACTTGTCGCCGGAACCTCAGAAGCAAACCCCTTCCAATCTGCAAGAACTACCATTCTCAAAACCATTCTTGGGAATTCACACCTCGTGAAGTTCCACTGTTTCTATTATCAAGAAGCAGAAAGAAGAAAAAAAAAAGATGTGAAGAAAAAGAATGAGGGAGAAAATAAGGAGAAGAAAATGGAGGAGGAGAAGGAAAAGGAGAAGGAGAACAAGAAGTAGGAAAAGAAGAGTAAAATGAAGGAGCAGAAGGAGAAGGAGCAAGAGGAGGAGAAAGAGGAGTAGGAAGAGGAGGAGGAGGAGGACAACTGGAAACAATGCAACAGCCTTTTCATTGATGGATGGATAGACTCATTTGACTCTCTCCACTCAACAGAATACTTTTCAGTTTTTACAAGAAAAAAAATTCTGACACATTCCCCAGCACAGATGAACCTTAAAGACATTACAGTGGGTGAAAGGTAGACACAAAAGGACAATATTGGATGACTCCACTTATTTGAGGACTCTAGATGAGTCAAAATAACTGAGACAGGTGCTGGCGAGGAGAATGGGGTGCTAGGGTTCAGTGGGGACAAAGTTTCAGTTTGGGAAGAGCAGAATGTTCTGAAGATGGACGGTGGTGATGGTTGCATGATCATGTGAACTTTTTTATTGCTACAAAACTCTGCACAACTTAACAATAGTTAAAATATAAATTTACGTTACGTATATTTTACCACAATTGGCAAGTGTCACAAACACAGCAGACACTTTATAAAGAGCAAGGATGTGTCCAATTTATTGAAGCAAGGAGACATTGTAGTTTGGTGACACCATTACCACCATCACCACCCTGTGGTTTGGCGACACGTCACACATTAGCCATTTGCTTTTTGCTTCCCACACTCAGTCATGCCACTGTTTCATGTAAAGAGAGATGTGATGGTGCACATGGCATCACCAAATGTTGTAAGTTATAATCCACATTCAGATGTCCTTGGTTCAAAATCCAATGGCACAGAGGCTAGTAGACGAGGCTGAAAATCTAATAATGCTAGTTTATGTCAAAATGAATGTGGCCTGGGCTTACCTCTTTTGTAGGAACATCTGATGACATTTCACTTCTTCACAGAGATGAATTATCAATGAGTAAGGTGAGTCCTGGGAAATCTCATGGCTCTACTAACAACGCCAAAACAATTAACCACAGGAGTTCCCCACAAATACAAAAAGTCAAGAAGAGTATTCCTCAGATGTAGAAATACCAGTAACAGTCAGGTTGTAACGGGAACGTATAGTTCAAAACATCCTCATGTTTCCATCACTAACAGGGCTGGCCAGCTGGACATTTGAGTAGGAGGCCTGTGACCAGAGATGCCTTAAAGGGCCACAGGCCAGAGAGTAGAATATCCCTTGATGCCTTGACAAGTCTTTTGAGAAGAGAAATTTCTTTTGAGGTCCTAGACCAAAGAATCACTGTAATTCATGAGAGTCTTAAGTAGGAACACTGTAAGAAGGGCTGAAGCCACTGTCAGGAAGGCATGTTCTGATGGGAGCCAAGGACAGAACCGTGAGGATTGTGCCTTCCTTCAGTGTCCTTGGACAAGGAGCCGTGTGTCAATATGGACATGGGCTCTCATGTGTGGCTTTGTTGTGTTTCAGTTGCAAAGGTCAATTCCATCCTCCTGCACTATGCTATGTTAAATATGGTTGTCACCTAAGTATGCTTACAGCTGTAATTTATACAATTTTAGGTTAAGACTTCCTTCTAGAAACACACAGAAGAAGCCTGAAGCAGGAAGAGAAGTGGGCAGGGAGAGGGGAAAAGGCAAAAGGGGGAAGGTGAATAGAGAGAAAGCAGGAGAGACTTGTCATTTCATTTTTATTTTTTACTTCCTTTGATTTTAGCAATTAGTTGGGGTATAATTTTAACAGTAAAATCTACTCAAGTGTGCAGCTCGAGGAATTTTTACAAAGGTTTCCCTGTGACCTCCACTCAGATCAAGAAACAGAATAGTCCTGTCTCCCAAAAACTTCTTTCATGCCTCTTGCTAGTTAATCGCCACGAGTTCCTGACCCCTAACCAAAAACGTGATCTTTTCATTTCTTTTCATCATAATAAAGGTTTTCAGAGTCAACTGTGTTTAGTAATTTTTTTGCCTTTTTGATTATAGTTGATATATAATATTAAACTAGCTTCAGGTATACAATATAGTGATTAGACATTTACATAACTTAGGAAGTGATCACCCCAATAAGTCTAGTACCCATCTGACACCATCATAGTTTTTACAGTATTGTTGACTACATTTCTTATGCTGTACTTACATCCCTGTGACTATTTTGTGACAACCAACTGGACTTGATTCCTTTCCCTGTTTCATCCAGTGACCCGCTGCAAACGCCTCCCAAATGACAACCATTAAAATGTTCTCTGTGTCTTTGAGTTTGTCTATTTTGTCCCTTAGATTCCACATAAGTGAAATCATATGGCACTTGTCATTCTCTGACTTACTGCACAAACACGATACCCTCTATGTCCACCCAGTTCATTGCAGATGGCTAGACTTCATTCCTTTTATGGCCAAGTAACATTCCATTGCATATATGTTCCACCTCTTCTTTATCCATTCATCCACTGATGTATACTCAGGTTGCCTCCACATCTCGGCTATTGTAAATCATGCCGCAATGAACATAAGGATGCACATTTCCCTTCAAAGTGGTGTTTGGGTTTCTTGAGACTATTTCCCCAAAATGGAATCATTGGGTCTTTCTTTGACATTTGCTATAGCCTCTGCTTTAAAGTCTATTTTGCCTGGTAGTCCAGATTTTTCTTCGGTTCCATGTTCAGGAAATGGCTCTTTCCATCCCTACCCCTTAACTTTCAGTCTGTGTGTTTCTTTTGACCTAAAGTGAGTCTTTTCTAGGCAGCATGTGTAAAAGGGTCTTGTTTTCTTATCCATTCAGCCACTTTATATTGTGTGATTGGAGGATTTAATCCATTTACGTTAAAGTAATTTTCTCTTAAAAAAAAAGTCCCTTTAATATTCTTTTTTCTTTCTTTCTTTCTTTCTTTCTTTCTTTCTTTCTTTCTTTCTTTCTTTCTTTCTTTCTTTCTTTCTTTTTTTTTTTGTAATACCTGTTCAGTGCTGATGAACATCTTCAGCTTTTGAGTGTGTGTCTCTGGGAAAGTCTTTATCTTTTCCGGGTAATCTTGGTTGGAGTTCCTTGGTTTTCATCACTTTGACTATTTTCTGCCCATCCCTCTGTCCTGCAAAGTTTCTGTTGGAAAATTAGCTGTCTTATTGGAGCTCCTTTATAGGCACCTAACTTCTTTTCTCCTGTTGCTCTTAAGATTCTCCCCTTGTGTTTAACCTTTGGTTTTAATTAGGATGTGTCATGGTGTGGGCCTCTTTGGATTCATCTTGTTTGTCAGTGTGCACTTCTCGTGATTCTTTTGCCTAGTTAGGGAAGTTTTCAATCATTATTTCATCAAATGGATTTTGAGTTTCCTGCTCTCTTTCCTCATCTGGTTCCTATGATGTGATGTCGTTATGCCTGTTTTTGTCCAGGAGGACCCTTAACCCATCCTTATTATGGGAGAATTCTTCTTTTTTTTTATTGCTCTTCTGCTTGGATGTTTTCTGCTACCTCATCTTCGAAATTGCAGATTTAGTCCTCTACTTCATCTAATCTACTGTCAATTCCCTGTAAGGTATTCTTCATTTTAGTTATAGTATTCTTCATTTCTGACTGATTCTTCCTTATGTTTTGTATCTCCATTTTTATGTTTCTTATCTCTTTGTCATTGTTCACACTGAAATTATGGAGAAGCCTTATAAGCAGTGTTTTGAATTCTGTATCTGACAGTTTCCTTGCCTCCATTGTGTTTAGTTCTTCTTCTGGAACTTTGTTCTGTTTTTTATTTTGGAACATGTTTCTCTATCTCCTCATTTTTTCTGCCTCCTCCTCTTTGTATCTATGTATTAAGTAGGGCTTCTCTGTCTCCCAGTCTCAGTAGATTCACCATATGTAGTGTGTGTCCCGTGGATCCTAATGTCGCCATCACCCTGGTCTCTTGAACTGGATGCTCAAGGTGTGGCTGTTGGATAGGTATTATGTGCCCACCTGTTGTAGTTGAGCCTTGGTTGTTGTTTGGTCATCAGTGGGGGAGAATGATCCTCAAGCTGATCGGCAGTGAAGGACATGCTTGTTCAGGCGCTGACCCTATAGAACAGAATGGTCCTCAGCAGGGTTTTGGTGCCTTCTCAGTAAACTCTTTGGTGTGTCAACTCTAGAGTCCGCAGGATGATTCTGGAGTTTTGTCCTAACTCCAAAACTAAGGGTAAAGGCCCTCGGGTGTTCTGGGAGGGTGCCCACTTCAGGCCAAGTTTAGCAGCAGCTTCGGCCATCTTAAATGTGACACTAAGCAATCCGCAGATGGCTGTTATTTATGCTGAAACTGGAGGTGCCTCAAGAGGCCACTCCTCAAGGCAAAGATGGCTGCCACTAATGCAGTACTTGGGGCTGCTTGGCAAGATGTATGGAGCTCGCTGAGGCCAGATTCTGTTTGTTTGGGGTGTGCAAAGCTTTGAGAGATTTCAGGATGTTCCATAGCATGAGCCAAGACAGGCTGATTGTATGGAGAAGCCACTGGAAGCAGCTTCTGTGCACCTTCATGTTGAGAAAGGGGGACTCCAAGTGACTCCCGAGAGTGGGGTGACCTGTGTTAGTTATGTTGACAGAGACTCAGATATAGCAGCTCCCTGGGTCTGCACGCTGGGCTCAACAAAGCAACAAAGGCTTCTGCCCGCACTTCTGTCTGGGAGAAAGCCACCCCTCCGCCCTCGCTCCGAAGACTGACAACTCAGTTTCTTCTGTGTGGCCCTGGCACCTTTGAACAGCTGCCTCAGCACTGGAACTCACAGTGAGCGAGTCCATTAGCAGTAAGTCTATGTGTGCATGGCCCCTTAGGAGGCCATCTATCTCACTCAGTCACAGTCTCTACTGGTTTTCGCAGACAGAAGTGTGGGGACTTCTCTTCCTGGCAATAGAACCTTGGTCTGGTGAGTCCAGTGTGGGCTTGGGACATAAGGCTCCTCCAGGGGGACCCCGACAGCTGAGATGTCTTTTCTGATTTCTAATCACCACAAAGGGGTGTTGGCCACCCTGTTCTGGGTCTTCGTTTCTCCTACCTGTCTTGAGGTGGCCTCTTCTGTGTGACCCCAGTCAGAAGACTTCTGTTCACCTGGAATTCAGGCAACTCCCAGTGATGGTCATTCGATAGTTGACTTGTTCTTTTGAGGTGATCCAGGGATGAGGTGAGCATAACATGTAACTACTTTTCCATCTCTACCAGAAAAATCTCATCTGTCTTGTTAAATGTATCATCACTGTGTTCACTTTTATTATTGTATCACGTTTCATTTGTGGACATCCCCGGTTTGTATATCCATTCTTTTGTTAGTGAACATTTGGCATGTTTCCAGTTTGTGCTACAACAGGGTGGAATTTATCGACATTCAAAAAGAAAGCACAAGTTTTCTCTGTAATTGGATGTTCTTGCACAAGCGGAAAAAGGAAATTAGTGCTTCATAGAATGAAATTTCTCAGGGAAGTGCAGCCAGTTAGGAATCTAAGTGGACTTTCAATATTTCTTGAGAAACTACAATTTTGTTGCTCTCCTGATTTTCTCTGTTGAGGGAACTTCCCTGTTTGAAGAGGAAACAAGAGAACTCGAGGAAAGTAAAATGGATGAAATCTTTTAGATTCCTAAAGTCTTGACGAACTCATAGAGGAGGAGTACATATCCTGAGGAGAATAGGAAGAGGACATTGTGGTGGCGTATGACATGTCTAACAAGACACCTTCGTCAAATAAACAATAAGCTTTTGGGGCAGAAAAACAGCTCTCCACAGATAATATTACTTTCTTTGACTATAATAACAGAGGACTGTGTTCAGAAGTTGTGGGGTTTCATCTCACCTCCACCTCTGACCATGGACCAGCTACATAAACTCTCTATATTTCAATCACTTGTGTGGAAGAGGAGGCTATCTGCCCTGTGTTCCCTCTGCGTTAGAGGACTGTTTGCTTCCTGGTGCTCAAAACAACCCAGTACATTCCTAAGAGATGCCAAGGGTCAGCCAGAAAGAGGAAGGTGAAAACGCGTCATGAACCATGAAACACCCTACTCATTGGCCAGTATGACAGCTGTCACTTCCTGGCTCTTCCTCAGAGTCCAAGCTGGGACTGAGGTGATGGCTGGAGATGGCATGAACATGGGCCGTGCTGCACTTTATCTGTCTGGGAGTGCTGTCCTCAGGGACACCATTCTTCCGGGTCTCCACAATAAATGTCCTGGCACTTCTCAATTTTCACCTCCAGGCCAAATGCCACATGCCAACCCTCTACTCCTGAATACCCTAGAAGTATCTCTGTGAGGGAGAAAATGTTTAAAAAATTCCACCAGCCTTTACAGCATCCTGAGTGTGTTCTCTACCAACAGGAAATGAACAGGATACATTGTCTGGTCTTCTTCCTGTAAAACATAAAGCAATTCCCTTAAAGAATGTTTCCAAGGAATCCTTCAGAAGATCTTGAAATTCTTTTTCCTTTTCTCCATTTACACTGATCCCGCAAAGCACACCCTGCCATGGCAATCCCCCTACCTTCTGTGTTGAAATTCTTTATCATCTTGCTCTCTCTTGAGATGGAAGGCGAAAGAGGATCAAAGGACCACTTTCCACAGCCCAAGCCAGTTCAGTAACTTCGCTCTATGACTATCAGGCTGCAGGTGTGCTGTCCTCTGCTTGGTCTGCAGCTCCCCTCTGGGATAAGGTTGGCCTTTGTCACACTAACTATAGGAAAAGATTTCTTTGGAAGGTAAGTGATGTTTCCCTAAAAGCCGTTTTACAAGCCATTGTTGCAGTTGCATGGAGAATATGATCGACTCAGTCCCTGGCCGGCCCGGAAGTGCTGACGGGTGCAAGAAGCCAACCAGCTCCTTCAAAACACGTGCTAAGGAAGCCATGAAATCTTTAAATGCAAAAGGGTATAATACGTTCAAGTTCCCAATGATTGAGAGCTGCGGACATTATGCAAATAAAGGTCAACAGGGAAAGGACATTTACTAAATAATTCTATTATTATTTTACAAGATCTCCACTAGAGAGAAAGAGTCTGTGGCCAGTAAACCAAATCTAATCAAAAGTTAACAGGGCTAGTTAATATTCTAGCAAAGGACCCGACCAAAGTGGGTCCATAGGCAATGTTTTCAGCACACATATTTACATAGCTGATAGACTTACATTAGTGGGGGAAATGTTTTCAAACACTGTGCTCTCACAGACTCAAATATCCTTTGAGAAGGACCTTCCATATTTGCCCTTTGATTTCTCTCTTGTGAACTCAATCAACCCTCAGTGTGTGGCTGTGAGATCAAATTATGTCTAATTTTTAACCGATTCATGATGAAACTATTCAGTCATTTATTTAATTTTGATTGAGGCCCTTTAAACATCTGAAGAGTTGTGAGTGATCAAGCATCACGAGTAGAAGGTGTGTGTCTTGCCTGTGCTATAGCCCTAAGGTCCTTGGTTGAAAGATTTCGGTGGCACTAAAAGAATTTATTGTTGTGCGAATGAGCTGAAGTAGTTGGCTCTCTCTTGAGTTGGCCTTAAACATGATTTTCAAGTGAAATCCATTGAGGGCATCCTGGGGGCTTACCTACCAGTTACCCAGGTAGCTAGTTGGAACACTCATGAGGTTTGGGAGAAAAAATCATTCAACAGTTCAGAAGGGCCTGTCTTTTGGGTAGGGTTCTGGGCGCAGTTACCTAAATTTGTATGAATAAGACTTATGCTCCTAGTGCAAACTTGCTGAAAATTATCTTAACTGCGGTTTTAACGATCATCAGAAGAGTAGAAATATTGATCACCACTGCCACCAACCACACACGACTATACATGCTGAATGAGAAAAGCAAATGTGAGCTGAAGGTCTGAAAACATGGTAGACCTACCATCCACCCCAGCAATAGTATGCTAAGACATCTACACATGAGAAATGAAACTTGGCATTAGTGTGCAAGTGCATGTGGGTACAGTATCTCTGCTCATAACTGCCCCATTTCTCAAACAACCCATTGCACAGAAAACTACCTTAAACCTTCAAAAAGCAAAAGTAGACCTGAAGAAAGGGAAAGACGTATCCTATCATTGCTGAAGAAGACTCAATGTTATACATATGTCAGTTATCCCTAAGTTAACTTGTAAACAGCATGATTCTCGCAGAAATTTAAGCATTCTTTTTCAGTCTGGTGTAAGAGAAGTTGATTAGAAAATTCAAATGGAAAGATAAGTAGAAGTAACTGAGAATGTACTCAGGGAGGGAAAAGGAATAAGCATAGCTCATCACATAGTATTCTAAAATCAGAATATAACATCTTTAAGAGCATTGTACTGGCACATTAGTACATAAATACACTAAAAGAATCAAATAGGACTCCAGAAATAGACCCAGTATTAATGCAAATTAAGCATATGAAAAAAACGGTATCTGCAACTGGGAGAAAAGATCTTTTGTTAATTAAGTGGAACAGGTACAAAGAAGAATCTATCAGGGAGGTAAATTTGTCCAAATATATTACATTGAATATCAGGGTAAATTCCAAATGAATAGCAAATAAAAAAAAAAACATTCAAGCACTAGGGAAAAAATGAAGAAATGCTTTTATAATACGAGAGTGGAGAAAAGATACCGAGATTTTGACTCAGAACTCAGAAAAAGAGATTGATAAATCTGAAAAGATGTACACTTCATAAAAATCTTTGCATAACCAAATATATAATAAGCAAAGTTTAATAAAAAGGACAAATTAAAAAAGGTGTTTATAACTGAAAGACACTAGACAAAGGGCAACTCTTCATGCTCTATTAAGACCTCCTAAAAATAAAGAACACCAGCGAATCATTAGAAGAATGGGCTGAAAATAGGTAACTGCGATAGGCATGTTGTGAAATGGCCCCAGATGCGTCCCATTTTCCTCACTTTTACGCCCTCGCTCTTCTTCCATTGAGCACAGGCGAGACCTAATGGCATGCCTCTGATAAATAGAAAACGGCAAAAGTTATGCAACGTGACTTCTGTGATTAGGTTATGTAAACCTATGGCTGCCATCTTGCTGGCACCCTCTTGCTCTCTCACTTACTTGCTCTGATGAAGCCAGCTGCCATCTTTTATGACGCTCGACGGAGAGGTCCATCTGCCCAGATACTGAATACTCTGGCAAACAGCTTGTGAGGAACTCAACAAATGAATCCTGCCGGTGACAACGTAAGCACGCTATGAACTGGATCCTTCCTCCTGAGCCTTCAGATGAGACCACAGGCCCAGCTGACATTTAGACTGGGGCTTTGGAAGAGAATGTGGCATAGAGCAGACATCTGCGCAACCTAGGCCATGGATCGGTACCTGATAGTGGCCTATCAGGTACAAGGCCAAGAGAGCTAAGTTTCGTCTTATTTGCAGCTGCTCCCCAGTGCTGACATCACTCCCTTGGCTCTTCTTAAGTTCATTAGGCATTCGGTCCTCATGGGAGAACCAGTCCCAGGTGTCATAATGGTTGGGGACTGCTGAAGTAAAAGATCCAGCTAAGCTGTGCCCAAACTACTGATCCACAGCAACTATGAGATAACAAATAAATGCCTGTTGCTTGAAGCCGCTAAACTTTGGAGCAATTGATTACTTGGCAGAAGATAACATATCATGAAGTAAAAAAAAAAAAAAAAATAGCCTTGAAACATTTGAAAAAATGCTCAACTCACTAAGAAGAGTAATATACATTAAAATGACACCGAGATACCATTTCTGACCTATATCTTGAAGAAAAATTCAAAAGTTTTACAGCGTATTTTTTCCTAAGAAAGCACTGAAGCAGACATTCTCATAGCTTGCTCAGGGGGATGCAAAATGTTCATCCCTATAGAAGTAGCAGCAACACATATTTTTAAATGACAAAGTCCTAGGAATCTAGCCTGAAGATGCTGGCAAAATATAAAACGATGTAGCACCATGGAATACCATACATACATATGTACATACCATGCTGGCTGAATAAACTAGGGTACATTCATATGATGAAATAGTATGCAGCCAATAAAAGTAGAAAGATTTCTACACACTGATATAGAGTGATCTGCAGGAATTTGTCAAGTCAAAAAAGCAGGGTGCCAAATTACACACACACACACACACACACACACACACACACACATACACACACAGAAAACTTTGATTGCATTCTGAAAGAGATGGAATAAATATGAACACACAAGCCTTACGTTTGCAAAAGAAAACAAGGGGAGAAAAAACAAAATTAAAGTTACCTGAGATAAGCGAGAATCGAATCGAGATTAGAATAGAAATTTATTCAGACATTCTCTGAATAAAACTCATTCAAGAACTTTGACTTTGAAATTCCGTAAATAATTTCCTTAAAAATAGAAAACAAGGTGAAATGAATAAGCTATTCAAGTTGGTGATAGAACTATGCAACTATCATTAATGGTTGATGGTATTACCATTATTCCATCAAAATCATTTAGAATGTAGCATTTTGACTCCATATCCTTAATGCAATACATTTTAAAGACAAACAGGGCTTAAATCTTCACTGTATTCTGTAGCATTATAGCTAATAATGATACCAGTAATATATAATAATAATTATATATATATAATTTTAATATTATCTATCATAGAATAAGCAAATAAGTAGGCTAATGTTGGGTCTTCAAGTGTGAAAGAAAGAAATGCGGCATCAAATTACAGCCAAATAAAAATTGTCTAAGTAAGATCGAACATAATTTTGTAACACATTAATTTTTTTCTTCTTAAAAATTCATATATCCTAGTTCGGTTAACTAAAATACCTAGATATAACGGCAATCCAGTAGAATGAGACCCAAATGTGGTTTCTAAATACCATCTCCCTGTCTAGGGCTCACTGCAAGAGTGACATGGCTGATTGAATGTCTAGGCCCTGAAATATACAGGACATGAGTAGGATACCTTGTTGAGAGACAAAAAAAGAAAGCCTCAGAGACTAATGGGGACTGTTAATGGTTTTTCTTTTGGGTGTGATGACATGTTCTCTAATTAGAGAGTGGTGATAGCTGCACAACTATGTGGATGTACTAAAAACTACTTACTGGTACAAGATAGAGTTTGAATATTATGTTATGTGAATGACACTTCAATAAAACGATTATTAACGAGCTAATAAAAATTAATATGCATATCAATTATCTAACAGTAAATTTGATATACACATTTAAAGTAAAATAATAGTTTAGAAAAAATAAAATAAATAAAACAGTAATTCAAATTAAATAGCACGTATTTATTATTATTATTTTTGCCTAGACCACCTGCTCTTCTTAACTGGTCTCCCATCCAAGTGCTAACCAGGCCCAAGCCTGCTTAGCTTCCAAGATCAGATGTTGGGCTTGTTCAGGGTGACATGGCCACAGAACATGCTCTGTGGCCCCACTAGGCTTTGATCCCAGGACCTTCTGTGTGTAAACCAGATGTGATAACCACTGGACTATGACACCCTGTCCTAAAATTGCATTGAAGTTAAGTGTTTGGAATAACAAAACATAAAGGCTAATGGGAACCACCAGCACTCACTCTGTGAAGACCATGAGAATCATGACCAACTCTGAGTCACTGGAAGCATCTCTCACTTAATGGGGATGGCCAGAGAATTCATCAGCAAGTGAAGAGTTTCACTGAGTGGTTCAACTCTGGATTCCAGGAGGAATATGGCTAGTAGCAATGTATGCCAAACACGCAGTTACAATGTAAATTTTCAGTGGGGAAAACATTGATGATGTAGGATATAAATCTCAGAGGAATGGAAATCTATGAAAAAAAACTTACGAGATACAGAATGTAGCAAAGCATCGCTGGAAAACTCTTTTTAAAAAGCTGAATACAAATAAAAGAGGATTTATTTTCAAAGAATACAATTTTGGAAAATGATACTCAAGCATCTATGCTTCTGGGAAATGTATTCCAGCATCACGTGAACAAGCATGAGTCATAAAAGAACTACAGTCTCTGATAAAGGAGTTAGAGCTATTTTCAAACATTCTAAAAAAATGCTGAACCTGCAATTGAGATGATAACACTATCACGTTCTTCTTTGTCCCATCCATGGACTTCAGCCAAATCATAAGCTCTCACAGGTAGGAGAAGCTCAAAAGGCAAGCACAAAATCAAACTCCCGGCCACGGACGGGCTAATGTCTCCACACTCTCAAGACAGGAAAGATGGCTGCTCAACACTACTGCGTTTAAAATTGACATTGCTCCTGAGATGGTGCTTCTGCAGTAAAATCCTACCCTTTCCAACGGTGATATGCCTTCTAGTCATCTTTCTTGAAAGGAAAATGACGTTAGCAATGATTTGATTTTATTAAAAATGTTTTTCTTAAAGTGTAAAATCTATCAATCAGTGCTGCTTAATCTAATGCTTTTAAGCAGGCTATATCTGTACTTATTAATATTCTAGGTCGTTTTTTGACTGCTAAAGTTAATTTTTTAAGGGAAATGACCTAAGCTGACAATTATGAAAAAGAGGAGATTCTAACATGTCTGTGAAACAAGAATTCAAATTTTGGAAATCGTCACTTACTTGGAAAATGAGATCCATGAATAGGTTTCAAAAGAGTTGTGAATCTGTGCAAAATTTGGTGTGTATGGGAATTATTCTAGGAGGAATTTCTGTGAGATTAAGAACCACCACTATACAAATTAATTAGGTCGAGGAAATAAATATGCTTTAACTTCAATATCTAACATTTGATGAACATAGTTAATTGTACGGCCGATAGGTCTTTTTATCTACCATTTTGTTTTTTCAAAAAAATATTTTTATAGAATATATTTTATTAAGTGTTCTTTGAGGTAAATAGTACACTGTCCTGAATAAAGGTGTTTTATCATGAAATAATGCCAATAGAATTATGTCAGAGAGCATGTGTGCCTGTGGCTCCATTGCCAAGGATGGGACAATTTGATCTTAAAAAAAAAAAAAATCAATCGAGCGAAACACTTTGACTTCATAGACCCCAAAATGACTGTAAAAGAACATTTATGAATGAGATAATTAGGGAAGTTTAAGTATGGACTAGGTATTCGATAACATAAGGAAATTATTGTTAACTTTCTTGGGTGTAACAGTGATGAGGCACTTGTTTTTAAAAAGGCGTCCTATCTTTTAGAAATGTGTGTTGACGTATGCATGGATCAAATAATACGTTCCAGGGAGTCGCTCCATAACTAATTCAAGGCTGGGACTGGTGAGAGTCAGTGAAGTTAAAGATGACACATAATTATCCAGATATTGATAACTCTTGATGCTGAAGTAATTGCATCTGAAATTTTTCAAAATAAAAACTTATAAACAATCCCATGAATTCATACTCAAGATTTGAGATGATACTTCAAAAGACAAAAGGGGAAGCAAGATAGCAAAAACAATTTCTAAAACAATACATTTGTCCAAACCAATGATCACCTAGGGAATTCTCCTTCACTCTGGAATCATCAAAGGACAATTACCATATGCAACCAGGTATAATGCATTTTGGAACATGGCACCGCCTTTGAAATACTCTTCCTCAAACAGCTGACGTAGAATCTAATCAAGCCTCAAGAGGTAACAAGTTTAAGAACAGCACAAGTCACTCACTTCCTGCAGCAAATCAAAATCATTTTTTACAAACAGGGCAAAAGGTGTGTGGCAGGGCAGTGCTTTAAATTAAGACTCGAGAGATACAGTGAGCACCTCAGGAGGAAAAACAAGAAAACTGTAGAATTACTTTTAAGAAATTTAACAATTATAAGTATTTGATGAGAAGGAATAATTGTTAATTTTGAAAGGTATGATATGATGTATTATACCTTAAGAAATGCCCATTTATGTTAAGAGAGTAAAATTCAAATATACAGGGATGAAGTGACATGGTGTCTGGGGTTTGCTTTAAAATTTATTGGAGAAAGAAAAATAGGTTAGAAAGGAAGGAAGAAAGAGAAGAAAAAGCTAATATGGCAGAATCTTGATAACTGTGCAGTCTGGTAATAGATGTCGGAGGCAGGATTTCTTATAGTATTCTCTAGACTTTTGCACATTTTGGAAAATTGTACATTATGGAAGGTATTGTTACCATGCTATAGGTAACACAGTTGATATTTTTAGAGTTTAAGAGTGAGATGTAAAACTTTCAGACACTCTTAGTTTCATCCAATATGTTTATCATATTGCTTAACTAATAGTTAAAATCAAGAGGTAGTAAGACCAACTGGCAGGGGGGCAAGATCCTCCTTTAAAAAATGAAAGTTTCTTAATTCAATCAATGAACATATTTGGACAGAGAAGATAAAAAGAAACTGGTTGGGCAACTCTATACTCAAAACTACCTTTGCCATGGTCTTCAATTCTTGAAAAGATTTCATAGAGCACCCTAATACTACTTCCCAGACACTCCGGGTATTCTTGGGTATGCAAAACCAACACACATGAAATTTCATATTTGCCAACTTTTGGGATGTACTTTATTGCATTCGGGGGGGGGGGTCTCGACACAGAGAAAATACATCCCAAATGACAATAAAAAGTCACCGGCCAGACCAGCTACAAGAAAGGCAATGCCTACTTCCAGTGTATCTGGATTGAAGGCCACAGAGAAAGAATTTGGGAAGGATATACCCTCTTCGTTCATCATGTCCCAGTAATCCCAGATGGCAGCAATGGAGATAAAAATACTGGCCACTACGTTCATAAATTCTGAAGTGGTAATTAGGTCGTATGTGGCACACGTATGAACATCTGCCATGTATACATTCCTTAATGCACACACCACCATAGCTTTTCCCGGCAGCTCTAGGATGCTGGCAGCCAGTAGGAGGTGCTGAGAAAAACGAATATCAAGCGGGAGGTAGGTATCCCAGTTGGAGTAACGATGGTAAGATGTGACTGTGTTGAAGAAACCATTGAGGTTTAAAATGCACAGTTTCCACACTCCCACACGGGTTAGACCATGAAAGTAGTGCGCCAGGTCGTCCATGTTCCACATCCGCCACACCGCGAAGCCTATGGACATGGTGGTGAGGATGCAGGCTACTGTGGCCACGACGAAACTTCCCAATTGGCAATCAGCATTATCGTCAGGTGAAAACATGGTGACCACGTGCTGAGCGAAACTGCAAACAAATACAGGGCATTATGAAGGTGGGACCCTCAGGCCTGGAACAGCCCCCCATGGGTAAGTGGTGCTCCATCAGAGAATGGAGGTCTGTGACCCATGTTCTGCTGACAGGCTCTCACAGACCCCAGGATGGGAGCATGAACTCTGTCTCTAAAGCTAAGTGGTCCTTCGCTGTTGGCAAAGCCACTTTAGAGAAGTCACTCTGTCCTCAACTTAAATCATCAGATTCTTCAAAACAGTTTTGTATCCCATCCCCAGTCCTGTTGCAGAAAAGCCCAATGCAAGAACTTACAGTGATGTATATCTGCCAGGGCAAGGGGCTTCCTGAGCCAGGGACAATATGAGTGTGGTGAAGGCAGTTTGCAGGGGAGAAGGGATGTAAGCTGATTTCATGAAAGAGTGAGGTGCTGAAGAGAAAGCAATGGTATAAATTACAATGTCTACTCTGAAAGCTACACTGAGAGCTGTATTTCTAGCCCAGCGCTGATGACCTGTTGAATCAAAACTTCTTTATATAAAATCCTAGCATCTCTGGTAGCTGGGCAACGTGGCCATGATCTGCATGACACTATTCTCACTCTCACATAACTCTTACCGAACTCAATGACCCAAGATAGAGGGTGGAATTGAAGTTGGAGAAATGTATACCTTTGCTCTTGGCTCTAGAGAAATGTTTCTAGCCCTCGTTCTGGGGTTACTGGCTCAGAAACTTGATATCTCGTTTACACACAGGCCCACTGGCCTCTTCTCTCCAATGGGACCTAGAAGGATGCTGTGTGAAAGTCTCAGTTAAGTCATATGGGTCACTGAAGTACATTTTCACACTACATACGTGCTTCTCTATGATTTTAAACCCTTTAAAAATGTTTTTGGAATAACGAGGCCATTGTGAAATGGAACCATGTAGGAAGTGTAGCTGTTTTATTGGGCATCTACTCTATGGTAAACGAAAAGTCCACTTAAGAGAATTCTAAAGAAAAGAAGCTATTTCTCTCAAGTGACTCAAGTGCATCTTCCCCATTCCTTCCTGGGCACACTTTTCCCATTGATGTGTGTCTTTTGTAAAATAGCTTTCTTGAGTCATAATCTACACACAATGAAAATCTCTATTTAAAAATGAACAATTGGGTGGATTTCTGTACATTCAAAAGATTATGTAACCATCACCATTAATTCCAGAATGGTTCAATCAGAGAGAGAGAGAGAGAGAGAGAGAGAGAGAGAGAGAGAGAGAGAGAGAGAAGCAAGGAAGGAAGGAAGGAAGGAAGGAAGGAAGGAAGGAAGGAAGGAAGAAAACAAGAAAGAATGAAGGAGAAGAAAAGAAGGAAGGAAGGAAGGAAGGAAGGAAGGAAGGAAGGAAGGAAGGAAGAAGGAAGGAAAGAAAAGGAAGGAAGGAAGGAAGGAAGGAAGGAAAAAAGGAAGGAAGGAGGGAAAAAAAGAAGGAAGAAAAGAAAAAGAAAGAAAGAAAGAAAGAAAGAAAGAAAGAAAGAAAGAAAGAAAGAAAGAAAGAAGGAAAGAAAGCAATGATGTACCTATTAGCAGTCAATCCCCAGTCTCTCCTGGCCCCAGTTCCTGGCAACCTCCAATATGCCTCCACAGATTTGACTATTGTGGATATTTCATACAAATAGAAACATACAATTTGTGGCCCTTGAATCTGGCTTTTAACTGAGCACAATGTTTTTCATGTTTACTCATTCATGTATCAGTACTTCATTCCTTTTCATGACCCAGTAATATTGCACCATATAGGTATAGCACCGTTTGTTTATGCTCTTAGCAAGTGATGGGCAATTAAACTGTTTTCACTTCATGTTCACAGCAGCATCATTCGTGCATAAGTCTCTGTGTGGGGGTATATTTTCATTTCTCTTGGGTATGTATCCAGGAGTGGAATGCTGGGTCACAAGGTAACTCAATCTGTAACATTTTGAGTCCCAGCTAATGTTTTCCAAAGTGGTGGCTTCAAATCACAGCAGAGCACTACCCAACCACCTCCTCAAACAACAAACCCAAGGGGCAAACTTTGCGGGCAGCAGAGACCTTCTAAAACAAATCCTGCTCTGTAGGTTCTGTCGCTGCACAGCAATTCCTTCACTGCAGTCACAGCCAATCAGCCTGAGGGTCAATCCCTCCCAGTGATGTGCAAACAGCAACCATGGCTCAACTGCAACAGGAGGGCGCACACAACCCAGGCAAAAGACACACCTAGAGCACCTGGCTCAGGTAAGCAGGGAGATGGTGCTACTAGGACCCATTGGTCATATACTAACTACCTAAGGTCACTCCAATAAGACTGAGAGACAGAACAGCCCTACCTAATACACAGAAACAAACACGGGGAGGTAGCCCAAATGGAAAGACAGTAAAACATGTCCCAAATGGAAGAACAGAGCAAAGCTCCAGAAACGGAACTAAACACTTTGGAAGCAAGCAATCTACCAGATGCAGAGTTCAAAACACTGCTTATAAGGATGCTCCATGACCTCAGTGAGAACAACTACAAAGAGATAGAAAACATAAAAATGGAGATTAAAAAACAACAACAACAAAAAAAAGAACCAGTCAGAAATGAAAAAAACTGTAACTGAAATGAAGAATACCTTAAAGGGAATTGACAGTAGATTAGACGAAACAGAGGATCGAATCGGCAATTTGGAAGATGAGGTAGCAAAAAACACCCAAGCTAAACATCACAAAGAAAGAAGAATCCAACAACAACAAAAAAAATGAGGATAGTTTAAGGGGCCTGTGGGACAACATTAGGTGTAACAATATGCACATCATAGGCACCGGGAGGAGCAGAGAGAGCAAGGAATTCAAAAACTATTTGATGAAACAATGATGGAAAACTTCCCTCACCTGGCAAAAGAATCACCAAGAGGTGCACAGTGACAAACAGGATGAACCCAAACAGGCCGACATCATGACATATCTTAATTAAAATGCCAAAGGCTAAAGGCAAGGAGATAATCTTAAGACCAGTAGCAGAAAACCAGTTATTTGCCTACAAGCGAGCTCCCATAGCAGGCTATTTTTCCAAAAGAAACTTGGTAGGCCAGAAGACATTGGCAAGAAATAATCAACATGATGAAAAGAGAGTACCTACAACCAAGATTATTCTGTCCAGCAAAGCTATCATTTAGAATCGAGGGGCAGAGAAGAGCTTCCCAGACAAGAAAAAGCAAAAGGCGTTCATCAACTCCAAACCAAGAGCAACTTTTTTAAGAAGAAAAGAAAAAAATTACATATATATATATATATATATATTACATTATATATATATATATATATATATATATATATATATATATATATATATATATATAAATAAATAATAAAATGGCAATTTATGCTCATCTGTTAAGAATTACTTGACAGGTACATGGGTTAAATGCTGCAATCAAAAGACATAAGGTGGCTGAAGAGATAAGAAAACAAGACCTTTACATGTGCTGCCCTCACACACCCTTAGAAAAGACTCACTTTACATCAAAAGAAACACACAGACTGAAAATACAGGGATGGAAAAGTAGATTTCATGTACATGAAAAGAAAAAAAAAGAGCTGGGTTAGTGGCATTTCTACTTGACAAAATGGATTTAAAACCAAGACTGTAACAGGAGTCAAAACAAACAAACAAACAAACAAACCATAACCGCACTACTGGGTATTTACCCTAAGAAACCCAAACAACTACTTTGAAGGGATGTGTGCATCCACATATTCATTGCAGCATTATTTCCAGTGCTCAAGATATGGAGGCAGCCAGGATGAAGAAATAAAGGGTCAATCATGAAGAAACCAAGAGGTGGCACATGTATACAATGGAATATTACTCAGCTAGAATTTGAAATGAAATCTTGCCACCTGCAACAACATGGGTGGACCTGAAATGTATCGTGCTGAGTGGAGTAAGTCCGAGAAAGACAAATGCCATATGATTTCGCTTACAGTGACATCTAAAGGACAAAACAGAAACAAACTCATATATACAGAAAACATTTTGATGGTTATGAGATGAAAGGGGGTTTGGGGATGGGAGAAAAAAGGGACAGGGTTAAGAAGTACAAACTGGTAGCTGCAAACATATGTATCAGATGAGTACTAAATTTATGGGGTGATAAATCTACTGTAAGTTTTATAAATGTCTAATTACATTGTTGTTCACCTGAGATATTTTATGCCAAGCGTATGTTTAAAAATATAAAATTTAAAAAAAATATGAAAAGGGAAAATAACATCTTAGTGTTATTACAAAACGAGTAAAAAAAACCTTTAAATTTAAACTTAGAATTACCCCAAGACTCAGCAATCCCACATTTAGAGATACACCCAAAAGAAGAGAAAGCAAGGACTGAAACAATTATTTGCACTGTAGTGTACATAACAGCATGTTCACAACAGCCAAGAGATGGACACAGTACAAATGTGCATCATGGATGGATGCGTAGACAAAATGTGGCATATACACTCAAGTAATGACTAACTTGTTTGTGCAAGTAACATGTTAAAGTGACTGAGATCTGAACTTCAAACCAAAGACTATTTGTGGTTGGTGTGCATCTGCTCCATTCCAGGGCAAGCAGAGAAGAATAATCCATGAATATGGAGTAAGACCTCAAATTCACCTGTGTTCCATAAATTTTCATAGATATTATATCACCCTGAATCTTAAAAATTAATCTGTGCCCATAATAGAAAATTGACAATCCCCAGAAATGTACAAGGAAAGAAAAGTATATCCATTAGCTTACTTTACCAGAGAGTCAGGATTGTGAGATCCTGATCAAGGGATGTAGAAAGGGCAGGGTGCATGGGATACTTCTGACGAAGTCAACAATCTCATTTTGGGGTGCTAATCTTGAAATTGGTTTTCATGCTTGATACTAGCTTACTTGAACTAGCATGAAGTTTCTTTTCGTAAACAAACAAACAAATAAAATACTAGTAATATGACCATGTTTAGATAGGTTGGAAGCTTCAAGTTTTGGCTCTCATTTTTTATTTCATTTCCTTCTTTGTTATCTCTTTCTACTTATTTTTTTTGTTATTTGTTCAACTTTAATAAAATATTTTAATGAACGCCTTTGTTACTATGTAATATATCTATATATCTGTATATCTCTCTATCCAAGTTAAATTAGATAAATATTTCTACTGGGCAAATACCTCACAGGGCACTCCATCAGGGCTCTATAATTTCTATATCCAATAAATATTGTCCACCTGTCCTATCAAAGGTGTACCACTTCACGTTTTTAAAACAATGTATGAAGACACATTCCCCATTCAATATGCAACCCTACACAATAGTAGGTGTCAGATCTCAGTTTTGTTTTTACTCTGAGCAACATGGAGGGTAGGAAGTTGTAGGAATGTCTGAGTTTGTTTTCCCTGATTTTCAGTAAGGTCCAACATCTTCCTGTTGGGCAGTAAATTGTTTCTTTCTACCATTCTATTGAAATCCAAACGTACTACTGAAATCTTAAATATTTCATTTTCAAGTTTTGATGATGATCTCTGACAAATTTGGTTACAGGAGACCTAGCTCATGTAGTTACCAATATATATCTTAATAGTAAATTCATGATTCTATACATATGTTTCTAATCTTTTGGGTTTCCTTTGGATTCGTTTGGGTGCCAATACATTTATTTCATTAAAATTTGTTCTCATTTCTTTTTTCTGCTCAACGAATTGTAACGATAATGTAGGCCACAAAATAGCTAACATTTTCCCTTCATGGTCTGGAGGTTGATCATGTCCAAAAAGAAATATCACACAGCTGACCAAATGTATAGGCAGCAGAAGGGTGTGGCCTAAAGAGGCCTGGAGCTTGGCTAAGCTGAAGTAAATGCTGCGACATGGCCCGAGCTACTTTTTACTTTCGGACAGAGAATCCTGGCCCAGGCCATGCTGTCATCGCCCCTTCTCAACTAACGCTCCCTGGTTTCCTGAGAGGCTTCACATGCCATCTCACTGGAGTGCCCGCGGGCCCGGCAAAACAGCCTGGACGCTCTCTAGGCACCTTCCCCAGCCCGATCTCCCCGGGACGGCCAGCGCCAAGCAGATCCCAGCGTCACGCCTCAACTGCCTGCCCCCGACACCGGACGCCAGGTACCGTGGGGTCCTCACGTAGACCTGCTTCCGTTCCTTGGGCGTGCACACGGGGGCTCGGCAAGAAATGACTCCTCGATCCCGGGCCACTCGACTTCTCGTTGGGGACCCCTGGGCCGGGCCGACGCTCTCAGCCGGGCTGTCCTTCGCCGCGCGGGAAGTTTAAAGGTGTCCCCGTGCTCTGAGCCTCACGAACTCGCCACACCCTGGCTTTGGACCGAGCCCGAGTGTCTCCAGGCGTCTCTCACTGTCCGCTGGGACCCAGATCCGCAGCGAGAAACCCGGCATCAGCACCCGGCTGACCGAATAAAGGGATCCCACCAAGCTGGTCTCCATGTTGACGCGCATAAAGCAGCAGGAGGCCATTTTCCGTCACGGGATCCAATAACACACGACACCGACGGCCACATCACATGTCCCCCGCCCTGCGCGATCCGTGCTCCACGCATCCTTGCGCCTCTCGCCGAAACCACAGCCAAGCCAAGGCCGCGCAACGTCTCCCTCACAGCTTAGCTCTCACCTCGGCATCGCACGCATCTACCTGCCACCTCCTTTGCAGGCCAACGGCCCCGACACACCATCCGCACAGGCGCTGCTCGCCACTGACGCTCCGTCGCCCTGCCCGGTCGCCCCCGCGCTCTGACATCTCGGCTTCTGCAAAACCGCCTCCTCGTTTCCAGGAGTCAGGCCGGTCCCTGGGCCAAACGGCACCCGGTGCAGGGGGTCCATCACCGCCATGAGGGCAGGAGCCGCTGACCGATTCCTCCCCGTAGGCTGGCACGAGGTCCCAGCACACTCCGCCAAAGACCCAAGAGAACATTGCAAACTTCACGAGCGACCCAGGTTCCATTTGCCCACAGGACTCGGAACTCATAACCCACAGCGGCACAATTGGAAGCCAGCACTTTCCGACTCCATGTGGGCCATTTTTGGCCGAGTGACCGGTCCACAGCACCCCTCACACCTGGGCCAGTTGGCAGGCATGGCTGCCACGTGTTGCAAGCACCTCACACGGACCCGGGACCATGGATTCCGACAAGTCCTGTGCTCCCCTGCTCACAACTACACGTAGCATACAAGCTAACTGCTACTTGCCGGAACAAGAGAACCAAACGTGTTCCGATCAGGAAGAATGAACCATGCATATTACCATTCTTGCAATTTCTCACTTTGTGAAGTTCAATTGTTTCTTTTCAAGAACAAGGAAAAAGGGGGAAAGAGCAGGAAAAAAAGAAAGAAGAGAAGGAGAAAAAAGAGATGGAGAAGGAGCAGGAGGAGGAGGAGAAGAAAAAAAAAGAAGGAGGAGGAGGAAAAGAAGGAGCAGGAAAAGAAGGAGGAGGAGGAGGAGGAGGAGGAGAAGGAGAATGGAAATGAAGAGGAGCTGAAATTTCTAACAAGTCCAGGAGGCAACAAATTAGAAGGGTGGGTGAGGCCCTAGATAGGCTTCAGAAGACAGGCCCGAACAAAAGACCCATGATTCTCGGTGTTTAGAAGCCCACTGAAATGCTGAGCAATAGCAAGTCTGTGAATACTTTTTCTGTATAAATCATAACAGAGCAAGTAAAATGACGCAGGTCTGCATCGATAAGGGTCAATGTTGGACTCAAAACAATGCGAATAATGGATAGGCACTGAAAACAATCTTGACGGGGAGAATTTTAAATCTGAAGGCAGACAATAGAGTCCAGAGAAGAAATTTCTGGAGGAAGGACAGATCAATGAGTGTAAAAATGAAAACCACTTTCGATGATGGCGATTTCGGGATCAAAGGAGACATAGTCATTCCACAGAGGAATCGTGGAAGCGACCTGTTACCATTTCTGGCTTGAAAATTCACGAAGCAACGATGGCAAAACACTCACCGGGATAAGACGTTAGGGATGACCAGTTTCGTGACTGTGTCTCACTTTTTATGCACTGGACACTTTGGATCGTGGAAAGCCAGTGAAAACAGCCTCAGTGTGGTCGCTGGCAATCAGTCAGGCACGTTGCAAAGCGTCTCACGGCTGGAAACCGAGGCAATCTTTGGAAAAACATACATTAAAAAAATATTTATTTTTTAAGGAAAGAAACTGCTTCAGAAACATTTGATTTGAAAGGGCAGCTTAGAAAACCTGTACCGGAAACACAAGAATATCAAAACGTGTGGATTCCTCTCAGCATCACTTAGTCCTGAATGCGAAGAGAAAGTCCCGTCGGTCAGTCTTGCTTGGATCTGCATAGCGAGTCTCCAGGCGACTTGTGTTTTCTCCAATAGATCAATTCCTGCAGTGAGTATCAGTCAATTGATCCGAAAACCCAAGCCGTACCGATTGCTTTCTGTGAGGAACATGTCAAGAGCACTGAGCTCCCAACAGCAGTGTTCAGCTCCCGCCAGGGTTGGCCTTTGCTGAGCTTTTGCTGCCCTCTCGTGGCAGCACGGAAGAATGCTTCGTGACTCTGCAGGGCTAGGGAACATCCGGCCCAGTCGCCCTGCCATGTCGCCCCCGCGCTCCGAAATCTCGGGTCCTGCGACACCGCCTCCTCGTTCACAGAGTCATGCCGGACTCTGCGCCAAACGGCACCTGGTGCAGAGGCTCCATTGCCACCATGAGAGCAGGGTCAGCTCACCGATTCCTCCCGTAGGTTGGCACAGGGTCCCGGCACACTTCGCCTCAGACCCAAGAGCTCATCGCACACTTCGCAAGCGACCCAGGTGCCATTTGGCCACATGACTCAGAACTCATAAGCCACAGCGGCACAATTGGAAGCCAGCACTTTCCGACTCCATGTGGAGCCATTCTTGGCCGAGTGACCGGTCCACAGCACCCCTCACACCTGGGCCGGTTGGCAGGCACGGCTGCCACGTGTTGCAAGCACCTCACACTGACCCGGGACCACGGATTCCGAAAAGTCCTGTGCTCCCCTGCTGACAAATACACGTAGCATGCAAGCTAACTGCTACTTGCCAGAACCAGTGTATCAAACGCGTTCCGATCAGCAAGAATGAACCATCCATATTACCATTCTTGCGATTGCTCACTTTGCGAATTTCTATTGTTTCTTTTCAAGAACAAGAAGAAAAAAGAGGGAAAGAAAAGGAAACAAAAGAAAGAGGAGAAGGAGAAGCAGGTGAAGCAGGAGAAGGAGAAGCAGGAAGAGGAGGAGGAGGAAAAAGGAGGAGCAGGAGGAGAAGTAAAAGGAGGGGGAGGAGGAGGGGTAGGGGGAGCAGGGGGAGGAGAAGGAGAATGGAAATGAAGAGGAGCTGAATTTTATAACAAGTTCAGAAAGAAACAATTTAGAAGGGTGGGTGAGGCCCTAGATAGGCTTCAGGGGACAAGCCCGAACAAAAGACCCATGATTCTTGGTGTTTAGAAGCCCACTGAAATGCTGAGTAATCGCAAGTCTGTGAATACTTTTTATGTATAAATCATAACAGAGCATGTAAAAGGACACAGGTCTGTATCGATACGGGTCAATGTTGGAATCAAAACAATGCGAAAAAAGAATAGGCAACGGAAACTACCTTGACGGGGAGAATTTCAAATCTCAAGGCAGACAATAGAGTCCAGAGAAGAAATTTCTGAAGGAAGCACAGATCAATGATTATCAAAAGAAAAACCACTTTTGATGATAGCGATTTCGGCATCAAAGTAGACATATTCATTCCACAGAAGAATCGTGGATGTGACCTGTTACCATTTCTGACTTGAAAATTGACGAAGCAACGATGGCAAAACACTCACCGGAATGAGACGTGACGGATGACCAGTTTCGTGACTGTGTCTCACTTTTTATGCACTGGACAATTTGGATCGTGGAAAGCTAGTGAAAACAGACTCAGTGTGGCCACTGGTAATCAGTCAGGGACGTTGGAAAGCGTCCCACGGCTGGAAACCGAGGCAATCTATGGAAAAACATGCATCAAAAAAAATTTATTTCTTAAGAAAAAAAAACTGCTTCAGAGACATTTGATTTGAAAAGGCAGCTTAGAAAACCTGTACCGGGAACACAAGAATATCAAAACGTGTGGATTCCTCTCTCCATCACATAGCCCTGAATGCGAAGAGAAAGGCCCGTCGGTCAGCCTTGCTTGGATCTGAATAGCGAGTATCCAGCCGTCTTGTGTTTTCTCCAATAGATCAGTTCCTGCAGTGAGTATCAGTCAATTGATCCGAAAACCCAAGCCGTGCCAATTGCTTTCTGTGAGGAACATGTCAAGAGCACTGAGCTCCCAACAGCAGTGTTCAGCTCTCCCCCAGGGTTGGCCTTTGTTGAGCTTTTGCTGCCCTCTCGTGGCAGCACAGAAGAATGCTTCGTGACTCTGCAGGGCTAGGGAACATCCGGCATGGCTGTTCCTTGTCTACTGACAGACACTGCACCTTCCTGAGACCTCAAAATGAATCCGTGCCCATTAGAAAAAATGGAGAATCCCCACGGAGGGACAAAGAAAGAAAGAAAAGAAAAAGACCCAGCAGCTCACTTTCCCAGAAACTCAAAGTTCTGCCATCCTGAGCAGGGGATAACGAAAGGACAGGGTGCATGATTTCCCTCCGAGTTAAGGCAGCCTTTCTGCTCTGGTGCTGTTAACCGCAAATTTGGATTTCACACCTGACGCTAGCTTTCTCCAACCATCATCACATGACTTTTGGATACAAACCAAAGAAATCACAAACAAACTAACAAATAAAATATGTAATCAGGAAATAAATTAACAAACAAACAAGAAAAATCTTAAGAAACAACCAAGTCAATAAGTGAGTAAGGAAGGGAATGAGTAGAGTATTTAATTAATGGATTAATTAATGAGTTGATAATGCTTGTAATTTCACCCTGTTCAGATACTTCTTTTGCAACAAGTTTTGACTCTTATTTTTGGATTTCATTTTCTGCGAATGAATAAATAAATAAATAAATAAATAAATAAATAAATGAATAAATAAATAAATGAACGAATGCATGATGAATAATTACAGAGTAAAAAAACAGATGAAGCAGTAAGTAAAAAATTGAATGAACAAATTAATTAATTATTTAGTGAGATGATAATATTTCTAATTTGACCCTGTTTGGAGACTTGGTATGCTACAGGTTTAGGCTCTCATTTTCCAATTTCATTTCCTAGAAATAAATAAATAAATAAATAATAAATAAATAAATGAACGAACGAATGAATGAATGGATAAAAAGTAAATAAACTGGTCAATCGGTAAGTAAGGAAATGAATGAACAAATTAATTAATTATTTAGTGAGTTGATAATATTTCTAATTGAACCCTGTTCAAATACTTGGTTTGCTACAGGTTTTGGCTCTCATTTTTTAATTTCATTTCCAGGAAATGAATAAATAAATAAATAAATAAGTGAACGAAAGGATGAATGAATGAATAAAAAGTAAATAAACAGGTCAATCAGTAAGCAAGGAAATGAATGAACAAATTAATTATTTAAGGAGTTGATAATATTTATATTTGGACCCTGTTCGGATACTTGGTTTGCTACAAGTTTTGGCTCTCATTTTTGGATTTCATTTCCTGAAAATGAATAAATAAATAAATAAATAAATAAACACATGATGAATGAGTGAATAAAAAGGAAAGAAGTTATTTAATCGGTAAGTATGAAAATGAATGAACAAATTAATAAATTTTTTAGTGAGTTGATTATATTTGTAATTTGACCGTGTTTGAATATTTGGTTTACTGCACGGTTTCGCTCTCATTTTTTGATTTCATTTCCAAGAAATAAATAAATAAACAAAGAAAGAAGAAATAAAGAAATAAAGAAAGGAACGAACGAATGAATGAATGGATAAAAAGTACATATAGAGGTCAATCTGTAAGTAAGGAAATGAATGAACCAATTAATTAATTATTTAGTGAGTTGATAATATTTGTATTTGGACCCTGTTCAAATACTTAATTTTCTACAGGTTTTGGCTCTAATATTTGGATTTCATTTCCGGGAAATGAATAAATAAATAAATAAATAAGTGAATAAAAGAATTAATGAATGTATAAAATATAAATAAACAGGTCAATTAGTAAGGAAGGAATTGAATGAACAAATTAATTATTTAATGAGTTGATAATATTTATATTTAAACCCTGTTCGAATACTTGGTTTGCTAAAGGTTTTGGCTCTTATTTTTTGATTTCAATTTTTAGAAATGAATGAATAAATAAATTAATTAATTAATAAAGGAACGGATGAATAAATGAATAAAAAGTAAATAAACAGGTCAATCAGTAATCAAGGAAATGAATGAACTAATTAATTAATTATTTATTGAGTTGATAATATTTGTAATTGGACCCTGTTCGGATACTTGTTTTGCTACAGGTTTTGGCTCTCATTTTTGGATTTTATTTCCTGGAAATGAATAAATAAATAAATAAATAAATAAATAAATAAATAAACAGACAAACAAACACACGGATGAATAAATGAATAAAAATGAAAGAAGTTGGTCATTCGGTAAGTATGAAAATGAATAAAAAAATTAATAAATTATGTAGTGGGTTGATTAAATTTGTAATTTGGCCATGTTTGAATATTTGGTTTGCTGCACGTTTTCACTCTCATTTTTTGATTTCATTTCCAAGAAATAAATAAATAAACAAGAAAGAAGAAATAAAGAAATAAAGAAATAAAGAAATGAACGAACGAATGAATGAATGGATAAAAAGTACATATAGAGGTCAATCAGTAAGTAAGGAAATGAATGAACCAATTAATTAATTATTTAGTGAGTTGATAATATTTGTAATTGGACCCTGTTCGGATATTTGATTTGCTACAGGTTTTGGCTCTCATTTTTGGATTTCATTTTTTAGAAATGAATAAATAAGTAAACGAACGAACGAAAGAATGAATGAATAAAAAGTAAATAAAGAGTTCAATCAGTAAACAAGGAAATGAATGAACCAATTAATTAATTATTTAGTGAGTTGATAATGTTTTTAATTTCATCCTGTTCGGATACTTGGTTTTCTACAAGTTTTGGCTCTCATTTATTGATTTTATTTCCGAAAAATGAAGAAATAAACAAATGAATGAATTATTAAATAAACGAACGAGCGGATGGATGAATGAATGAAAAGTACATAAACAGGTCTATCACTAAGTAAAAAAATAAATGAACCAATTAATTAATTATTTAGTGAGTTGATAATGTTTGTAATTTCACCCTGTTCGGATACTTGGTTTGCTATAAGCTTTCGCTCTCATGTTGCTTTTAATTTTCTCTTCTTTTTTTTTCTTTCTATCTTTTTTCTTTAGTCATGATAAGAAAGAAAAAATCGTGCAATGGTCATCCTTTCTATACTATGTAAAATATATCCAAGTATCTTTATCTGAGTCTGAATCTTGGTGAAATTCGATGACTATTTTTACTGTGCAAATCCCCAACAGGGCACTGTTCCATGGCTGCGTGTTTCTGTATCTAATCCGTATTGTCAACTTCCCCTTCAGAAAGTTGTACCGCTTCATGTTCTTAAACTGATGCACGAGGACACGTATTTCACCCAGTCAATACTCCCGCACCCTAGCGCATGTCATGGATCACTATCTTTTCACTGTGGGCAACTTTTCAGGAAGAACGTGACCATCTCGCTGTGCATTTCTCTGGTTGTCAGTAAGGTTCAGCATCTTTTCCCTTTCTGTCAGCAATTTTGGTTTCTTCGGACCCTTGTCTGCATCTGCTCATTTTCTGTGGGGATTTTGACCGTTTGATTTTTGATTTAAATCTTGATGTTCACCTCTGCTTGAACTGGGGAAAGGACACCTTTCTCATGTCTCTTTCCAAGATACAGCTTCATGATATTTTTGTGAGTCTTGACCTATGTTTCCCATCGTTGGTGTACGGTAGGATGGGGTTGGTTTGGCTTTGGTTTGGGGGGCGGTGGTCTTACTGTGTTTTGTTGTGATTTGTCTTGTTTGTTTCTGTCGGGCATGTCATTCTGACCGTTCCCGAGGCCAAGAAATTGCTACCATTTTCCCTTCAGTGTTAAAAAGCTGATCCTGTCCACAAAGAAATATTAAACAGAGGACCGAATGTCTGGGCGGCGGGAGGGTGTGGCCTAAAGAGGCCTGGAGATGTGCCAAGGAGAATTAGGGGCAGGGACATGGCCCGAACTATTTCCTACGTCCGGGAAGAGAAGCCTGGCCCAGGCCGGGCAGCCCTCGCCCCTTCCCCGACTAATGCGTCCTCCCTTTTCCGAGGGACTTCACACGCCTTCTCCCCAGAAAACCAGCGGGACCCATCTCTGGGCACCTTTCTCAGCCCGATGTCCCCGGGACGGCCAGGGCCAAGCAGAACCCACCGGCTCGCCTCAACATTCTGCCCCCTACACAGGACTCCAGGGACCGTGTGGTCCTCACGCTGACCTGCTTCGGTTCCTGGGGCGGGTACACAAATAAAGGGGTGTCACCAAGCTGGTCTCCATGGTGACGCGCATAGAGCAGCAGGAGGCCACTTTCCGTCACGGGATCCAATCACACACGACCCCGATGGCCACATCACATGCCCCGCGCGCTCCGTGCTCCACGCATCCTCGCGCCTCTCACCGAATCCACAGCCAAGCCAAGCCCTCGCGGCGCGTACCTCACAGCTTGGTTCGCTCCCCGGCCTGGCACGCGTCCACGTCCCACGACCTTTGCAGGCCAACGGTCCCGACACGCTGTCCGCACCGGTGCTGCTCGCCACTGATGCCCCGTCGTCCTGCCCGGTCGCCCCCGCGCTCTGACATCTCGGCTCCTGCGACACCGCTTCCCGGTTCCCAGGAGTCAGGCCGGACCCTGGGCCAACCGGCACCCGGTGCAGGGGCTCCATCACCACCATGAGAGCAGGGGCCGCGGACCAATTCCTCCCCGTAGGGTGCCACCGGTCCCCACCACACTCAGCCAAAGCCCGAAAAGCTCATCGCACTCTTCCCGAGCGACCCAGGTGCCATTTGGCCACAGGACTTAGATCTCATAAGCCACAGCGGCACAATTGGAAGCCAGCACTTTCCGACTCCATGTGGAGCCATTCTTGGCCGAGTGACCGGTCCACAGCACCACTCACACCTTGGTTGGTTGGCAGGTACGGATGCCACGTATTGCAAGCACCTAACACGGACCCGGGACCACGGATTCCGACAAGTCCTGTGCTCCCCTGCTCAAAACTACACGTAGCATGCAAGCTAACTGCTACTTGCCGTAACCATACAACAAAACGCGTTCCGATCAGCAGGAATGAACCGTCCATATTACCATTCTTGCGATTTCTCACTTTGTGAGTTCAATTCTTTATTTTCAAGACGAAGAAGAAAAAAGGGGGAAAGAGAAGGAAAAAAGAAAGAAGAGAAGGAGAAGCAGGATAAGGAGAAGCAGGAGGAGGAGGAGGAGGAGGAGGAAAAAGGAGGAGGAGGAGGAGGAAGAGGAATATCATGATGGGGAGGAGGAGGGGGAGGTGGAGGACAAGGAGGAGGAGGAGAATGGATATAAAAAGGAGCTGAAATTTATAACAAGTTCAGAGGGAAAGAATTTAGAAGGGGGGTGAGGTCCTAGATAGGCGTGGAGCCATTCGTGGTCGAGTGTTTGGTTTATAGCACCCCTACCACCTGGGCCCGTGCGTGTCGACAACTGCCATGTGTTGGAAGCACCTCCCAAGAACTCGTGACTGCGGATTCTTGGAAATCCTCTGCTTCCCTACTCAAAGCTACTCCCACAATGCAGTCTCACTACTTGTCGCCAGAATCTCAGAAGTAAACCCCTTCCAATCTGCAAGAACTACCATTCTCAAAACCATTCTTGGGAATTCACACCTCCTGAAGTTCCACTGTTTCTATTATCAAGAAGCAGAAAGAAGAAAGAAAAGAGGTGAAAAAAAAGAATGAGAGAGAAAATAAAAAGAAGAAAATGGAGGAGGAGAAGGAAAAGGAGAAGGAGAACAAGAAGTAGGAAAAGAAGAGTAAGATGAAGGAGCAGAAGGAGAAGGAGCAGGAGGAGGAGAAAGAGGAGTAGAAAGAGGAGGAGGACAACTGGAAACAATGCAACAGCCTGTTCATTGATGGATGGAGAGACTCATTTGACTCTCTGCACTCAACAGAATACTTTTCAGTTTTTACAAGGAAAAAAATTCTGACACATTCCCCAGCACAGATGAACCTTAAAGACATTACAGTGGGTGAAAGGTAGACACAAAAGAACAATATTGGACGATTCCACTTATTTGAGGACTCTAGACGAGTCAAAATAATAGAGACAGGTGCTGGCGAGGAGAATGGGGTGCTAGGGTTCAGTGGGGACAAAGTTTCAGTTTGGGAAGATCAGAATGTTCTGAAGATGGACGGTGGTGATGGTTGCATGATCATATGAACTTTTTTATTGCTACAAATCTCTGCACAACTTAACAATAGTTAAAATAATAAATTTACGTTACATATATTTTACCACAATTGGCAAGTGTCACAAACACAGCAGACACTTTATAAAGAGCAAGGATGTGTCCAATTTTTTGAAGCAAGGAGACATTGTAGTTTGGTGACTCCATTACCACCATCACCACCCTGTGGTTTGGCGACACGTCACACATTAGCCATTTGCTTTTTGACTCCCACACTCAGTCATGCCACTGTTTCATGTAAAGAGAGATGTGATGGTGGACATGGCATCACCAAATGTTGTAAGTTATAATCCACATTCAGATATCCTTGGTTAAAAAATTCAATGGCACAGAGGCTAGTAGACGAGGCTGAAAATCTAATAATGCTAGTTTATGTAAAAATGAATGTGGCCTGGGCTTAACTCTTTTGTAGGAACATCTGATGTCATTTCACTTCTTCACAGAGATGAATTATCAATGAGTAAAGTGAGTCCTGAGAAATCTCATGGCTCTCCTAACAACGCCAAAACAATTAACCACAGGAGTTCCCCACAAATACAAAAAGTCAAGAAGAGTATTCCTCAGATGTAGAAATGCCAGTAACAATCAGGTTGTAACGGGAACGTATAGATCAAAACATCCTCATGTTTCCATCACTAACAGGGCTGGCCAGTTGGACTTTTGAGTAGGAGGCCTGTGAACAGAGATGCCTTAAAAGGCCACAGGCTAGCGGGTAGAATATCCCTTGATGCCTTGACAAGTCTTTTGAGAAGAGAAATTTCTTTTGAGGTCCTAGACCAAAGAATCACTGTAATTCGTGAGAGTCTTAAGTAGGAACACTGTAAGAAGGTCTGAAGCCACTGTCAGGAAGGCATGTTCTGATCGGAGCAAAGGACAGAACCGTGAGGAATGTGCCTTCCTTCAGTGTCCTTGGACAAGGAGCCGTGTGTCAATATGGACATGGGCTCTCATGTGTGGCTTTGTTGTGTTTCAGTTGCAAAGGTCAATTCCATCCTCCTGCGCTATGCTATGTTAAATATGGTTGTCACCTAAGTATGCTTACAGCTGTAATTTATACAATTTTAGGGTAAGACTTCCTTCTAGAAACACACAGAAGAAGCCTGAAGCAGGAAGAGAAGTGGGCAGGGAGAGGGGAAAAAGGCAAAATGGGGATGGTGAATAGAGAGAAAGCAGGAGAGACTTGTCATTTCATTTTTATTTTTACTTCCTTTGATTTTAGCAATTAGTTGGGGTATAATTTTAACAGTAAAATCTACTCAAGTGTGCACCTCCAGGAATTTTTACAAAGGTTTCCCTGTGACCTCCACTCAGATCAAGAAACAGAATAGTCCTGTCTCCCAAAAACTTCTTTCATGCCTCTTGCTAGTCAATCGCCACGAGTTCCTGACCCCTCACCCAAAACGTGATCTTTTCGTTTCTTTTCATCAGAATAAAGGTTTTCAGAGTCAACTGTGTTTACTAATTTTTTTTTTGCCTTTATGATTACAGTTGATATATAATGTTATACTAGCTTCAGGTATTCAATATAGTGATTAGACATTTACATAACTTAGGAAGTGATCACCCCAATAAATCTAGTACCCATCTGACACCATCATAGTTTTTACAGTATTGTTGACTACATTTCTTATGCTGTACTTACATCCCTGTGACTATTTTGTGACAACCAACTGGACTCGATTCCTTCCCCGTTTCATCCAGTGACCCGCTGCAAATGCCTCCCAACTGACAACCATTAAAATGTTCTCTGTGTCTTTGAGTTTGTCTATTTTGTCCCTTAGATTCCACATAAGTGAAATCATATGACACATGTCATTCTCTGACTTACTCCACAAACACGATACCCTCTATGTCCACCCATGTCATTGCAGATGGTTAGATTTCATTCCTTTTATGGCCGAGTAACATTCCATTGCATATATGTTCCACTTCTTCTTTATCTATTCATCCACTGATGTATACTCAGGTTGCCTCCACATCTTGGCTATTGTAAATCATGCCGCAATGAACATAAGGATGCACATTTCCCTTCAAAGTGGTGTTTTCGGTTTCTTGAGACTATTTCCCCAAAATGGAATCACTGGGTCTTTCTTTGACATTTGGTATAGCCTCTGCTTTAAAGTCTATTTTGCCTGGTAGTCCAGATTTTTCTTCGGTTCCATGTTCAGGGAATGGCTCTTTCCATCCCTACGCCTTTACTTTCAGTCTGTGTGTTTCTTTTGACCTAAAGTGAGTCTTTTCTAGGCAGCATGTGTAAAAGGGTCTTGTTTTCTTATCCATTCAGCCACTTTATATTGTGTGATTGGAGGATTTAATCCATTTACGTTAAAGTAATTTTCTATTTAAAAGAAGTCCCTTTAATATTCTTTTTACTTTCTTTCTTTCTTTCTTTCTCTCTTTCTTTCTTTCTTTCTTTCTTTCTTTCTTTCTTTCTTTCTTTCTTTCTTTATTTTTCTTTTCTTTTTTTTTTTTTTTGTAATACCTGTTCAGTGCTGATGAACATCTTCAGCTTTTGAGTGTGTGTCTCTGGGAAAGTCTTTATCTTTTCTGGGTAATCTTGGTTGGAGTTCCTTGGTTTTCATCACTTTGACTATTTTGTGCCGATCCCTCTGTCCTGCAAAGTTTCTGTTGGAAAATTAGCTGTCTTATTGGAGCTCCTTTATAGGCACCTAACTGCTTTTCTCCTGTTGCTCTTAAGATTCTCCCCTTGTGTTTAACCTTTGGTTTTAATTAGGATGTGTCATGGTGTGGGCCTCTTTGGATTCATCTTGTTTGTCAGTGTGCACTTCTCGTGATTCTTTTGCCTAGTTAGGAAAGTTTACAATCATTATTTCATCAAATAGATTTTGATTTCCCTGATCATTTTCCTCATCTGGTTCCTATGATGTGATGTTGTTATGCCTGTTTTTGTACTGGAGGACCCTTAACCCATCCTTATTTTGGGAGAATTCTTTTTTTTTTTAATTGCTCTTCTGCTTGGATGTTTCCTGCTACCTCATCTTCCAAATTGCAGATTTAGTCTTCTACTTCATCTAATCCACTGTCAATTCCCTGTAAGGTATTCTTCATTTTAGTTATAGTATTCTTCATTTCTGACTGTTTCTTCCTTATGTTTTGTATCTCCATTTTTATGTTTCTTATCTCTTTGTCATTATTCACACTGAAATTATGGAAAAGCCTTATAAGCAGTGTTTTAAATTCTGCATCTGGCAGTTTCCTTGCCTCCATTGTGTTTAGTTCTTCGTCTGGAGCTTTGTTCTGTTTTTTATTTTGGAAAATGTTTCTCTATCTCCTCATTTCGTCTGCCTCCTCTTTGTTTCTATGTATTAAGTAGGGCTTCTCTGTCTCCCAGTCTCAGTAGAGTCGCCATATGTAGTGTGTGTCCCGTGGATCCTAATGTCGCCATCACCCTGGTCTCTTGAACTGGATGCTCCAGGTGTGTCTGTTGGATAGGTATTATGTGCCCACCTGTTGTAGTTGAGCCTTGGTTGTTGTTTTGTCATCAGTGGGGGAGATTGATCAAAGGTCCACTTTCCACAGCCCAAGCCAGTTCAGTAACTTCGCTCTATGACTATCAGGCTGCAGATGTGCTGTCCTCTGCTTGGTCTGCAGCTCCCCTCTGGGATAAGGTTGGCCTTTGTCACACTTAGTATAGGAAAAGATTTCTTTGGAAGGTAAGTGATGTTTTTCTAAAAGCCGTTTTACAAGCCATTTTTGCAGTTGCATGGAGAATACGACCGACTCAGTCCCAGGCCAGCCCTGAAGTGCTGACGGGTGACCAGAAGCCATCCAGCTCCTTCCAAACACGTGGTAAAAAAGCCAAGAAATCTTTAAATGCAAAAGGATATAATACCTTCAAGTTCCCAATGTTTGAGAGCTGCGGACATTATGCAAATAAAGGTCAACAGGGAAAGGACATTTACTAAATAATGCTATTACTATTTTACAAGATCTCCACTAGAGAGAAAGAGTCTGTGGCCAGTAAACCAAATCTAAACAAAAGTTAACAGGGCTAGTTAACATTCTAGCAAAGGACCCAGCCAAAGTGGGTCCATAGGTAATGTTTTCAGCACATATAATTAAATAGCTGATAGACTTACATTAGTGGGGGAAATGTTTTCAAACACTGTGCTCTCACAGATTCAAATATCCTTTGAGAAGGACCTTCCATATTTGCCCTTTGATTTCTCTCTTGTGAACTCAATCAACCCTCAGTGTGTGGCAGTGAGATCAAATTGTGTCTAATTTTTAACCAATTCATGATGAAATTATTCAGTCATTTATTTCATTTTGATTGAAGCCCTTTCACCATCTGAAGAGTTGTGAGTGATCAAGCATCACGAGCAGAAGGTGTGTGTCTTGCCTGTGCTATAGCCCTAAGGTCCTTGGTTGAAAGATTTCGGTGGCACTAAAAGAATTTATTGTTGTGCGAATGAGCTGAAGTTGTTGGCTCTCTCTTGAGTTGGCGTTAAACATGATTTTCAAGTTTAATCCATTGAGGGCATCCTGGGGGCTTAACTACCAGTTACCCAGGTAGCTAGTTGGAACACTCATGAGGTTTGGGAGAAAAAATTATTCAACTGTTCAGAAGGGCCTGTCTTTTGGGTAGGGTTCTGGGCGCAACTACCTAAATTTGTATGAATAAGACCTATGGTCCTAGTGCAAACTTGCTGAAAATTATCTTAACTGCTGTTTTAATGATCATCAGAAGTGTAGAAATATTGATCACCACTGCCACCAACCACACACGACTATACATGCTGAATGAGAAAAGCAAATGTGAGCTGAAGGTCTGAAAACAAGGTAGACCTACCATCCACCCCAGCAATAGTATGCTAAGACATCTACACATGAGAAATGAAACTTGGCATTAGTGTGCAAGTGCATGTGGGTACAGTATCTTTGCTCATAACTGCCCCACTTCGAAAACAACCCATTGCACAGAAAACTACTTTAAACCTTCAAAAAGCAAAAGTAGACTTGAACAAATAGAAAGACATATCCTATTATTGATGAAGAAGACTCAATGTTATACATATGTCAGTTATCCCTATGTGGGGAGCAGTTTGTAAGAAAAAGCTTATGGACAGAAGAACAACAAATGGCATGAGAGCAAAGATGCGAGTTGTTTCCCAGAGCTCAGCCCAGGCCCTGCTTCTAACCTTTGCACCTCTAACCTTTGAAGTTGCTGTCCAGCAAGAATCTTTATAGCTGCTGTCCGGAAAGTATAGATAAGGACAAGAATCTTTATAGCTGCTGTCAGGAAAGTATAGCTAAGGAGAAGAGCCTTTGCAGCTGCTTTTAGGAAAGTATAGATAAGAAGAAGAGTCAACTTACAGCTAGGTCATCATAGCAACCCTGCATTCGCAGAAAAATCCCCTTCCCCCACGTCTGATCCCATATAAGCAACTGCTTGAGCCCCCAATAAACGAGACTTGATCAGAAAGCCTGTCTTGTCTCCATTCTTTGCGTCTCTTGTCCCCCTTCTTTTCTTGGTTTCTAGGGCCTCGGTTGATCGTCCCGCGGGCCGGTACAACTGGCGCTCAACATGTGGCCCGAAGATCCGAGAAAAGGAGATGATTAGTCGTCCGCCCCAAAGTGGCTGCGCAGCCCAGATTCAGTCGGTCGCCACAAGAGGACCTGGTTTGTAGAAAGCACCGAGGAGGTACGCGGACGTCCCCCTTGGATTAGGGATGTGTAAGGGACAAGACAATTGAGTAGGTTTTAGTGTCTCTAGCACGCAGAGGCGATTGCTAGGACTCCCTTCGGGCGCAAAGAGTAAGGTTTGTATTCCCTGATTCCCCTTTACATAATGGGACAAGAAATCAGTGTCCAAGAAAGATTTATTGAGGGTCTTAAAGAATCACTCCAGACTCAAAGAGTCAAAGTTAAAAAGAAAGATCTGGTCAAGTTTTTTAATTTTCTAAAGGATGTTTGTCCTTGGCTACCCCAAGAGGGGACAATTGATGAAAAACGATGGGGGTGTGTTGGTGACGTGCTTAATGATTACTATAGGACATTTGGCCCTGAGAGGGTCCCGGTGACTGCCTTTGCTTATTGGAATTGTATTAATGACCTTTTATGTGTACACCGACATACTGAAGATATTGATGAGGTCCTTAGGGAGGGAGCTTCTTACTTAGAAAAAGAATTCAAGCGTAGTATAGCCTCTTTAGACACCGGTTCACAAAAAGACATAGGTGAAGGGTCTTGTTGCCCCAAGAATGAAGATTCTGTTTCTATCCCCACACAGACCCTATATCCTAGAAGGACAATAGACCTGTTTGGGTGGATCAGTGGCCATTAACTTCAGAAAAACTAACAGCTGCAAATCAGTTAGTGCAGGAACAACTCACGGCTGGACACATTGATCCCGGGTCTCCCGCGTGGGAGGCGAGAATTCTACAGCTAGACCAGGAGGCTGCCAGGTACTGAGAGGAGAACGACCACCCTCCTCCCTTTGTGGCCTTGGCGGAAATTGAAGCCCCCCTGGGGCGTGATCTGCTTGTGGGCAGAGCTACAGTGCTTGCAAAACGCTCTCACTTCATTAGCTGCCCAGATGCAAAAGCTACAGCTGCAGCAAGCTCAGGAAAAGCTTCAGAGCCTATCAGTATAGGTGCCGAGATTAGGTTTTCATAAAACACCAAGTATTATAGCAAAATTCCCAGGAATAGAGTAGAAATTGCATTGTGCTTATAGACCACAGAATTCAGGTCAGGAAAAGAGGATAAATAGGACTTTAAAGGAAACGTTGACTAAATTCGAATTAGAAATTAGTGAAAACTAGGTAAGCCTCCTTTCCTTAGCTCTTTTAAGAGCACAATGCAGCCGCCTACTATCAAAGAAATCAGGTTTGCGTGTTTAGGCTTTTTAAAAATTTTATAACAACTATTGGATAAAGAAATTTAGTAACTGTTATTGAGAAATTTGTTTTTTACTTGTGATTTCACATAAGATAATTGCTAAAAAATGTTGTTTACTAGTGTACCATATTGTTAAAAGCCAATTATAAACCCTTTAAACAGCTTAGTTTCAAAATCTGTAAAATGAACTAAGAATCTTGAGTATTAATTCATGCATATAAGACTAATGTGTCCATAAAGCATAGATCTTACTTTGATTGTATAACTTTAAGTAAAGACTACTGTTTTTATACCAACTACTCTGGTATAATTCGAGATAGTCTAGCTTTAGTAAAACAAAGACCTTTAATATGGGCTATTCTAGGACTGCTATTTAGGCCATGTATAGTAAATTGCCTTATAAAGTATATTAAAGAGAGTCCAGGCTGTTAAATTAATAGTATTATCTACTCAAGTATCAGGGGTACCTCAGTTGCCCCAATTTATAGGACATCTAAGATTTGATATGTGCCTAAAAACCAGTGGGGAATGTGACAGCCTACTAAAATGTGGAAAGAGTGAAAGTTAATTAAAAGTCCCAAAACTAGACAAAAGAAGTCTTTACCTTAGCAATTTTTAATTGGAACAAGAATGCCTAGCTCCTAGAATTTTTAACTGCTTAGTGTCTGCTGTAAAACTTGTGACAAAGAGCTCTCTCATATGCTAAGAGCACAACATTCCAGGGTACAGATAACAAGAACATCTGCAAGGCCATGTTTAAAACTAGCAAATTCCCTGGCTGCTTTTATCTTTGTAATGACCAGTTCCTGCTAGCTTTGTAAAAGATTAACTTCTGTTCTCTTTTTAACTTCTGTTCCGGATCTCCTGAAACCTGAAACCCCCAGCCACCTTGAGTAAGGACTTGCTTTGTCCAGGGGACGGCCGCTGAGAGATGTTTCTCAGCCCCAGACACCAAGCAGCATTTCTCAGGAGGGCAGGAGGAGAAGAAGTTTCACTTTAATTGTAATTGGGCTCGAGCCACTTAGAGCAGCTTCACCGGTGATTAATACCGCAGTAGCATCTACCTAGATGCATCAGTTCTGTTCCTGTCTGATTGGGCCCTTGGATAACTAGTGGAAGGCTGGACGCAGCAATACTTCCCTAGTTCGGTCGGTCTGAGACGTCAGACTCTGACCCTGTACCTGTTCTGGTTCCGGTTTCTGGTGCACTAGCGTTTTGTGTTATCTGTAGTTTGTCTTGTCTGTCTTCTGTCTGTCTGGGCTGGCCAAATGTACTGCTACCCTCCTATACTTATTTTGATTCTTTCCTTAGGTCTGGCCTCCGTGGCCCCGCCCGACTGGATGCTAGGTGAAAGGCTGATTCTAGCCCTGGCTTAGTTGGCTCTTGTGGGGATTTTCTCTTTTCTTACCTGTTTTCACTAACATGAGTCAGGCTTCCTTCTCAAATCATCCTATGTCCTCTCCCCTTTCAATACTTTTTTAACCATTTTAAGGATTTCAGGAGACAAGCCCAAGCCTACGGAGCTAGAGCGTCAATCACTGCAAAGGTTCTGCCAGCTAAATTAGCCCACGTTTGAAACAGAGTGGCCATCAGAGGGGCCACTCAACCTGAAAACAGCCTTCCAGTTGCGAGATATCTGTGGTAATCATAGGTTTCTTTTAAAACAATGCAGAGAATGTGCATTTGTGTTAGAGATTTAGGTCTGAAGAATGACTAAACATGGAATTGATTAAGTGTTTCTGGAGTGTCTGTAGGGCGGAGTCCTGAAAAGTGAAGTCTCCCTTCTGGCTGGTTCTTCAGTTTAGGTTGAAATTTATTTTTATTGGAAAATAAATTAATAAAAGAGCTCTGCTTTAATTGGTTTAGAAAAAAATAAGAACCTTATAGATAAATTACATCTTCCTAAAATTGTCAGAAAAATAGAAACTAATACAAATGTTCTGTTTTGTTTTATCAAATCTACATGATCTGAGATAATCTTTCATAATAAGAATAGTTTAATATTATAAGTTAAGGAAAAGTAGTTGTATCTTCAAGTTATCAGAAACACAATTTTATCCTACCTGTATTCGTCAGGTCGTGCGTATGCTAATTCTACTAGTTGTTCAAGTTTACAAAATTATAAAATTGGTATATTCATAAATTTGCTAATCTATTAAATGCTGATACTTAAAAACAGTCTTCTTAACATTAAGAATACTATGGTTTTTATAGTCATATTTACCTTTGAAATCTTTTATTATTGCATTGGTTAAATAGATAACTAAGTATTGTTTCATAATGACCTGTAATCCTATTTAACCGGGTGATCAAACTTTATAACATTGTGACAAATTTTCCAACAAAATCTAACTAGGATTTTTGTTTAATCTCAAAATAACTTTGGGACTTCCAAGACGGCCCCTGGAAAATCTCAAAGGTTTAGTTTTGTCACTTCATAAAAGATAAATATTAAGTTAATTCAGTCTATTTGATATATTAAATTACATAAAAAACATTATCAAGTAATAAATAATACTTAACCTTTTTTTAGGCTATATTTTATAAATATATATTATTAATACAAGTGTTTCAGATATTGCATCAAGTTCTTAGAAATTCGTCAGTATCTTTGCTATTCATATGTTCTTATATAATAATATCAGTTATAATTTCAGTTATTATAAAATATTATATATCATGAATATCAGGAATAGACCTGACTATTCAGAAACAAGAGGCTTATATAAAAGCAAAGTGCATGGCTCTAATTTAGGCCATGACAGTAAAACTATTATAATAATTAGATAGCTATATTTTAGGTAAATACATAGTCTTGATATTAAATCTTAGTATTTACTATAATCACATTTTTATAGCTATTAAAAATGTTGAGATAGTAAATTAAGATTTTAGATAACAGGAAAAATCTGTGTAACTAGAAACATCAAAACTCTTCTTTCCCAGAGATTAATTCTGGGACACTCAGGGTTAAATGGGAACCTGTAACTGCTATTACACTAGCAGTACTGCTGGGCCTAGGCGCCACTGGTTCCGGGGGTGGGAGTAACCTCTCTCATTCTCTCTAACAGATACTATTCAGATCTTCGACTATTCATTGATGAAGACCTAGAGCACCTAGAAACTGCCATCTCCCATTTAGAAAAATCTCTTTCATCACTTGCTGAGGTAGTCCTTCAAAATAGGAGAGGCCTAGATTTGTTGTTGTTAAAACAGGGGGGCCTTTGTGCAGCCCTAAAGGAAGAATGCTGCTTTTATATGGATCATTCAGGAGTTGTCAGGGATACTATGGCAAAGGTCAGAGAAGGTTTAGAGCACAGACGCAAATTAAGAGAACAAGAACAAAATTGGTTTCATAACTGGTTTTCTGCTTCTCCTTGGCTAACTACTCTCTTGCCCTCGTTACTTGGACCACTTATTAGACTACTTCTCCTCCTATCTTTTGGGCCTTGGGCATTTCGGAAGCTCACTAATTTTGTGAAAAAAAAAATTGATGCCATACTGTCAAAGCCCATACAGGTGCACTATCACCGACTGGAGTTAGCCGAGCAGGGCTACTCTGATGAATAAAAGGCTGTTGCTCCGTCCCCCGGCAGAGGCTGGTAGTCAGTGACGGGCAAGAGCCCCCAGGCCTAGTACCAACCTAAGCCAGGGCATGATTGCAAGACTTTAATGTACCAATGACGGGTAAGGACTATGGCGGTGGGGGTTTCTCCTAAGACAGGCACAGTCATCTGCACCAGAACGGAGATTTCTGGTTTTATTAAAGAAAAAAGGGGGACCTGTGGGGAGCAGTTTGTAAGAAAAAGCTTACGGACAGAAGAACAACAAATGGCATGAGAGCAAAGATGCGAGTTGTTTCCCAGAACTCAGCCCAGGCCCTGCTTCTAACCTTTGCACCTCTAACCTTTGAAGTTGCTGTCCGGCAAGAATCTTTATAGCTGCTGTCCGGAAAGGATAGATAAGGACAAGAATCTTTATAGCTGCTGTCAGGAAAGTATAGCTAAGGAGAAGAGCCTTTGCAGCTGCTCTTAGGTAAGTATAGCTAAGAAGAAGAGTCAACTTACAGCTAGGTCACCATAGCAACCCTGCATTCGCACAAAAAAACCCTTCCCCCACGTCCGATCCCATATAAGCAACTGCTTGAGCCCCCAATAAACGAGACTTGATCAGAAAGCCTGTCTTGTCTCCATTCTTTGCGTCTCTTGTCCCCCTTCTTTTCTTAGTTTCTAGGGCCTCGGTTGATTGTCCCGCGGGCCGAGAAATCCCTAAGTTACTTTATAAACAGCATGATTCTCACAGAAATTAAAGCATTCTTTTCCAGTCTGGTGTAAGAGAAGCTGATTAGAAAATTCAAATGGAAAAATAAGCAGAAACAACTGAGAAAGTACTCAGGGAGGGAAAAGGAATAAGCATAGCATATCACATAGTATTCTAAAATCAGAATATAACATCTTTAAAAGGATTGTACTGGCACATTAGTACATAAATACACTAAAAGAATCAAATAGGACGCCAGAAATAGACCCACTATTAATGCAAATTAAGCATATGAAAAAAAACGGTATCTGAAACTGGGAGAAAAGATCTTTTGTTAATTAAGTGGAACAGGTACAAAGAAGAATCTATCAGGAAGGTAAATTTGTCCAAATATATTACATTGAATATCAGGATAAATTCCAAATGAATAGCAGATAAAAGAAAACCATTCAAGCACTAGGGAAAAAATGAACAAATGTTTTTATAATGCGGGAGTGGGGAAAAGATACCTAAATTTTGACTCAGAACCCAGAAGCAATAAGAGATTGATAAATCTGAAAAGATGTACACTTCATAAAAATCTTTGCATAACCAAATATATAATAAGCAAAGTTTAATAAAAAAGGACAAATTAAAAAAGCTGTTTATAACTGAAAGACACTAGACCAAGGGCAACTCTTCATGCTCTATTAAGACCTTTTAAAAATAAAGAACACCAGCGAATCATTAGAAGAATGGGCTGAAAATAGGAAACTGCGATAGGCATGTTGTGAAATGGCCCCAGATGAGTCCCATTTTCCTCACTTTTACACCCTCGCTCTTCTTCCATTGAGCACAGGCGAGACCTAAAGGCATGCCTCTGATAAATAGAAAACGGCAAAAGTTATGCAACGTGACTTCTGTGATTAGGTTATGTAAACCTATGGCTGCCATCTTGCTGGCACCCTCTGGCTCTCTCACTTACTTGCTCTGATGGAGCCAGCTGCCATCTTCCATGACGCTCGACGGAGAGGTCCATCTGCCCAGATACTGAATACACTGGCCAACAGCTTGTGAGGAACTCAAGAAAAGAATCCTGCCGATGACAACGTAAGCACGCTATGAACTGGATCCTTCCTCCTGAGCCTTCAGATGAGACCACAGGCCCAGCTGACATTTAGACTGGGGCTTTGGAAGAGACTGTGACATAGAGCAGACGTCTGCGCTACCTGGGCCATGGATCGGTACCTGATAGTGGCCTATCAGGTACAAGGCCAATAGAGCTACGTTTCGTCTTATTTGCAGCTGCTCCCCAGCGCTGACATCACTCCCTCGGCTCTTCCTAAGTTCATTAGGCATTAGGTCCTCATGGGAGAACCAGTCCCAGGTGTCATAATGGTTGGGGACTGCTGAAGTAAAAGATCCAGCTAAACTGTGCCCAAACTACTGATGCACAGCAGCTGTGAGATAACAAATAAATGCCTGGTGTTTGAAGCCGCTAAACTTTGGAGCAGTTGATTACTTGGCAGCAGATAACATATCATGAAGTAAAAAAAAAAAAAAAAAAAGAGCCTTGAAACATTTGAAAAAATGCTCAACTCACTAAGAAGGGAAATATACATTAAAATGACACTGAGATGCCATTTCTGACCTATATCTTGAAGAAAAATTCCAAAGTTTTACAGTGTATTTTTTCCTAACAAAGCACTGAAGAAGACATTCTCATAGCTTGCTCAGGGGGATGCATAATGATCATCCCTATAGAAGTAGCAGCAACACATATTTTTAAATGACAATGTCCTAGGAATCTAGTCTGAAGATACTGGCAAAATATAAAACGATGTAGCACCATGGAATACCATACATAAATATGTACATACCAAGCTCGCTGAATAAACTAGGGTACATCCATATGATGAAATAGTATAGAGCCAAAAAAAGTAGAAATATTTCTACACACTAATATAGAGTGATCTGCAGGAATTTGTCAAGTCAAAAAAGCAGGGTGCCAAATTACACACACACACACACACACACACACACACACACACACACACATACACACACAGAAAACTATGATTGCATTCTGAAAGAGATGGAATAAATATGAACACACAAGCCTTACGTTTGCAAAAAAAAACAAGGAGAGACAAAACCAAAATTAAAGTTACCTGAGATAAGCGAGAATCGAATCGAGATTAGAATAGAAATTTATTCAGACATTCTCTGAATTAAACTCATTCAAGAACTTTGACTTTGAAATTCCGTAAATAATTTCCTTAAAAATAGAAAAGAAGGTGAAATGAATAAGCTATTCAAGTTGGTGATAGAACTATGCAACCATCATTAATGGTTGATGGTATTGCCATTATACCATCAAAATCATTTAGAATGTAGTATTTTGACTCCATATCCTTACTGCAATAGAGTTTAAAGACAAACAGGGCTTAAATCTTCACTGTATTCAGTAGCATTATAGCTAATAATGATACTAGTCATATATAATAATAATTATATATAATTTTAATATTATCTATCATAGAATAATAAATAAGTAGGCTAATGTTGGGTCTTCAGTGTGAAAGAAAAAAATGCGGCATCAAATTGCAGCCAAATAAAAATTGTCTAAGAAAGTTCGAACATAATTTTGTAACACATTAATTTTTTTCTTCTTAAAAATTCATATATCCTAATTCGGTCCACTAAAATACCTAGATATAACAGAAATCCAGTAGAATGAGACCCAAATGTGGTTTCTAAATACCATCTCCCAGTCTAGGGCTCACTGCAAGAGTGACATGGCTGATTGAATGTCTAGGCCCTGAAATATACAGGACATGACTAGGATACCTTGTTGAGAGACAAAAAAAGAAAGCCTCAGAGACTAATGGGGACTGTTAATGGTTTTTCTTTTGGGGGTGATGACATGTTCTCCAATTAGATAGTGGTGATAGCTACATAACTATGTGGATGTACGAAAAACCACTTACTGGTACAAGATAGAGCTTGAACATTATGGTATGTGAATGAAACTTCAATAAAACGATTATTATCGAGCTAATAAAAATTAATATGCATATTAATTATCTAACAGTAAATTTGATATACACATTTAAAGTAAAATAATAGTTTAGAAAAAAATAAAATAAATAAAACAGTAATTCAAATTAAATAGCACGCATTTATTATTATTATTTTTGCCTAGACCACCTGCTCTTCTCAGCTGGTCTCCCATCCAAGTGCTAACCTGGCCCAACCCTGCTTAGCTTCCAAGATCAGATGTTGGGCTTGTTCAGGGTGACATGACCACAGAACATGCTCTGTGGACCCACTAGGCTTTGATCCCAGGACCTTCTGTGTGTAAAGCAGATGTGATAACCACTGGATTATGGAACACTGTCCTAAAATTGCATTGAAGTTAAGTGTTTGGAATAACAAAACATAAAGGCTAATGGAAACCACCAGCACTCCCTCTGTGAAGACCATGAGAATCATGACCAACTTTGAGTCACTGGAAGCATCTCTCACTTAATGGGGATGGCCAGAGAATTCATCAGCAAGTAAAGAGTTTCACTGAGTGGTGCAACTCTGGATTCCAGGAGGAATATGGCTAGTAGCAATATTTGCCGAACACGCAGTTATGATGTGAATTTTCAGTGGGGAAAACCTTGATGATGTAGGATATAAATCTCAGAGGAATGGAAATCTATGAAAAAAAAATTACGAGATACAGAATGTAGCAAAGCATCGCTGGAAAACTCTTTTTAAAAAGCTGAATACAAATAAAAGAGGATTTATTTTCAAAGAATACAAGTTTGGAAAATGATACTCAAGCATCTATGCTTCTGGGAAATGTATTCCAGCATCACGTGAACAGACATGAGTCATAAAAGAACTACAGGCTCTGTTAAAGGAGTTAGAGCTATTTTCAAACATTCTAAAAAATGCTGAAGCTGCAATTGAGATGAAAACACTATCACGTTCTTCTTTGTCCCATCCATGGACTTCAGCCAAATGATAAGCTCTCACAGGTAGGAGAAGCTCAAAAGGCAAGCACAAAATCAAACTCTAGGCCACGGAAGGGCTAATGTCTCCACACACTCAAGACAGCAAAATGGCTGCTGAACACTACTGCGTTTAAAATTGACTTTGCTCCTGAGATAGTGCTTCTGCAGTAAAATCCTACCCTTTCCAACGGTAATATGCCTTCTAGTCATCTTTCTTGAAAGGAAAATGACGTTAGTAAAGATTTGATTTTATTAAAAATGTTTTTCTTAAAGTGTAGGATCTATCATTCAGTGCTGCTTAATCTAATGCTTTTAAGCAGGCTATATCTGTACTTATTAATATTCTAGGTCGGTTTTTGACTGCTAAAGTTAATTTTTTAAGGAAATGACCTAAGCTGACAATGATGAGAAAGAGGAGATTCTAACATGTCCGTGAAACAAGAATTCAAATTTTGGAAATCGTCACTTACTTGGAAAATGAGATCCATGAATAGGTTTCAAGAGAGTTGTGAACCTGTGCAAAATTTGGTGTGTATGGGAATTATTCTAGGAGGAATTTCTGTGAGAATAAGAACCACCACTATACAAATTAATTAGGTCGAGGAAATAAATATGCTTTAACTTCAATATCTAACATTTGATGAACATAGTTAATTGTACTGCCGATAGGTCCTTTTATCTAACTTTTTTTAAAAAATATTTTTATAGAATATATTTTATTAAGTGTTCTTTGAGGTAAATAGTACACTGTCCTGAATGAAGGTGTTTTATCGTGAAATAATACCAATAGAATTATGTCAGAGAGCATGTGTGCCTGTGGCTCCATTGCCAAGGATGGGACAATTTGATCTTAAAAAGAAAAACTAATCAATCGAGCGAAACACTTTGACTTCATAGAAACCCCAAAATGACTGTTAAAGAACATTTATGAATGAGACAATTAGGGAAGTTTAAGTATTGACTAGGTATTCGATAACATAAGGAAATTATTGTTAACTTTCTTGGGTGTAACAGTGATGATGTGCTTGTTTTTGAAAAGGCGTCCTATCTTGTAGAAATGCACGTTGACGTATGCATGGATCAAATAATACGTTCCAGGGAGTCACTCCATAATTAATTCAAGGCTGGGACTGGTGAGAGTCAGTGAAGTTAGAGATGACACATAATTATCCAGATATTGATAACTCTTGATGCTGAAGTAATTGCATCTGAAATTTTCCAAAATAAAAACATAAAAACAATCTCATGAATTTTAACTCAAGAGTTGAGTTCATACTTTCAAAAGACAAATAGGGAAACCAAGATAGCAAAAATAATTTCTAAAACAATACATTGGTCAACACCAATGATCGCCTAGGGCATTCTCCTTCACTCTAGAATCATCAAAGGACAATTACCATATGCAACCAGGTATAATGCATTTCGGAACATGGCACCGCCTTTGAAATACTCTTCCTCAAACAGCTGACGTAGAATCTAATCAAGCCTCAAGAGGTAACAAGTTTAAGAACAGCACAAGTCACTCACTTCCTGCAGCAAATCAAAATCATTTTTTACAAACAGGGCAAAAGGTGTGTGGCAGGGCAGTGCTTTAAATTTAGACTCGAGAGACACAGTGAGCACCTCAGGAGGAAAAACAAAAAAACTGTAGAATTACTTTAAGAAATTTAACAATTATAAGTATTTGATGAGAAGGAATAATTGTTAATTTTGAAAGGTATGATATGACGTATTATACCTTAAGAAATGCCCATTTATGTTAAGAGAGTAAAATTCAAATATACAGGGATGAAGTGACATGGTGTCTGGGGTTTGCTTTAAAATCCATTGGAGAAAGAAAAATAGGTTAGAAAAGAAGGAAGAAAGAGGAGATAAAGCTAATATGGCAGAATCTTGATAACTTTGGAGTCTGGTAATAGATGTCGGAGGCAGGATTTCTTATACTATTCTCTCTACTTTTGCACATTTTGGAAAATTGTACATTATGGAAAGATATTGTTACCATGCTATAGGAAACACAGTTGATTGTTTTAGAAGTTTAAGAGCGAGATGTAAAACTTTCAGACACTCTTAGTTCCATCCAGTAGGTTTATCGTATTGCTTAAGTAATAGTTAAAATCAAGAGCTAGTAAGACCAACTGGCAGGGGGGTAAGATCCTTCTTTAAAAAATGAAAGTTCCTTAATGCAATCAATGAACATATTTGGACAGAGAAGATAAAAGGAAACTGGTTGGGCAACTCTCTACTCAAAACTACCTTTGCCATGGTCTTCAATCCTTGAAAAGATTTCATAGAGCACCCTAATACTACTTCCCAGAGACTCCGGGTAGTCTTGGGTATGCAAAACCAACACGTGGAATTTCATATTTCCCAAATTTTGGGATGTACTTTATTGCATAAGGCGGGGCATCTCGAAACAGAGAAAATACATCCCAAATGACAATGGAAAGTCACCGGCCAGACCAGCTACAAGAAAGGCAATGCCTACTTCCAGTGTATCTGGATTGAAGGCCACAGAGAAAGAATTTGGGAAGGATATACCCTCTTCGTTCATCATGTCCCAGTAATCCCAGATGGCAGCAATGGAGATAAAAATACTGGCCACTACGTTCATAAATTCTGAAGTGGTAATTAGGTCGTATGTGGCACACGTATGAACATCTGCCATGTATACATTCCTTAATGCACACACCACCATAGCTTTTCCCGGCAGCTCTAGGATGCTGGCAGCCAGTAGGAGGTGCTGAGAAAAACGAATATCAAGCGGGAGGTAGGTATCCCAGTTGGAGTAACGGTGGTAAGATGTGACTGTGTTGAAGAAAACATTGAGGAGGAAAATGCACACTTTCCACACTCCCCCACGGTCTAGACCATGAAAGTAGTGCGCCAGGTCGTCCATGTTCCACATCCGCCACACCGCGAAGCCTATGGACATGGTGGTGAGGATGCAGGCTACTGTGGCCACGACGAAACTTCCCAATTGGCAATCAGCATTATCGTCAGGTGAAAACATGGTGACCACGTGCTGAGCGAAACTGCAAACAAATGCAGGGCATTATGAAGGTGGGACCCTCAGGCCTGGAACAGCCCCCCATGGGTAAGTGGTGCTCCATCAGAGAATGGAGGTCTGTGACCCACATGTTCTGCTGACAGGCTCTCACAGACCCCAGGATGGGAGCATGAACTCTGTCTCTAAAGCTAAGTGGTCCTTCGCTGTTGGCAAAGCCACTTTAGAGAAGTCACTCTGTCCTCAACTTAAATCATCAGATTCTTCAAAACAGTTTTGTATCCCATCCCCAGTCCTCTTGCAGAAAAGCCCAATGCAAGAACTTACAGTGATGTATATCTGCCAGGGCAAGGGGCTTTCTGAGCCAGGGACAATATGAGTGTGGTGAAGGCAGTTTGCAGGGGAGAAGGGATGTAAGCTGGTCCCATGGAAGACTGAGGTGCTGAAGAGAAAGCAATGGTATAAATTAAAAATGTCTACTCTGAAAGCTACACTGAGAGCTGTATTTCCAGCTCACCGCTGATGACCTGTTGAATCAAAACTTCTTTATATAAAATCCTAGCATCTCTGGAAGCCGGGCCACGTGGCCATGATCTGCATGACACTATTCTCACTCTCACATAACTCTTACAGAACTGAATGATCCAAGATAGAGGGTGGAATTGAAGTTGGAGAAATGTACACCTTTGCTCTTGGCTCTAGAGAAATGTTTTTAGCCCTCGTTCTGGGGTTACTGGCTCAGAAACTTGATATCTCCTTTACACACAGGCCCACTGGCCTCTTCTCTCCAATGGGACCTAGAAGGATGCTGTGTGAAAGTCTCAGTTAAGTCATATGGGTCACTGAAGTACATTTGCACACTACATACGTGCTTCTCTATGATTTTAAACCCTTTAAAAATGTTTTTGGAATAACGAGGTCATTGTGAAATGGAACCATGTAGGAAGTGTAGCTGTTTTATTGGTTATCTACTGTATGGTAAAAGCAAAGTCCACTTAAGAGAATTCTAAAGAAAAGAAGCTATTTCTCTAAAGTGACTCAAGTGCACCTTCCCCATTCCTTCCTGGGCACACTTTTCCCATTGATGTGTGTCTTTTGTAAAATAGCTTTCTTGAGACATATTCTACACACAATGAAATTCTCTATTTAACAATGAACAATTTGGTGGATTTCTGTATATTCAAAGGATTATGTAACCATCACCATTAATTCCAGAATGGTTTAATCAGAGAGAGAGAGAGAGAGAGAGAGAGAGAGAGAGAGAGAGAGAGAGAGAAGGATGGAAGAAAGAAAAGGGAAGGGAAGGAAGGAAGGAAGGAAGGAAGGAAGGAAGGAAGGAAGGAAGGAAGGAAGGAAAGAAAGAAAGAAAGAAAGAAAGAAAGAAAGAAAGAAAGAAAGAAAGAAACAAAGAAAGAAAGAAAGAAACAAAGAAAGAAAGAAAGAAAGAGAAAGAAAGAAAGAAAGAAACAAAGAAAGAAAGAAAGAAAGAAAACAAGCAATGATGTACCTATCAGCAGTCAATCCCCCGTCTCTGCTGGCTCCAGTTCTGGGCAACTGCCAATATGTCTCCAGAGATTTGACTATTGTGGATATTTCATACAAAAAGAAACATACAATTTGTGGCCCTTGATTCTGGATCTTAACTGAGCAGAATGTTTGTCATGTTTACTCATACATGTATCAGTACTTCCTTCCTTTTCATGACCCAGTAATATTGCAACATATAGGTATAGCACCGTTTGTTTATGCATTTAGCAAGTGATGGGCAATTAAACTGTTTTCACTTCATGTTCACAGCAGCATCATTCGTGCATAAGTCTCTGTGTGGAGGTATATTTTCATTTCTCTTGGGTATGTATCCAGGAGTGGAATGCTGGGTCACAAGGTAACTCAATCTGTAACATTTTGAGCCCCAGCTAATGTTTTCCAAAGTGGTGGCTTCAAATCACAGCAGATCACTACCCAACCACCTCCTCAGACAACACACCCAAGGGGCAAACTTTGCGGGCAGCAGAGACCTTCTAAAACAAATCCTGCTTTGTAGGGTCAGTCGCTGCACAGCAACTCCTCCACTGCAGTCACAGCCAATCAGCCGGAGGGTCAATTTCTCCCAGTGATGTGTAAACAGCAACCATGGCTCAACTGCAACAGGAGGGCACACACAACACAGGCATAAGACACACCTAGAGCACTTGGCTCAGGTAAGCAGGGAGATGGTGCTACTGGTACCCACTGGTCATATACTACATAAGGTCACTCCAATAAGACTGAGAGACAGAACAGCCCTACCTAATACACAGAAACAAACATGGAGTGGTAGCCCAAATGGAAAGACAGTAAAATGTGTCCCAAATGAAAGAACAGAGCAAAGCTCCAGAAACAGAACTAAACACAATGGAACCAAGCAATCTACCAGATGCAGAGTTCAAAACACTGCTTATAAGGATGCTCCATGACCTCAGTGAGAACAACTACAAAGAGATAGGAAACATAAAAATGAAGATTAAAAAAAAAACATAAAAAATAACCAGTCAGAAATGAAAAATACTGTAACTGAAATGAAGAATACCTTAGAGGGAATTGACAGTAGATTAGACGAAGCAGAGGATCGAATCGGCAATTTGGAAGATGAGGTAGCAAAAAACACCCAAGCTAAACATCACAAAAAAAGAAGAATCCAACTACAACAAAAAAATGAGGATAGTTAAAGGGGCCTGTGGGACAACATTAGGTGTAACAATATGCACATCATAGGCACCGGGAGGAGGAGAGAGAGAAGGAATTCAAAAACTATTTGATGAAACAATGATGGAAAACTTCCCTAACCTGGCAAGAGAATCACCAAGAGGTGCACAGTGACAAACAGGATGAAACCAAACAGGCCCACATCATGACACATCTTAATTAAAATGCCCAAGGCTAAAGACAAGGAGATAATCTTAAGATCAGCAGCAGAAAAACAGTTATTTGCCTATAAGAGAGCTCCCATAGTAGGCTATTTTCTCAAAAAAAACTTGGTAGGCCAGAAGACATTGGCAAGAAATAATCAACATGATGAAAAGAGAGTACCTACAACCAAGATTATTCTGTCCAGCAAAGCTATCATTTAGAATCGAGGGGCAGAGAAGAGCTTCCCAGACAAGAAAAAGCAAAAGGCGTTCATCAACTCCAAACCAAGAGCAACTTTTTTAAGAAGAAAATTAAAAAATATATATAAATAATGAAATGCAATTTATGCTCATCTGTTAAAAATTACTTGACAGGTATATGGGTTAAATGCTGCAATCAAAAGACATAAGGTGGCTGAATAGATAAGAAAACAAGACCTTTACATGTGCTGCCCTCACACACCCCTTAAAAAAGACTCACTTTACATCAAAAGAAACACACAGACTGAAAATACAGGGATGGACAAGTAGATTTCATGTACATGAAAAGAAAAAAAAAGAGGTGGATTAGTGGCATTTCTAATTGACAAAATGGATTTAAATCGAAGACTGTAAGAGAAGACAAAAAAGGAACAATAACCACACTACTGGGTATTTACTCAAAGAAACCCAAACGACTACTTTGAAGGGATATGTGCATCCACATAGTCATTGCAGCATTATTTCCAGTGATCAAGATATGGAGGCAGTCAGGATGAAGAAATAAAGGGTCAATCATGAAGGAACAAATAGGTGGAACATATATACAACGGAATGTTACTCAGCTAGAAAATGGAATGAAATCTTGCCACCTGCAACAACATGGGTGGACCTGAAGCATATCGTGCTGAGTGGAGTAAGTCAGAAAAAGACAAATGCCATATGATTTCGCTTACATGTGACATCTAAAGGACAAAACAGAAACAAACTCATATATACAGAAAACATTTTGATGGTTATGAGATGGGAGGGAGTTTGGGGATGGGGGAAAAAAGGGACAGGGTTAAGAAGTACAAACTGGTAGCTATACACCATATGTATCAAATGGGTACTAAATTTATGGGGTGATAAATCTACTGTAAGTTTTATAAATGTCTAATTATATTGTTCTTCTGAGATATTTTATGCCATGCGTATCTTTAAAAATATAAAATTTAAAAAGAGAAATATAAAAAGGGCAAAGAACATCTAAGTGTTATTACAAAAAGAGTAAAAAAACCTTTAAATTTAAACTTAGAATTACCCCAAGACTCAGCAAACCCACATTTAGACATACACCCAAAAGAAGAGAAAGCAAGGACTGAAACAATTATTTGCACTGTAGTGTACATAACAGCATGTTCACAACAGGCAAGAGATGAACACAATACAAATGTCCATCATGGATGGATGGGTAGACAAAATGTGGCATATACACACAAGTAATGACTAACTTGTTTCTGCAAGTAACATGTCAAAGTAACTGAGATCTGAACTTCAAACCAAAGACTCTTTGTGCTTGGTGTGCATCTGCTCCATTCCAGGGCAAGCACAGAAGAATAATTCATGAATATGGAGTAAGAACTCAAATTCACATGTGTTCCTTACATTTTCGTGGATATTATATCACCCTGAAACTTAAAAATTAATCTGTGCCCATAACAGAAAATTGACAATCCCCAGAAAGGTACAAGGAAAGAAAAGTATATCCATTAGCTTACTTTACCAGAGAGTCAGGATTGTGAGATCCTGAGCAAGGGATGTAGAAAGGGCAGGGTGCATGGGATACTTCTGACTAAAGTCAACAATCTTATTTTGGGGTGCTAACCTTGAAACTGGTTTTCATGCTTGAAGCTAACTTGCTTGAACTAGCACGAAGTTTCTTTTCATAAACAAACAAAGAAATAAAATATTAGTAATATGACCATGTTTAGATAGGTGGGAAGCTTCAAGTTTTGGCTCTCATGTTTTATTTCATTTCCTTCTTTGTTATCTCTTTCTACTTATTTTTTTGTTATTTCTTCAGCTTTAATAAAAATATTTTAATGAACACCTTTGTTACTATGTAATATATCTATATATCTGTATATCTCTCTAGGCAAGTGAAATTAGATAAATATTTCTGCTGGGCAAATACCTCACTGGGCACTCCATAAGGGCTCTATAATTTCTATTTCCAATAAATATTGTCCACCTGTCCTTTCAAAGGTGTACCACTTCACGTTTTTAAAACAAAGTATGAAGACACATTCCCCATTCAGTATGCAACCCTACACAATAGTAGGTGTCAGATCTCAGTTTGTTTTTACTCTGAGCAACATGGAGGGTAGGAAGTGGTAGGGAATGTCTGAGTTTGTTTTCCTTGATTTTCAGTAAGGTCCAACATCTTCCTGTTGGTTAGTAAATTGTTTATTTCTACGATCCTATTGAAATCCAAAAGTACTACTGAAATCTGAAACATTTCATTTCCAAGTTTTGATGATGAGCTCTGGCAAATTTGGTTAAAGGAGACCTTTCTCATGTAATTATCAATATACATCTTAATAGTAATTTCATGATTCTATACATATGTTTCTAATCTTTTGGGTTTGTTTTGGATTCATTTGGGTGTCATTTTTTTTATTTCATTAAAATTTGTTCTCATTTCTTTTTCCTGTGCAACTAATTGTAACAATAACGTAGGCCACAAAATAGCTCACATTTTCCCTTCATGGTCTGGAGGCTGATCATGTCCAAAAAGAAATATCACACAGCCGACCAAATGTATAGGCAGCAGAAGGGTGTGGCCTAAAGAGGCCTGGAGTGGGACAAGTAGAAGAAGGGGTGGGGGCATGGCCACAGATTCTTCCAGTCATAAGAGACATTCACACGCCTGGTTGCCCCCACCCTGTCCCAGACTACTGGTTCCCGCTTTCCCGAGTGGCTTGACAAACCCTCTCCCAGGGGCCCCGTAGGCCCGGCAAAGTAGTGGGACCCTCTCTGGAAACCTTCCACCGCCAGATCCCTTCAGGACGGCAGGAGGCAAACTGAACCCACGGGCTCGCCTCAACTGTCTGCCTCCGACACCGGATGACAGGGACGGTGTGGTCCTCACTCTACCTGTACCCGTTCCTGGGGCGGGCACACGAGGGCTTGGCAAGAAACGACTCATCGATCCCGGGCCTTTCGACCTCATGCTGGGGACCCTCGGCCCCGGCCGCCGCTCTCAGCCGGGCTGTCCCTCGCGGCGCCGGAATTTTAAAACCGTCCGTGCCCTCTGAGCCTCACTAGCGAGCCGCACCCTGGCTTCGGACCAAGCCCGAGTGTCTCCAGGCGTCTCCCACTGTCCGTTGGGACCCAGATCCACAGCGAGAAGCCCGGCGTCAGCTCACGACTGACTGAATAAAGGGGTCCCACCAAGCTGGTCTCCATTGTGTTGCGCATAGAGCACCAGGAGGTCATTTTCCGGAACGGGATCCAATCACACACGACCCCGACGGCCACGTCACACGCCACCCGCCCCGCGCGCTCCGTGCTCCACGCATCCTCGCGCCTCTCGCCGAATCCACAGGCAAGCCACGCCCGCGCGGCGCGTCCCTCACAGCTTGGCTCGCTCCCCGGCTTCGCACGCGTCTATGTGCCACCTCCCTTCCACGCCCACGGCTCCGACTCGCCGTCCGCACCGGCGCTGTTCGACACTGACGCCCCGTCGCCCTGCACTGTTGCCCCCGTGCTCCGACATCTCGGCTCCTGCAATACCGCCTCCCCGCTCCCAGGAGTCAGGCCAGACCCTGGGCCAGAAGGCACGTGGTGCAGGGGCTCCATCACTGCAATGAGAGCAGGGGCCACTGACCAATTTCTCCCGGTAGGCTGACACGGGGTCCCAGAACACTGCGCCACAGCCCCAAGAGATCATCGCACACTCACGAGCGACCCAGGTGCCATTTGGCCACAATACTCAGATCTCATAAGCCACAGCGGCACAATTGGAAGCCAACACTTTCCGACTCCATGTGGAGCCATTCTTGGCCGAGTGACCGGTCCACAGCACCCCTCACACCTGAACCGGTTGGCAGGCACGGCTGCCACGTGTTGCAGGCACCTTCCACGGTTCCGACACCACGGATTCCGATAAGTACTGTACTTCCCTGCTCACAACTACACGTAGCATGCAAGCTAACTGCTACTTGCCGGAACCAGAGAACCAAACGCGTTCCGATCAGCAAGAATGAACTGTCCATATTACCATTCTTGCGATTTCTCACTTTGTGAAGTTCAATTGTTTGTTTTCAAGAACAAAAAGAAAAAAGGGGGAAAGAGAACAAAAAAAAAAAAAAAGGAAGAAGAGAAGGAGAACCAGGAGAAGCAGGAGCAGGAGGAGGAGAAGGAGAAGGAGGAAGAGGAGATAAAAGTAGGAGCAGGAAGAGGAAGAGGAGGAAAAGGAGAATTGAAATGAAGAGGAGCTGAAATATCTAAAAAGTCCAGAAGGCAACACATGAGAAGGGTGGCTGAGGCCCTAGATAGGCTTCAGGGGACAGGCCCGAATAAAAGACCCGTGATTCTCGGTGTTTAGAAACCACTGAAATGCTGAGCAATAGCAAGTCTGTGAATACTTTTTATGTATAAATCATAACAGAGCATGTAAACTGACGCAGGTCTGCATCGATACGGGTGAATGTTGGAGTCAAAACAATGCGAATAAAAAATAGGAACCGGAAACATCCTTGTCCGGGAGAATTTCAAATCTCAAGGCAGACAATAGAGTCCAGAGAAGAAATTTCTGGAGGAAAACAGATCAATGAGTGTAAAAATGAAAACCACTTTCGATGATGGCGATTTCGGGATCAAAGAAGACATAGTTATTCCACAGAGGAATCGTGAAAGCGACCTTTCACCATTTCTGGCTTGAAAATTGACGAAGCAACGATGGCAAAACACTCAGCGGGATGAGACGTGAGGGATGACCAGTTTCGTGACTGTGTCTCACTTTTTATGCACTGGACACTTTGGATCGTGGAAAGCGAGTGAAAACAGACTCAGTGTGGCCAATGGCACTCAGGCAGGCACGTTGCAAAGCGTCCCACGTCTGGATTCCTCTCTCCATCACATAGCCCTGAATGCGAAGACGAAGGCCCGACGGTCAGCCTTGCTTGGATCTGCATAGCGAGTCTCCAGGCGACTTTTGTTTGCTCCAATAGATCAAGTCCTGCAGTGAGTATCAGTAAATTGATCCGAAAACCCAAGCCATCCAATTGCTTTCTGTCAGGAACATGTCAAGAGCACTGAGCTCCCAACAGCAGTGTTCAGCTCCCACCCAGGGTTGGCCTTTGCTGAGCTTTTGCTGCCCTCTCGTTGAGCACGGAAGAATGCTTCGTGACTCTGCAGGGCTAGGGAACATCGGGCCTGGCTGTTCGTTGTTTACTGACAGACACTACACCTTCCTGAGGCCTCAAAATGAATCCGTGCCCATTAGAAAACATGGAGAATCCCCACGAAGGGACAAAGAAAGAAAGAAAAGAAAAAGACCCAGCCCCTCACTTTCCCAGGAACTCAAAGTTCTTCCATCCTGAGCAGGGGATAACGAAAGGGCAGGGTGCATGATTTCCCACTGAGTAAATTCACCCTTTCTGCTCTGGTGGTGTTAACTGGGAATTTGGTTTTCACACCTGCCTCTAGCTTTCTCCAACCATCATCACATGACTTTGGGATACAAACAAAAGAAATCACAAACAAACTAACAAACAAAAATAAGTAATCAGGAAATAAATCAACAAACAAAAAAGTAAAAAATGAAGAAACGACCAAGTCAATAAGTAAGAAAGAGAAGGAATAGAGTATTTAATTAATTAATTAATTAATTAATTAATTAGTGAGTTGATAATGTTTGTAATTTCACCCTGTTCCGATACTTGTTTTGCAACAGGTTTTGGCTCTTATTTTTGGATTTCATTTTCAGGAAATAAATAAACAAATAAATAAATAAATAAATAAACGAACGAACGTATGAATAATTACAGAGTAAAGAAACAGGTGAGTCAGTAAGTAAGGAAATGAATGAACTAATTAATTAATTATTTAGTGAGTCGATAATATTTCTAATTTCACCCTGTTCGGAGACTTGGTATGCTACAGGTTTTTGCTCTCATTTTCATATTTCATTTCCTAAAAATGAATAAATAAATAAATAAATGAATGAATGAATGAACGAACGAATGAATGAATGCATAAAAAGTAAATAAACAGGTTTATCAGTAATCAAGAAAATGAATGAAAAAATTGATTAATTATTTAGTGAGTTCATAATATTTGTAATTAGACCCTGTTCAGATACTTGTTTTGCTACAGGTTTTGGCTCTCATTTTTGGATTTTATTTCTTGAAAATGAATAAAGAAAGAAAGAAAGAAAGCAAGAAAGAAAGAAAGAAAGAAAGAAAGAAAGAAAGAAAGAAAGAAAGAAAGAAAGAAAGGAAGAAACGAACACACGGAAGAATGATAGAATAAAAAGGAATGACGCTGGTCAATCAGTAAGTATAAAAATGAATGAACAAGTTAATTATTTCGTGAGTTGATAATATTTGTAATTTGACCGTGTTCGGATATTTGGTTTGCTACACGTTTCGCTCTCATTTTTTGATTTCATTTCCAAGAAATAAATAAATAAACAAAAATAAGAAATAAAGGAATAAAGAAATAAAAAAATAAATAAACGAACGAACGAATGAACGAATGAATAAAAAGTACATAAAGAGGTCAATCAGTAAGTAAGGAAATGAATGAACCAATTAATTAATTATTTAGTGAGTTGATAATATCTGTAATTAGACCCTGTTCGGATACTTGCTTTCCTACAGGTTTTGGCTCTCATTTTTGGATTTCATTTTTTAGAAATGAATAAATAAATAAATAAATAAATAAACGAACAAACCGATGAATGAATGAATAAAAAGTAAATAAAGAGTTCAATCAGTAATGAAGGAAATGAATGAAAAAATTAATTATTTAGTGAGTTGATAATATTTGTAATTTGACCCTTTTCGGATACTTGGTTTCCTAAATTTTGGCTCTCATTTATTGATTTTATTTCTGAAAAATGAATAAATAAACAAATGAATGAATAAATACATAAATAAACGAACGAACGAATGAATGAATGAATAAAAAGTACATAAACAGGTAAATCAGTAAGTAAGGAAATGAATGAACCAATTAATTAATTATTAAGGGAGCTGATAATGTTTGAAATTTCAACCTGTTTGGATACTTTTTTTGCTGTAAGCTTTCGCTCTTATGTTGCTTTTCATTTTCTCTTCTCTTCTTTTTCTTTCTATCTTTTTTCTTTGCCCATGATAAAAAAGACAAAATCGTGCAATGGTCACCCTTTCTATACTATGTAAAATATATACAAGTATCTTTATCTGAATCTGACTCTTGGTGAAATTTGATGACTATTTTTACCGTGCAAATCCCCATCAGGGCACTGTTCCGTGGCTGCGTGTTTCATGTATCTAATCCGTATTGTCGACTTGCCCTTCAGAAAGTTGTACCGCTTCATATTCTTAAAGTGATGCACGAGGACACGTGTACCACCCAGTCAATGGTCCCGCACACTAGCGCATGTCATGGATCTCTATCTTTTCACTCTGGGCATCTTCTCAGGTAGAACGTGACCCTTTCAGTGTGCATTTCTCTGGTTGTCAGTAAGGTTTAGCATCTTTTCCCTCTCTGTTGGCAATTTCAGTTTCTTCAGACCCTTGTCTGGACCTGTTAATTTTCTCTGGAGATTTTGACCGTTTAATTTTTGATTTAAATCTTGATGTTCACCTCTGCCTGAACTGGGGAAAGGACAACTGTTTCATGCCTGTTTCTAAGATACAGCTTCATGATATTTTTGTGAGTCTTGACCTATGTTTCTCATCGTTGGTATAGGGTAGGATGGGGTTCGTTTGGCTTTGGTTTGGGGGGCGGTGGTCTTGTTGTGTTTTGTTGTGATTTTTCTTGTTTGTTTTTGTCGGGCAGGTCCTTCTGACCGTTCCCTAGGCCAAGAAATTGCTCCCATTTTCCCTTCAGGTTCCACAAGCTGATCTATTGCACAAAGAAATATCATACAGCAGACCGAATGTCTCGGCGGCGGGAGGGTGTGGCCTAAATAGGCCTGGAGCTGGGCCAAGGGGTAAAGTGGGGGCTCCATAGCCCGAGCTACTTCCTACTACCGGACAGAGAAGCCAGGCCCAGGCCGGAATGCAAACCACCAGGTGCTTGCAACATGTGGCAGCCGTGCCTGCCAACCGGCCCAGGTGTGAGGGGTGCTGGGGACCGGTCACTCGGCCAAGAATGTCTCCACATAAAGTCATAAAGTTTTGGCTTCCAATTGCGCCGCTGTGGCTTATGACTTCTGAGTCCTGTGGCCAAATGCACCTGGATTGCTCGCGAAGTGTGCGATGAGCTCTTGGGGCTGTGGCGGAGTGTGCTGGGATCCCGTGCCAGCCTACGGGGAGGAATCGGTCAGCGGCCCCTGCTTTCAAGGTGGTGATGGAGCCCCTGCACCGGGTGCCGGTTGGCCCAGGGTCCGACCTGACTCCTGGGAGCCGGGAGGCGGTGTCGCAGGAGCCGAGACATCGGAGCGCGGGGGCGACTGACCAAGGCGACGGGGCGTCAGTGGAGAGCAGCGCCGGTGCGGACGGCGTGTCGGGGCCGTGGGCCTGCAAGAGAGGTGGCACGTAGATGCGTGCGAGGCCGGGGCGCGAGCCAAGCAGTGAAGGACGCACCGCGCGGGCTTGGCTTGGCTGTGGATTCGGCGAGAGGCGCGAAAATGCATGGAGCACGGAGCGCGCGGTGCGCGGGGTGTGTGATGTGGCCGTTGGGGTCGTGTGTTATTGGATCACGTGACGGATAATGGACTACTGCTGCTCTATGCGCGTCACCATGGAGACCAGCTTGGTGGGACCCCTTTATTCGGTCAGCCGTGTGCTGACGCCGGGCTTCTCGCTGCGGATCTGGGTCCCTAGCGGACAGTCTGAGACGCCTGGAGTCACTCGGTCTCAGTCCGAAGCCAGGGTGCGGCGGGCTCGTGAGGCTCAGAGGATGTGGATGCGTTTAAACGTCCCGCACCGCCAGGGACAGCCCGGCTGACAGCGTCGGCCAAGCCCAAGTGTCCCCAGCGTGACGTCGAGAATCCCGGGATCGAGGATTCGTTTCTTGCCGAGCCCCCGTGTGCCCGCCCCAGGAACGGGAGCACGTCAGCGTGAGGACCACACGGTCCCTGGCGTCCGGTGTCGGGGGCAGCCAGTTGAGGCGAGCCGGTGGGTTCCGCTTGGCGCTGGCCGTCCCGTGGAGATCGGGCTGGGGAATGTGCCCATAGAGGGTCCCCGCTGGTTTGTCGGGCCCGCTGGCTCTCCGGGGAGAAGGCGTGTGAAGCCCCTCGGGAAAGGGAGGAAGCGTTATTCGGGGAAGATGCGAGGGCAGCCCGGCCTGGGCCAGGCTTCTCTGCCCGGAAGTAGGAAGTAGCTCATGCCATGGCCCCGCCCCTTCTTTTGCTTGGCCCAGCTGCAGTCCTCTTTAGGCCACACCCTCCCGCCGCCCAGACATTCGGTCCGCTGTATGATATTTCTTTGTGGACGGGATCAGCTTGCTTACCCTGAAAGTAAAATGGGAGCAATTTCTTCGCCTAGGAAACGGTCAGAAAGACCTGGCCGACAGAAACAAACAAGAGAAATCAAAACAAAACACAAGAAGATCACCGCCCCCCAAACCAAAGGCAAACCAACCCCATCCTACCGTATACCAACGATGAGAAACATAGGTCAGGACTCACAAATATATCATGAAGCTGTATCTTGGAAACAGACATGAGAAAGGTGTCCTTTCCCCAGTTCAGGCAGAGGTGAACATCAAGATTTAAATCAAAAATCAAACGGTCAAAATCCCCACAGAATATGAGCAGGTCCAGACAAGGGTCTGAAGAAACCAAAATTGCTGACAGAAAGGGAAAAGATGCTGAACCTTACTGACAACCAGAGAAATGCACACCGAAAGGTTCCCGTTCTACCTGACAAGCTTCCCAGAGTGAAAAGATAGTGATCCGTGACATGCGTTAGGGTGCGGGACCATTGGCTGGGTTGGATATGTGTTGTCTTGCATCACTTTAAGCACATGAAGCGGTACAACTTTCTGAGGGGAAGTCGACAATACGGATTAGATACATGAAACACGCAGCCACGGAGCAGTCCCCTGTTGGGGATTTGCACGGGAAAAAGAGTCATCGAATTTCAACAAGATACAGATTCGGATAAAGATACTTGGATATGTTTTACATAGTATAGAAAGGGTGACCAATGCACGATTCTTTCTTTTTTTATCATGGCCAAGGAAAAAAGATAGAAAGACAAAGAAGACAAGAGAAAATGGAAAGCAACATAAGAGTGAAAGCTTACAGAAAACGAAGTATCTAAACAGGGTCAAAGTACAAACATTATCAACTCACTAAATAATTAATTAATTGCTTCGTTCATTTCCTTACTTACCGATTGATCTGTTATGTACTTTTCATTCATTCATTCATTCGTTCGATCGTTTATTTATTTATTTATTCATTTTCTGGAAATGAAATCAAAAAATGAGTGCCAAAACCTGTAGCAAACCAAGTATCCGAACAGTGTAAAATTACAAATATTATCAACACACTAAGTAATTAGTTAATTGGTTCATTTATTTCCTTACTTACCGATTGACCAGTTTATTTACTTTTTATTCATTTATTCATTCGTTCGTGCATTTATTTATTTATTTATTTATTTATTTGTTTCTAGAAAATGAAATCCAAAAATGAGAGCCAAAACCTGTAGCAAACCAAGTATCCGAACAGGGTACAATTACAAATATCATCAACTCACTAAATAATTAATTAATTTTTTCATTCTTTTCCCTACTTACTGATTGACCTGTTTATGTACATTTTATTCATTCCTTCATCCGTGTGTCCATTTATTTATTTATTTATTTATTTATTTATTTATTTATTTGTTTATTCTATTCCCGGAAATGAAATCCAAACATAACAGCCAAAACCTCTAGCAAAGCAAGTATCTGAACAGGGTCAAATTACAAACATTATCAACTCACTAATTAATTAATTAATCAATTAATTTACTAAATAATTTATTCGATCCCTTCCGTACTCACTTATTGACTTCTTTGTTTCTTTATTTTTTACTTGTTTGTTTGTTGATTTATTTCCTGATTACTTATTTTGTTTTTTAATTTGTTTGTGATTTCTTTTGTTTGTTTTCCATAGTCATGTGATGATGGTTGGACAAAGCTAGAGTCAGGTGTGAAAACCAAATTCCCGGTTAGCACCACCAGAGCAGAAAGGGTGACTTGACTCGGAGGGAACTCATGCACCCTGCCCTTTCGTTATCCCCTGCTCAGGATGGCAGAACTTTGAGATTCTGGGAAAGTGAGCTGCTGGGTGTTTTTCTTTTCTTTCTTTCTTTGTCCCTTCGTCTGGATTCTCCTTGTTTTCTAATGGGTGCGGATTCATTTTGAGGCCTCAGGAAGGTGCAGTGTCTGTCAGTAGAGAAGGAACAGCCAGGCCGGATGTTCCCTTGCCCTGCAGAGTCACGAAGCATTCTTCTGTGCTGCCACGAGAGGGCAGCAAAAGGTCAGCCAAGGCCAACTTTGGGTGGGAGCTGAACACTGCTGTTGGGAGCTCAGTGCTCTTGACATGTTCCTGACAGAAAGCAATTCGGAACGGCTTGGGTTTTCGGATCAATTAACTGATACTCATGCAGGAATTGATCTATTGGAGAAAACACAAGATGCCTGGAGGCTCGCTATGCAGATCCAAGCAAGGCTGACCGACGGCCCTTTGTCTTCGCATTCAGGGCTATGTGATGGAGAGAGGAATCTACACGTTTTGATGTTCTTGTGTCCCCGGTACAGGTTTTCTAAGTTGCCCTTTCAAATCAAATGTCTCTGAAGCAGTTTCTTTCCTTATAAAATAATTTATTTTTGATGCATGCTTTTCCAAAGATTGCCTAGGTTTCCAGCCGTGGGACTCATTGCAACGTGCCTGACTGATTGCGAGTGGCCAGACTGAGTCTGTTTTCACTGGCTTTCCACGATCCAGAGTGTCCAGTGCATAAAAAGTGAGACCCGGTCACGAAACTGGTCATCCCTCACGTCTCATCCCGGTGAGTGTTTTGCCATCGTTGCTTCGTCAATTTTCAAGGCAGAAAAGGTAACAGGTCGCTTCCACGATTTCTCTGTGGAATGATTATATGTCCTTTGATCCCGATATGGCCATCATCGAAAGTGGTTTTCATTTTTACAATCATTGATGTGTCCTTACTCCAGAAATTTCTTCTCTGGACTCTATTGTCTGCCTTGAGATTTGAAATTCTCCCCGTCAAGGTAGTTTTTGGTGCCTATCCTTTATTTGCATTGTTTTGATTCCAACATTGACTTGTATCGGTACAGACCTGCATCATTTTACATGCTCTGTTATGATTTGAACTGAAAAAGTATTCACAGACTTGCTATTGCTCAGCATTTCGGTTTGTTTCTAAACAACGAGAATCACGGGTCTTTTGTTAAGGTCTGTCCCCTGAAGCCTATCTAGGGCCTCACCCACCCTTCTAATTTCTTGCCTTCTGGACTTATTAGAAATTCCAGCTCCTCTTCATTTTTATTCTCCTCCTCCTCCTCCATTTCCTCCTCCTTCTCTTTCTCCTGCTCCTACTTTTTCCTCCTCCTCCTTCTCCTGCTTCTTTTTCTCTTGTTTCTCCTTCTCTTCTTTCTTTTCTTCCTTCTCTTTCCCCCTTTTTTCTTCTTGTTCTTGAAAAGAAACAATTGAACTTCACAAAGTGAGAAATCGCAAGAATGGTAATATGGATGGTTCTTTCTTGCTGATCGGAACACGTTTGGTTCTCTGGTTCCGGCAAGTAGCAGTTAGCTTGCATGCTACGTGTAGTTTCGAGCAGGGGAGCACGGGACTTGTCGTAATCCGTGGTCCCGTGTCCGTGTGAGGTGCTTGCAACACGTGGCAGCCGTGCCTGCCAACCGGCCCAGGTGTGAGGGGTGCTGGGGACCGGTCACTCGGCCAAGAATGCCTCCGCTTGGAGTCGGAAAGTGCTGGCTTCCAATTGTGCCGCGTGGCTTATGAGTTCTGAGTCCTGTGGCCAAATGGCACCTGGGTTGCTCGCGAAGTGTGCGATGAGCACTTGGGGCTGTGGCGGAGTGTGCTGGGACCCTGTGCCAGCCTACGGGGAGGAATCGGTCAGCGGCCCCTGCTTTCAAGGTAGTGATTGAGCCCCTGCACCGGGTGCCGGTTGGCCTAGGGTCCGGCCTGACTCCTGGGAGCGGGGAGGCGGTGTCGCAGGAGCAGAGACGTCGGAGCACGGAGGCGACTGACCAAGGCGACGGGGCGTCAGTGGCGAGCAGCGCCGGTGCGGACGGCGTGTCGGGGCCGTGGGCCTGCAAGAGAGGTGGCACGTAGATGCATGCGAGGCCTGGTCGCGAGACAAGCTATGAGGGACGCGCCGCGCCGGCTTGGCTTGTCTGTGGAATCGGCGAGAGGCGCGAAAATGCGTGGAGCACGGAGAGCGCGGGGCGTGTGATGTGGCCGTTGGGGTCATGTGTTATTGGATCCCGTGACGGATAATGGACTCCTGCTGCTCTATGCGCGTCACCATGGAGACCAGCTTGGTGGGACCCCTTTGTTCGGTCAGCCGTGAGCTGACGCCGGGCTTCTCGCTGCGGATTTGGTTCCCTAGCGGACAATCTGAGACGCATGGAGACACTCGGGCTCGGTTCGAAGCCAGGGTGCAGCGGGCTCGTGAGGCTCAGATGGTGCGGACGCCTTTAAACATCTCGCGCCGCGAGGGACTGCCTGGCTGAGAGCGTCGGCCGGGCCCGAGGGTCCCCTGTGTGATGTCGAGAGGCCCGGGATGGAGGATTCGCTTCTTGCCGAGCCCCCGTGTGCCCGCCCCAGGAACGAGAGGAGGTCAGCGTGAGGACCACACGGTCCCTGGCGTCCAGTGTCGAGGGCAGCCAGTTTAGGCGAGCCGCGTGATTCCGCTGGAGCTGGCCGTGTTGGGGAGATCGGGCTGGAGCAGGTGCCCAGAGAGTGTCCCCACTGGTTTGCCTGGTCCGCGGGTTCTCCGGTGAGAGGGAGTGTGAAGCCCCTCGGGTAAGGGAGGAAGTGTCAGTCGGGGAAGGGGCGAGGGCAGCACCACCGGCCTGGGCCAGGCTTCTCTGCCCGGAAGTAGAAAGTAGCTCGGGGCAGGGTCCCGCCCCTCCTTCCCCTTGGCCCAGCTCCAGGCCTCTTTAGGCCACACCCTCTCGCCGCCCATACTTTGATCCGCTGTATGATATTTCTTTGTGGACAGGATCAGCTTGCGGAACCTGAAGGGAAAATGGGAGCAATTTCTTCACCTAGGGAACGGTCAGAAAGACCTGCCCGACAGAAACAAACAAGACTAATCACAACAAAACACAACAAGACCACAGCCCCCCAAACCAAAGCCAAACCAAGACCATCCTACCATACACCAAGGATGAGAAACATAGGTCAAGACTCTCAAAAATATCATGAAGCTGTATCTTGGAAACAGACATGAGAAAGGTGTCCTTTCCCCAGTTCAGGCTGAGGTGAACATCAAGATTTAAATCAAAAATCAAACGGTCAAAATCCCCACAGAAAATGAGCAGGTTCATGCAAGGGTCCGAAGAACCCGAAATTGCCGACAGACATTGAAAAGATGCTGAACCTCACTGACAAAAAGAGAAATGCACACCAAAAGGGTCACGTTCTACCTGACAAGTTGCCCAGAGTGAAAAGATAGTGATCCATGACATGCGCTAGTCTGGGGGACCATTGACTGGGTGGGATGCGTGTCCTCGTGCATCCCTTTAAGGACATGAAGCGGTACAACTTCCTGAAGGGGAAGTCGAAAATACAAATTAGATACATGAAACACGCAGGCACGGGACAGTTCCCTTGTTGGGGATTTGCACAGTAAAAAGAGTAATCGAATTTCACCAAGATTCAGACTCAGATAAAGACATTTTGATATATTTTAGATAGTATAGAATGGGTGACCATTGCACGATTTTTTTTTTTATCATGGCCAAGGAAGAAAAATAGAAAGAAAAAGAAGAGAAGAAAAAATGAAATGCAAAATAAGAGCGAAGGCTTACAGCAAACCCAATATCGGAACTGGGTGAAAGTACACACATTATCAACTCACTAAGTAATTAATTAATTGGTTCATTCATTTCTTTGCTTACTGATTGACCTGTTTATGTACTTTTTATTCATTCACTCATTCGTTAGTTCATTCTTTTATTCATTGATTCATTTCTAGGAAATGAAATCCAAAAATGAGAGCCAAAACCTGTAGCAAACCAAGTATCCGAACAGGGACAAATTACAAATATTATCAACTCACTAAATAATTAATTAATTGGTTCATTCATTCCATAACTTACTGATTTTCCTTTTTATTTACTTTTTATTAATTCATTCATCCGCTCGTTTATTTATTTATTTATTTATTTATTTATTTATTTATTTATTTATTTTAAAAAAATGAAATTCAAAAATGAGAGCCTAAACTTGTAGCAAACCAAGTATCTGAACAGGGTCAAATTACAAATATTGTCAACTCACTAAATAATTAATTAATTTGTTCATTAATTTTTTTACTTACCGATTGACTAGTTTATTTACTTTTTATTCATCCGTTCCTTCATTTATTTATTTATTTATTTATTTATTTGTTTGTTTGTTTGTTTATTTATTCATTTCCAGGTAATGATATCTAAAAATGAGAGCCAAAATCTGTAGCAAGCCAAGTATCCGAAAAGGGTCCTATTACAAATATTATCAACTCACTAAATAATTAATTTGTTCATTCATTTCCTTAGTTACTGATTGACCTGTTTATTTACTTTTTATTCATTCATTCATTCGTTCATTTATTTATTCATTCATTTCTAAGAAATGAAATCCAAAAGAGAGAGCCAAAACCTGTAGCAAACGAAGAATCCGAACACGGTCAAATTACCAACGTTTTCAACTCACTAATTAATTAATCAATCAATTAATTAACGTAATGATCTATTCATTCACTTCTTTACTCACTTATTGACTTGTTTGGTTTTTCATTTTTTACTTGTTGATTTATTTCCTGATTACTTATATTGTTTTTTGTTTGTTTGTGATTTCTTTTGTTTGTATCCCAAAGTCATGTGATGATGGTTGGCGAAAGCTAGAGTCAGGTGTGAAAACCAAATTCCCAGTTAACACCAATACAGCAGAAAGGGTGACTTGACTCGGAGGGAACTCATGCACCCAGCCCTTTCGTTATCTCCTGCTCAGGATGGCAGATCTTTGAGTTTCTGGGAAAGTGAGCTGCTGGGTCTTTTTCTTTTCTTCCTTTCTTTGTCCCTTCATGTGGATACTCCATGTTTTCTAATGGCAACGGATTGCCTCGGTTTCCAGCCGTGGGATGCCTTGCAACGTTCTTGACTGATTGCCAGTGGCCACACTGAGGCTGTTTTCACTGGCTTTCCACGATCCAAAGTGTCCAGTTCATAAAAAGCGAGACACAGTCACGAAACTGGTCATCCCTCATGTCTCATCCCGGTGAGTGTTTGTCATAGTTGCTTCGTCAATTTTCAAGCCAGAAATGGTAACAGGTTGCTTCCGCGATTCCTCTGTAGAATGAGTATGTGTCCTTTGATCCCGAAATCGCCATTATCGAAAGTGGTTTTCATTTTGACAATCATTGATGTATCCTTCAGCCGGAAATTTCTTCTCCGGAGTCTATTGTCTGTCTTGATATTTGAAATTCTCACCGTCAAGGTAGTTTCCCTTACCTATTTTTTATTTCCATTGTTTAGATTCCAACATTGACCCGTAACGGTACAGACCTGCATCATTTTACATACTCTGTTATGATTTCTACAGAAAAAGTTTTCACAGAATTGCTATTGCTCAGCATTTCAGTGGGTTTCTACACACCAACAATTATGGGGCTTTTGTTCCGGCCTGTCCCCTGCAGCCTATCTAGGGCCTCACCCACCCTTCTAATTTGTTGCCTTCTGGACTTGTTAGAAATTTCAGCTCCTCTTCATTTCCATTCTCCGCCTCCTCCTCCTGCTCCTCCTCTTCCTCCTCCTCCTCCTCTTTTTTCCTTCTTCTCCTCCTCCTGTTTCCCTTCCCCTGCTTCTCCTGCTTCTCCTTCTCTTCTTTCTTTTTTTTCTTCTCTTTTTTCCGTTGTTCTTCTTGTTCTTGAAAAGAAACAATTGAACTTCACAAAGTGAGAAATCTCAAAAATGGTAATGTGGACGGTTCATTCTTCCTGATCGGAACACGTTTGGTTCTCTGGTTCTGGAAAGTAGCAGTTAGTTTGCATGCTATGTGTAGTTGTGAGCAGGGGAGCACAGCACTTGTCTGAATCCGCGGTCCGAAGTTTGTGTGAGGTGCTTGCAACACGCAGCAGCCGTGCCTGCCAATAGGCCCAGTTGTGAGGGGTGCTGTAGACCAGGCACTAGGCCAAGAATGGCTCCACATGGAGTCAGAAAGTGCTGGTTTCCAATTGTGCCGCTGTGGCTTATGAGTTCTGAGTCCTGTGGCCAAATGGCACCTGGGTCGCTCGTTAAGTGTGCGATTAGCTCTTAGGGATGTGGCAGAGTGTGCACGGCCCGGTGGCAGCCTACGGGTGGAATCGGTCTGTGGCCCCTGCTCTCATGGCAGTGATGGATCCCCTGCCCCGGTTGCCGGTTGACCCAGGGTCCGGCTTGACTACTTGGGGCGGGGAAGCGGTGTCGCAGGAGCCGAGATGGCGGAGCGCGGGGGCGACCGGGCAGGGCGACGGGGCGTCGTTGACGAGCAGCGCCCGTGTGGACGGCATGTCGGGGACGTGGGCCAGCAAGAGAGGTGGCACGTAGAAGCGTGCGAGGCCGGGGCACGAGCCAAGCTGTGAGGGACGCGCCGCGTGGGTTTGGCTTTGCTGTGGATTCTGAGAGAGGCACGAGGATGCGTGGAGAACGAAGCGCGCGTGGCGGGGGGCGTGTGACGTGGCTGTCGGGGTCCTGTGTGATTGGATCCCTTGAGGAAAAATGGCCTCCTGCTATCTATGTACGTCACCATGGAGACCAGCTTGGTGGGACCCCTTTATTCGGTCAGCCGTGAGCTGACGCCGGGCTTCTCGCTGTCGATCTGGGTCCCAGCCCACAGTTGGAGACGCCTTTAGACACTCGGGCTCGGTCCGAAGCCAGGGTGCGTCGGGCTCGTGAGGCTCAGAGGCCACGGATGTCTTTGAACGTCCCCCGCCGCGGGGGACAGCCCGGCTGAGAGCGTCGGGTGGGTCCGAGGGTCCCCAGCATGAGCTCGAGAGGCCCGGGATCGAGGATTCGTTTCTTGCCGAACCCCCGTGTGCCCGCCCCAGGTATAGCATCAGGTCAGCATGAGGACCACTCGATCCCTGGCGTCAGGTGTCGGGGACAGCCAATTGAGGCGAGCCGGTGGGTTCCGCTTGGCGCTGGCGGTCCCGGAAAGATCGGGCTGTAGATGGTGCCCAGAGAGAGTTCCCGCTGTTTTCCAGGCCCGCGGGTTCTCAGGGGAGAGGGCGTGTGAAGGCCTCAGGGTAAGGGAGGAAGCGTTAGTCGGGGAAGGGGCGAGGGCAGTCCGGCCTGGGCCATGCTTCTCTGCCCGGAAGTAGAAAGTAGCTCGGGCTATGGCCCTGCCCCTGCTTCCCCTTGGCCCAGCTCCAGGCCTCTTTAGGCCACACCCTCCCGCCGCCCAGACATTCGGTCCGATCTATGATATTTCTTTCTGGACAGGATCAGCTTGCGGACACTGAAGAGAAAATGGTAGCAATTTCTTGGCCTAGGGATGGGTCAGAAACACCTGGACGGCACAGAAAACAAGACAAATCACAACAATACACAACAAGACCACCGCCCCCCAAACCAAAGCCAAACCAACCCCATCCTACCGTACACCAACGATGAGAAACATAGGTTAAGACTCACAAAAATATCATGAAGCTGTATCTGGGAAAGAGACTCGAGAAAGGTGTCCTTTCCCTAGTTCAGGCAGAGGTGAACATCAAGATTTAAATCAAAAATCAAACGGTCAAAATCCCGACTGAAAATGAGGAGGTCCAGACAAGGGTCCGAAGAACCCGAAATTGCTGACAGACACTGAAAAGTTGCTGAACCTCACTGACAAACAGAGAAATGCACACCGAAAGGGTCACGTTCTACCTGACAAATTGCCCAGAGTGAAAAGATAGTGATCCATGACATTCGCTAGGGTGTGGGACCATTGGCTGGGTTGGATACGTGTTGTCGTGCATCACTTTAAGAACATGAAGCGGTACAACTTTCTGAAGGGCAAGTTGACAATACGGATTAGATACATGAAACACGCAACCATAAAGCAGTCCTCTGTTGGGAATTTGCACGGAAAAAAGAGTCATCAAATTTCACCAAGATTCAGACTCAGATAAAGATAATTGAAAATATTTTACATAGTATAGAAAGGGTGACCATTGCACAATTTTTTCTTTTTTATCATGGCCAAAGAAAAAAGATAGAAAGAAAAAGAAGAGAAGAGAAAATGAAATGAAAAAAAGGATCCAAAGCTTACAGCAAACCAAGTACCTGAACAGAATCAAATTACAAATATTATCAACTCACTAAAAAATTAATTAATTGGTTCATTCATTTCTGTACTAACTGATTGACCTGTTTATTAACTTTTAATTCATCCATTCATTCGCTTCTTTATTTATTTATTTATTTATTTATTTATTTATTTATTTATTCTTTTCCAGGAAATGAAATGCAAAAATGAGAGCCAAAACCTGTCGCAAAGCAAGTATCCGAACAGGGTCCAATTACAAATTTTATCAACTCACTGAATAATTAATTAATTTGTTCATTCATTTTTTCGTTTACTGATTGACCCGTTTATTAAATTTTCATTTATTCATTCATCCATTTGTTTATCTATTTTTTATTTATTTGTTCATTTCCAGGAAGTGAAATAAGAAAATAAGGGCCAAAAGCTGTAGCAAACCAAGTATCTGAACAGGGTCAAATTACAAATTTTATCAACTCACTAATTAATTAATCAATCAATTAATTAACTAAATAATCTATTCATTCCCTTCCTTTCTCACTTATTGACTTGGTTGTTTCTTCATTTTTTACTTGTTTTTCTTTTGATTTATTTCCTGATTACTTATTTTGTTTGTTAGTTTGTTTGTGGTTTCTTTTGATTGTATCCCAAAGTCATGTGATAATGGTTGCAGAAAGCTAGAGTCAGCTGTCAAACTAAATTCCCGGTTAACACCACCAGAGCAGAAAGGGTGACTTGACTCGGAGGGAACTCATGCACCCTGCCCTTTCGTTATCCCCTGCTCAAGATGGCGGAACTTTGAGTTTCTGGGAATGTGAGCTGCTGGGTCTTTTTCTTTTCGTTCTTTCTTTGTCCCTTCGTGTGGATTCTCCATGTTTTCTAATGGGCACTGAATCAATTTGAGGCCTCAGGAAGGTGCAGTGTCTGTCAGTAGACAAGGAACAGCCAGGCCGGATGTTCCCTAGCCCTGCAGAGTCACGAAGCATTCTTCTGTGCTGCCACTAGAGGGCAGCAAAAGCTCAGCCAAGGCCAACTTTGGGTGGGAGCTGAACACTGCTGTTGGGAGCTCAGTGCTCTTGACATGTTCCTCACAGAAAGCAATTCGTCGCGGCATGGGTTTTCGGATCAGTTGACTGATACTCACTGCAGGAATTGATCTATTGGAGAAAACACAAGTCGCCTGGAGACTCGCTATGCAGATCCAAGCAAGGCTGACCGACTGGCCTTTGTCTTCGCATTCAGACTATGTGCTGGAGAGAGGAATCCAAACGTTTTCATATTCTTGTGTCCCCCGGACAGGTTTTCTAAGCTGCTCTTTCAAATCAAATGTCTCTGAAGCAGTTTCTTTTCTTAAAAAATAATTTTTTTTTTATGCATGCTTTTCCAAAAATTACCTCGTTTTCCAGCCATGGGACGCTTTGCAATGTGCCTGACTGATTGCCAGTGGCCACACTGAGGCTGTTTTCACTGGCTTTCCACGATCCAAAGTGTCCAGTGCATAAAAAGTGAGACACAGTCACGAAACTGGTCATCCCTTAGGTGTCATCCCGGTGAGTGTTTTGCCATCGTTGCTTTGTCAATTTTCAAGCCAGAAACGGTTACAGGTCGCTTCCACGATTCGTCTGTGGAATGACTATGTGCCCTTTGATCTCGAAATCGCCATCATCGAAAGTGGTTTTCATTTTGACAATCATTGATCTGTCCTTCCTCCAGAAATTTCTTCTGTGGACTCTATTGTCTGCCTTGAGATTTGAAATTTTCCCCGTCAAGGTAGTTTCCGGTACCTATCCTTTATAGCATTGTTTTGATTCCAACATTGACTCGTATCGGTACAGACCTGTGTCATTTTACATGCTCTGTTATGATTTGTACAGAAAAAGTGTTCACAGACTTGCTATTGCTCAGTATGTCAGTGGGTTTTTAAACACCGAGAATCACGGGTCTTTTGTTCGGGCCTGTCCCCTGAAGCCTATCTAGGGCCTCACCCACCCTTCTAATTTGTTGCCTTTTGGACTTGTTAAAAATTTCAGCTCCTCTTCATTTCCATTCTCCTTCTCCTCCTCTTCCTCCTCTTCCTCCTCCTCCTCCTCCTGCTCCTCCTCCTCCTCCTGCTCCTTCTCCTCCTCTTTTTTCCTCCTACTCTTCCTCCTGTTTTCCTTCCCCTGCTTCTCCTGCTTCTCCTTCTCTTCTTTCATTTTTTCCTTCTCTTTCCCCATTTTTACTTCTTGTTCTTGAAAAGAAACATTTGAACTTCACAAAGTGATAAATAGCAAGAATGGTAATGTGGACGGTTCATTCTTTCTTATCGGAACACGTTTGGTTCTCTGTTTCTGGCAAGTAGCAGTTAGCTTGCATGCTACGTGTAGTTGTCAGCAGAATTCGTGGTCCCGGGTTCGTGTGAGGTGCTTGCAACACGTGGAAGCCGTGCCTGCCAACCGGCCCATGTGTGAGGTGTGCTGGGGACCGGTCACTCGGCCAAGAATGGCTCCACATGGTGTCGGAAAGTGCTGGTTTCCAATTGTGCCGCTGTGGCATATGAGTTCTGAGTCCTGTGGCCAAATGGCACCTGGGTCTCTCGTGAAGTGTGAGATTAGCTCTCAGGGATGTGGCAGAATGTGCTGGGCCCGGTGGCAGCCTACTGGGAGGAATTGGTCAGCGGCCCCTGCTCTCATGGCAGTGATGGATCCCCTGCCCCGGTTGCCGGTTGACACAGGGTTTGGCCTGACTACTGGGAGCGGGGAGGCGGTGTCGCAGGAGCCGAGATAGCAGAGCGCGGAGGCGACCGGGCTGGGCGACGGGGCGTCGGTGACGAGCAGCGCCCGTGTGGACGGCATGTCGGGGACGTGGGCCTGAAAGAGAGGTGGCACATAGACGCGTGCGAGGCCGGGGCGCGAGCCAAGCTGTGAGGGACGCGCCGCGCGGGTTTGGCTTGGCTTTGGATTCGGCGAGTGGCACGAAGATGCGTGGAGCACGGAGCGCCCGGGGCGGGGGGCGTGTGACGTGGCCATCGGGGTCGTGTGTGTTTGGATTCCTTGAGGAAAAAACGGCCTCCTGCTGATCTATGTACGTCACCCTGGAGACCAGCTTGGTGGGACTCCTTTATTCGGTCAGCCATGAGCTGACGCAGGGCTTCTCGCTGCGGATCTGGGTCCCAGCGGACATTTTGAGATGCCTGGAGACACTCGGGCTCGGTCCGAAGTCTGTTTGTGGCGGGCTCGTGAGGCTCAGAGGCCGCGGACCCCTTCAAAGGAGCCGCGCCGCGAGGGACAGCCCAGCTGAGAGCGTCGGCCGGGCTCGTGGATCAGCAGCATCAGCTCGAGAGGCCCGGGATCGTAGATTCGTTTCTTGCCGAGCCCTCATGTGCCCGCCCCAGGAACGGGAGCAGGTCAGCGTGAGGACCGCACGGTCCCTGGTGTCCGGAGTCGGGGGCAGCCAGTTGAGGCGAGCCGGTGGGTTCCGCTTGGCGAAGGCCGTCCCGGGGAGATCGGGCTGTACAAGGTGCCCAGAGAGGGTCCCCGCTGATTTCCAGACCCGCGGATTCTCCGGGGAGAGGGCGTGTGAAGGCCCTCGGGAAAGACAGGAAGCGGTAGTTAGGAAGGAACGAGGGGAACCGGCATGGGCCAGGCTTCTCTGCTCAAAAGTCGGAAGTAGCTTGGGCCATCGCCCCGCCCCTACTTTCTCTTGGCCCAGCTTGAGGCCTCTTTAGGCCACACCCTCCCGCCGCCCAGACATTCTGTCCGCTCTATGATATTTCTTTGTGGACAGGATCAGCTTGCGTACCCTGAAGAGAAAATGGTAGCAATTTCTTGGCCTATGGAATGGTCAGAAAGACCTGGCCGGCAGAGACAAACAAGACAAATCACAAAAAAAACACAAGACCCTCACACCCCAAACCAAAGCCAAACCAACCCAATCCTACGGTACAACAACGATGAGAAACATAGGTCAAGACTCACAAAAATATCATGAAGATGTATCTTGGAAACAGACATGAGAAAGATGTCCTTTCCCCAGTTCAGGCAGAGGTGAACATCAAGATTTAAATCAAAAATCAAACAGTCAAAATCCCCACAGAAAATGAGCAGGTCCAGACAAGGGTCCGAAGATACCGAAATTGCCGACAGACAGGGAAAAGATGCTGAACCTTACTGACAAACAGAGAAATGCACACCGAAAGGGTCACGTTCTACCTGACAAGTTGCCCAGAGTGAAAATATAGTGATCCATGACATGCGCTAGTTTGCCGGACCATTGACTGGGTGGGACACGTGTCCTCGTGCATCACTTTAAGAACATGAAGTGGTACAACTTTCTGAAGGGCAAGTCGACAATACGGATTAGATACATGAAACACGCAGCCACGGAGCAGTCCCCGGTTGGGGATTTGCACGGTAAAAATAGTCATCGAATTTCACCAAGATTCAGACTCAGATAAAGATACTTGGATATATTTTACATAGTATAGAAAGGGAGACCATTGCACAATTTTTTTTTTTATCATGGACAAAAAAAAAAGAAAGAAAAAGAAGAGAAGGGAAAATGAAATAAAAAAAAAAGGAGCCAAAGCTTACAGCAAACCAAACATCTGAACTGGTCAAATTACAAATATTATCAACTCACTAAATAATTAATTAATTTTTCATTAATTTTCTTACTTACTGATTGACATGTTTATGGACTTTTTATTCATTCATTCACTCATCCGTTCGTTCGTTTATTTATTTATTTATTTATTTATTTATTTATTTATTTATGTTTGCATTTCCAGGAAATGAAATGCAAAAATGAGAGCCAAAACCTGTCGCAAAGCAAGTATCCGAACAGGGAACAATTACAAATATTTTCAACTCACTAAATAATTAATTAATTTCTTCATTCATTTTTTCCTTTACTCTTTGACCTGTTTATTAACTTTTAATTTATTCATTCATCCATTTATACATGTATTTATTATTTATTTATTCATTTCCAGGAAATGAAATGCAAAAATGAGAGCCAAAACCTGTCGCAAAGCAAGTATCCGAACAGGGTCCAATTACAAATTTTATCAACTCACTGAATAATTAATTAATTTGTTCATTCATTTTTTTGTTTACTGTTTGACCTGTTTACTAACTTTTTATTCATTTATTCAATCATTTGTACTTGTATTTTTTATATATTTATTCATTTTTAGGAAATGAAATAAAAAAATAAGGGCCAAAAGCAGTAGCAAACCAAGTATCTGAACAGGGTCAAATTACAAACTTTATCAACTCACTAATTCATTCATTAATCAATTAGTTCATTAAATAATCTATTCATTCCCTTCCTTACTCACTTATTGACTTGATTGTTTCTTCATTTTTTACTTGTTTTTTTGTTGATTTATTTCCTGATTACTTATTTTTTTTCTTAGTTTGTTTGTGGTTTCTTTTGATTGTATCCTAAAGTCTTGTGATGATGGTTGGAGAAAACTAGAGTGAGGTGTGAAAACCAAATTCCCGGTTAACACCACCAGAGCAGAAAGGGTGACTTCACTCGGAGGGAACTCTTGCACCCTGCCCTTTCGTTATCCCCTGCTCAAGATGGCAGAACTTTGAGTTTCTGGGAATGTGAGCTGCCAGGGTCTTTTTCTTTCCTTTCTTTCTTTGTCCCTTCGTGGGGATTCTCCACGTTTTCTAATGGGCACGGATTCATTTTGAGGCCTCTGGAAGGTGCAGTGTCTGTCAGTAGACAAGGAACAGCCAGGCCGGATGTTCCCTTGCCCTGCAGAGTCACGAAGCATTCTTCTGTGTTGCCACTAGAGGGGAGCAAAAGCTCAGCCAAGGCCAACCTTGGGTGGGAGCTGAACACTGCTGTTGGGAGCTCAGTGCTCTTGACATGTTCCTGATAGAAAGCAATTCGGCGCGGCTTGTGTTTTCGGATGAATTGACTGATACGGACTGCAGGAATTGATCTATTGGAGAAAACACAAGTCGCCTGGAGACTCGCTATGCAGATCCAAGCAAGGCTGACCGACGGGCCTTTGTCTTCGCATTCAGGGCTATGTGATGGAGAGAGGAATCCACACGTTTTGATATTCTTGTGTCCCCGGTACAGGTTTTCTAAGCTGCCCTTTCAAATCAAATGACTCTGAAGCAGTTTCTTTCCTAAAAAAATCATTTTTTTTTTGTTGCATGTTTTTCCAAAGATTGCCTCGGTTTCAAGGCTGTGGGACGTCTTGCAACGTGCCTGACTGATTGCCAGTGGCCACACTGAGGCTGTTTTCACTGGCTTTCCACGATCCAAAGTGTCCAGTGCATAAAAAGTGAGACACAGTCAAGAATCTGGTCATCCCTCACGTCTCATCCCTGTGAGTGTCTTGACATCATTGCTTCGTCAATTTTCAAGCCAGAAATGGTAACAGGTCACTTCCACGATTCCTCTGTGGAATGACTACGTGTCCTTTGATCTCGACATCGCCATCATCGAAAGTGGTTTTCATTTGGCCATTCATTGATCTGTCCTTCCTCTAGAAGTTTTTTGTCTGGACCCTATTGTTTGCTTTGTGATTTGAAATTTTCCCCGTCAAGGTAGTTTCCGGTACCTATTTTTTATTCGAATTGTTTTGATTCCAACATTGACCCGTATCGATACAGACCTGCGTCATTTTACATGCTCTGTTATGATTTATACAGAAAAAGTATTCACAGACTTGCTATGGCTCAGCATGTCAGTGGGTTTCTAAACACTGAGAATCACGGGTCTTTTGTTCGGGCCTGTCCCCTGAATTCTATCTAGGGCCTCACCCATCCTTCTAATTTGTTGCCTTCTGGACTTGTTAGAAATTTCAGCTCCTCTTTATTTCCATTCTCCTCCTCTTCCTCCTCCTCCTTCTCCTCGTCCAGCTCCTCCTTTTTCCTTCTCCTCCTCCTCCTGTTTCTCCTTCTCCTGCTTCTCCTGCTTCTCCTGCTTCTCCTTCTCTTCTTTCTTTTCCTTCTTCTTCCCCCTTTTTTCTTTTGTTCTTGAAAAGAAACAATTGAACTTCACAATGTGAGAAATCGGAGGAATGGTAATATGGACGGTTCATTCCTGCTGATCGGAACACGTTTGGTTCTCTGGTTCTGGCAAGTAGCAGTTAGCTTGCATGCTACATGTAGTTTTGAGCAGGGGAGCACAGGACTTGTCGGAATCCGTGGTCCCGTGTCCGTGTGAGGTGCTTGCAACATGTGGCAGCCATGCCTGCCAACTGGCCCAGGTGTGAGGGGTGCTGTGGACCTGTCACTCGGGCAAGAATGTCTCCACATAAAGTCGTAAAGTTTTGGCTTCCAATTGCGCCGCTGTGGCTTACGAGTTCTGAGTCCTGTGGCCAAAAGACACCGGGGTCGCTCGTGAAGTGTGCGATTAGCTCTTGGGGCTGTGGCGAGTGTGTGCTGGGACCGCTGGCAGCCTACGCGGAGGAATCGGTCAGTGGCTCCTGCCCTCATTTCGGTGATGGAGCCCCTGCACCGGCAGCCGGTTGGCCCAGGGTCTGGCCTGACTCCTGGTCACGGGGAGGCGGTGTCGCAGGAGCCGAGATGTCAGAGCGCGGGGACGACCGGGCAGGGCGACGGGTCGTCAGTGGCGAGCAGCGCCGGTGTGGACGGCGTGTCGGTGCCATTGGCCAGCAAGGGAGGTGGCACGTAGATGCGTGCGATGCCGGGTCGCCAGCTAATCTGTGTTGGAGGCGCCGCGCGGGCTTGGCTTGGCTGTCGATTCGGCGAGAGGCGCAAGGATGCGTGGAGCACGGAGCGCGCGGGGCGGGGGCCATGTGATGTGGCCGTCGGGGTCATGTGTTATTGGGTCCTGTGATGGAAAATGGCCTCCTGCTTCTCTATGCGCGTCACCATGGAGACTAGCTGGGTGGGACTCCTTTATTCGGTCTGCCGTGAGTTGATGCCGGGCTTCTCGCTGCAGATCTGTGTCCCAGTGGACAATGAGAGACGCCTGGAGACACTCGGGCCCGGTCCGAAGCCAGGGTGTGGTGGGCCCGAGAGCCTCATAGGCCGGTGACGCCTTTAAACGTCCCGCGTCACGAAGAACAGCACGGCTGAGAGCGTCGGCCGGGCCGGAGGGTCCCCAGCGTGAGGTCGAGAGGCCCGGGATCAAGGAGTCATTTCTTGCCGAGCCCCCTTGTACCCCCCCCAGGAATGGGAGCAGGTCAGCGTGAGGACCACACGGTCCCTGGAGTCCGGTGTCGGGGGCAGCCCGTTGAGGCGAGCCGGTTGGTTCCGTTTGGCGCTGGCCGTCCAGGGGAGATCGGGCTGTAGAGGGTGCCTAGAGAGGGTCCAGAGTGGTTTGCCAGGCCTGCGGGCACTCTGGGGAGAGGGCGTGTGAAGACTCTCAGGAAAGGGAGGAAGCATTAGTCGGGGAAGGGGCGAGGGCAATCGGCCTGGGCCAGGATTCTCTGTCCGGAAGTAAAAAGTAGCTCGGGCCATGTCCCCGCCTTTTCTTCCTCTTAGCCAAGCCCCAGGCATCTTTAGGCTACACCCTTTTGCTGCCTATACATTTGGTCGGCTGTGTGATATTTCTTTTTGGACATGATCAGCCTCCAGACCATGAAGGGAAAATGTTAGCTATTTTGTGGCCTAGGTTATCGTTACAATTCATTGCACAGGTAAAAGAAATGAGAACAAATTTTAATGAAATAAATGTATTGCCACCCAAACGAATCCAAAGGAAACCCAAAAGAATAGAAACATATGTATAGAATCATGAAATTACTATTAAGATGTATATTGGTAACAACATGAGCAAGGTCTCTTGTAACCAAATTTGGCAGAGCTCATCATCAAAACTTGAAAATGAAATATTTAAGATTTCAGTAGTACTTTTAGATTTCAATAAGATGGTAGAAAGAAACAATTTACTGACCAACAGGAAGATGTTGGACCTTACTGAAAATCAAGGAAAACAAACTCAGACATTCCCTACCACTTCCTACACTCCATGTTGCTCAGAGTAAAAACAAACTGATATCTGACACCTACTATTGTGTACGGTTGCATACTGAATAGGGAATATATCTTCATACTTTGTTTTAAAAACGTGAAGTGATACACCTTTGAAAGGACAGGTGGGCAATATTTATTGGATATAAAAATTATACAGCCCTCATGGAGTGCCCTTTGAGGTACTTGTCCAGTAGAAATATTTATCTAATTTCACTTGCCTAGAGAGATATACAGATATATAGATATATTACATAGTAACAAATGTGTTCATTAAAATATTTTATTAAAGCTGAACAAATAACAAAAAAATAAGTAGAAAGAGATAACAAAGAAGGAAATGAAATAAAAATGAGAGCCAAAACTTGAAGCTTCCCACCTATCTAAACATGGTCATATTAATAGTATTTTATTTCTTTGTTTCTTTACGAAAAGAAACTTCATGCTAGTTCAAGTAAGCTCGTTTCAAGCATGAAAACCAATTTCAAGTTTAGCACCCCAAAATGAGATTGTTGACTTTAGTCAGAAGTATCCCTTGCACCCTGCCCTTTCTACATCCCTTGCTCAGGATCTCACAATCCTGACTCTCTGGTAAAGTAAGCTAATGGATAAACTTTTCATTCCTTGTCCCTTTCTGGGGATTGTCAATTTTCCATTATGTGCACAGATTAATTTTTAAGTTTCAGGGTGATATAATATCTACGAAAATGTAAGGAACACATGTGAATTTGAGGTCTTACTCCATATTCATGAATTATTCTTCTGTGCTTGCCCTGGAATGGAGCAGATGCACACCAACCACAAATAGTCTTTGGTTTGAAGTTCAGATCTCAGTTACTTTGACATGTTACTTGCACAAACAAGTTAGTCATTACTTGTGTGTATACGCCACATTCTGTCTACCCATCCATCCATGATGGACATTTGTATTGTGTCCATCTCTTGGCTGTTGTGAACATGGTGTTATGTACACTACAGTGCAAATAATTGTTTCAGTCCTTGCTTTCTCTTCTTTTGGGTGTATGTCTAAATGCGGGATTGCTGAGTCTTGGGGTAATTCTAAGATTTAATTTAAAGGTTTTTTTTACTCTTTTTGTAATAACACTTAGATCTTATTTTCCCTTTTCATATTTCTTTTTTAAATTTTATATTTTTGAAGATACGCTTGGCATAAAATATCTCAGGTGAACAGCAATGTAATTAGACATTTATAAAACTTACAGTAGATATATCACCCCATAAATTTAGTAACCATCTGATACATATGGTGTGAAGCTACCAGTTTTTACTTCTTAACCCTGTCCCTTTTCCCCCATTCCCAAACCTTCTCCCATCTCATAACCATCAAAATGTTTTCTGTATATATGGGTTTGTTTCTGTTTTGTCCTTGAGATGTCACATGTAAGCGAAATCATATGGCATCTGTCTTTCTCTAACTTACACCACTCAACACGATACACTTCAGGTCCACCCATGTTGTTGCAGGTGGCAAGATTTCTTTCCATTTTCTAGCTGAGTAATATTCCATTGCATATATGTGCCACCTCTTCGTTCCTTCATGATTGACCCTTTATTTCTTCATCCTGGCTGCCTCCATATTGAGCACTGGAAATAATGCTGCAATGACTATGTAGATGCACACATCCCTTCAAAGTAGTGGTTTGGGTTTCTTTGGGTAAATACCCAGTAGTGCGGTTATGGTTCCTTTTTTGTCTCCTGTTACAGTCTTGGTTTTAAATCCATTTTGTCAAGTAGAAATGCCACTAACCCAGCTCTTTTTTTTTTCTTTTCTTGTACGTGAAATCTACTTTTCCATCCCTGTATTTTCAGTCTGTGTGTTTCTTTTGATCTAATGTGAGTCTTTTCTAAGTGTGTGTGAGGGCAGCACATGTAAAGGACTTGTTTTCTTATCTCTTTAGCCACCTTATGTCTTTTGATTGCAGCATTTAACCCATGTACCTGTCAAGTAATTCTTAACAGATGAGCATGAATTGCCATTTTATTATTTATATATTTTCTTTTTTCTTTTCTTCTTAAAAAAGTTGCTCTTGGTTTGGAGTTGATGAATGCCTTTTGCTTTTTCATGTCTGGGAAGCTCTTCTCTGGCCCTGAATTCTAAATGATAGCTTTGCTGAACAGAATAATCTTGGTTGTGGGTACTCTCTTTTCATCATGATGATTATTTCTTGCCAATGTCTTCTGGCCTACTAAGTTTCTTTTGGAAAAGTAGCCTACTATGGGAGCTCTCTTGGAGGCAAATAACTGGTTTTCCGCTGCTGGTCTTAAGATTATCTCCGTGCCTTTAGGCTTTGGCATTTTAATTAAGATATGTCATGATGTCGGCCTGTTTGGTTTCATCCTGTTTGTCACTGTGCACCTCTTGGTGATTCTCTTGCCAGGTGAGGGAAGTTTTCCATCATTGTTTCATCAAATAGTTTTTGAATTCCTTGCTCTCTCTGCTCCTCCCGGTGCCTATGATGTGCATATTGTTACACCTAATGTTGTCCCACAGGCCCCTTAAACTATCCTCATTCTTTTTTGCTCTTGGATTCTTCTTTGTGATGTTTAGCTTGGGTGTTTTTTGCTACCTCATCTTCCAAATTGCCGATTCGATCCTCTGCTTCGTCTAATCTACTGTCAATTCCCTCTAAGGTATTCTTCATTTCAGTTACAATATTTTTCATTTCTGACTGGTTCTTATTTATGTTTTTTTCTTAATCTTTATTTTTATGTTTCCTATCTCATTGTAGTTGTTCTCACTAAGGTCATGGAGCATCCTTATAAGCAGTGTTTTGAACTCTGCATCTGGTAGATTGCTTGCTTCCATTGAGTTTAGCTCTGTTTCTGGAGCGTTGCTCTGTTCTTCCATTTGGGACATGTTTTACTGTCTTCCCTTTGGGCTACCTCCCCGTGTTTGATTCTTTGTATAAGGTAGGGCTGTTCTGTCTCTCAGTCTTATTAGAGTGACCTTATATAGCATATGACCAGTGGGTCCCAGTAGCATCATCTCCCTGCTTACCTGAGCCAGGTGCTCTAGGTGTGTCTTTTGCCTGGGTTGTGTGTGCCCTCCTGTTGCAGTTTAGCCATGGTCTCTGTTTGCACATCACTGGGAGGGTTTGACCCTCAGGCTGATTGGCTGTGACTGCAGTGGAGGAGTTGCTGTGCAGCGACTGACCCTACAGAGCAGGATTTGTTTTAGAAAGTCTCTGCTCCCCGCAAAGTTTGCCCCTTGGGTGTGTTGTCTGAGGAGGTGGTTGGGTAGTGATCTGCTGTGATTTGAAGCCACCAATTTGGAAAACATTAGCTGGGGCTCAAAATGTTACAGATTGAGTTACCTTGTGACCCAGCATTCCACTCCTGGATACATACCCAAGAGAAATGAAAATATACCTCCACACAGAGACTTATGCACGAATGATGCTGCTGTGAACATGAAGTGAAAACAGTTTAATTGCCCATCACTTGCTAAATGCATAAACAAACGGTGCTATACCTATATGTTGCAATATTACTGGGTCATGAAAAGGAAGGAAGTACTGATACATGTATGAGTAAACATGAAAAACATTCTGCTCAGTTAAGATCCAGAATCAAGGGCCACAAATTGTATGTTTCTTTTTGTATGAAATATCCACAATAAAATCTCTGGAGACATATTGGCAGTTGCCCAGAACTGGAGCCAGCAGAGACGGGGGATTGACTGCTGATAGGTACATCATTGCTTGTTTTCTTTCTTTCTTTCTTTCTTTGTTTCTTTCTTTCTTTCTTTCTCTTTCTTTCTTTCTTTCTTTCTTTCTTTCTTTCTTTCTTTGTTTCTTTCTTTCTTTCTTTCTTTCTTTCTTTCTTTCTTTCTTTCTTTCTTTCTTTCTTTCTTTCTTTCTTTATTTCTTTCCTTCCTTCCTTCCTTCCTTCCTTCCTTCCCTTCCCTTTTCTTTCTTCCATCCTTCTCTCTCTCTCTCTCTCTCTCTCTCTCTCTCTCTCTCTCTCTCTCTCTCTCTCTCTCTCTCTGATTAAACCATTCTGGAATTAATGGTGATGGTTACATAATCCTTTGAATATACAGAAATCCACCAAATTGTTCATTGTTAAATAGAGAATTTCATTGTGTGTAGAATATGTCTCAAGAAAGCTATTTTACAAAAGACACACATCAATGGGAAAAGTGTGCCCAGGAAGTAATGGGGAAGGTGCACTTGAGTCACTTTAGAGAAATAGCTTCTTTTCTTTAGAATTCTCTTAAGTGGACTTTGCTTTTACCATACAGTAGATAACCAATAAAACAGCTACACTTCCTACATGGTTCCATTTCACAATGACCTCGTTATTCCAAAAACATTTTTAAAGGGTTTAAAATCATAGAGAAGCACGTATGTAGTGTGCAAATGTACTTCAGTGACCCATATGACTTAACTGAGACTTTCACACAGCATCCTTCTAGGTCCCATTGGAGACAAGAGGCCAGTGGGCCTGTGTGTAAAGGAGATATCAAGTTTCTGAGCCAGTAACCCCAGAACGAGGGCTAAAAACATTTCTCTAGAGCCAAGAGCAAAGGTGTACATTTCTCCAACTTCAATTCCACCCTCTATCTTGGATCATTCAGTTCTGTAAGAGTTATGTGAGAGTGAGAATAGTGTCATGCAGATCATGGCCACGTGGCCCGGCTTCCAGAGATGCTAGGATTTTATATAAAGAAGTTTTGATTCAACAGGTCATCAGCGGTGAGCTGGAAATACAGCTCTCAGTGTAGCTTTCAGAGTAGACATTTTTAATTTATACCATTGCTTTCTCTTCAGCACCTCAGTCTTCCATGGGACCAGCTTACATCCCTTCTCCCCTGCAAACTGCCTTCACCACACTCATATTGTCCCTGGCTCAGAAAGCCCCTTGCCCTGGCAGATATACATCACTGTAAGTTCTTGCATTGGGCTTTTCTGCAAGAGGACTGGGGATGGGATACAAAACTGTTTTGAAGAATCTGATGATTTAAGTTGAGGACAGAGTGACTTCTCTAAAGTGGCTTTGCCAACAGGAAAGGACCACTTAGCTTTAGAGACAGAGTTCATGCTCTTATCCTGGGGTCTGTGAGAGCGTGTCAGCAGAACATGTGTGTCACAGACCTCCATTCTCTGATGGAGCACCACTTACCCATGGGGGGCTGTTCGAGGCCTGAGGGTTCCACCTTCATAATGCCCTGTATTTGTTTGCAGTTTCACTCAGCACGATGTCACCATGTTTTCACCTGACGATAATGCTGACTGCCAATTGGGAGGTTTCCTCGTGGCCACAGTAGTCTGCATCCTCACCACCATGTCCATAGGCTTCGCGGTGTGGCGGATGTGGAACATGGATGACCTGGCGCACTACTTTCATGGTCTAGACCGTGGGGGAGTGTGGAAAGTGTGCATTTTCCTCCTCAATGTTTTCTTCAACACAGTCACATCTTACCACCGTTACTCCAACTGGGATACCTACCTCCCGCTTGATATTCGTTTTTCTCAGCACCTCCTACTGGCTGCCAGCATCCTAGAGCTCCTGGGAAAAGCTATGGTGGTGTGTGTATTAAGGAATGTATACGTGACAGATGTTCATACGTGTGCCACATACGACCTAATTACCGTTTCAGAATTTATGAACGTAGTGGCCAGTATTTTTATCTCCATTGCTACCATCTGGGATTACTGGGACATGATGAACGAAGAGGGTATATCCTTCCCAACTTCTTTCTCTGTGGCCTTCAATCCAGATACACTGGAAGTAGGCATTGCCTTTCTTGTGGCCAGTTTGGCCGGTGACTTTCCATTGTCATTTGGGATGTATTTTCTCTGTTTCGAGATGCCCCGCCTTATGCAATAAAGTACATCCTGAAATTTGGGAAATATGAAATTCCACGTGTTGGTTTTGCATACCAAAGACTACCCGGAGTCTCTGGGAAGTAGTATTAGGGTGCTCTATGAAATCTTTTCAAGGATTGAAGACCATGGCAAAGGTAGTTTTGAGTAGAGAGTTGCCCAACCAGTTTCCTTTTATCTTCTCTGTCCAAATATGTTCATTGATTGCATTAAGGAACTTTCATTTTTTAAAGGAGGATCTTGCCCCCCTGCCAGCTGGTCTTACTAGCTCTTGATTTTAACTATTACTTAAGCAATACGATAAACCTACTGGATGGAACTAAGAGTGTCTGAAAGTTTTACTCTCACTCTTAAACTTCTAAAACAATCAACTGTGTTTCCTATAGCATGGTAACAATATCTTTCCATAATGTACAATTTTCCAAAATGTGCAAAAGTAGAGAGAATAGTATGAGAAATCCTGCCTCTGACATCTATTACCAGACTCCACAGTTATCAAGATTCTGCCATATTAGCTTTATCTCCTCTTTCTTCCTTCTTTTCTAACCTAGTTATCTTTCTCCAATGGATTTTAAAGCAAACCCCAGACATCATGTCACTTCATCCCTGTATATTTGAATTTTACTCTCTTAACATAAATGGGCATTTCTTAAGGTATAATACATCATATCATACCTTTAAAAATTAACAATTATTCCTTATCATCAAATACTCATAATTGTTAAATTTCTTAAAAGTAATTCTACAGTTTTTTTGTTTTTCTTCCTGAGGTACTCACTGTGTCTCTCGAGTCTTAATTTAAAGCACTGCCCTGCCACACACCTTTTGCCCTGTTTGTAAAAAATGATTTTGATTTGATGAAGGAAGTGAATGACTTGTGCTGTTCTTAAACTTGTTACCTCTTGAGGCTTGATTAGATTCTAGGTCAGCTGTTTGAGGAAGAGTATTTCAAAGGCGGTGCCATGTTCCGAAATGCATTATACCAGGTGGCATATGGTAATTGTCCTTTGATGATTCTAGAGTGAAGGAGAATGCCCTAGGCGATCATTGGTGTGGACCAATGTATTGTTTTAGAAATTATTTTTGCTATCTTGTTTTTCCTATTTCTCTTTTGAAAGTATGAACTCAACTCTTGAGTATGAATTCATGAGATTGTTTTTATGTTTTTATTTTGGATAATTTCAGATGCAATTACTTCAGCATCAAGAGTTATCAATATCTGGATAATTATGTGTCATCTCTAACTTCACTGACTCTCACCACTCCCAGCCTTGAATTAATTATGTAGCGACTCCCTGGAACGTATTATTTGATCCATGCATACGTCATCACGCATTTCTAAAAGATAGGACGCCTTTTTAAAAACAAGTGCATCATCACTGTTACACCCAAGAAAGTTAAAAATAATTTCCTAATGTTATCGAATACCTAGTCAATACTTAAACTTCCCTAATTGTCTCATTCATAAATGTTCTTTAACAGTCATTTTGGGGTTTCTATGAAGTCAAAGTGTTTCGCTCGATTGATTAGTTTTTCTTTTTAAGATCAAATTGTCCCATCCTTGGCAATGGAGCCACAGGCACACATGCTCTCTGACATAATTCTATTGGTAGTATTTCACGATAAAACACCTTTATTCAGGACAGTGTACTATTTACCTCAAAGAACACTTAATAAAATATATTCTATAAAAATATTAAAAAAAAAAGGTAGATAAAAGGACCTATCGGCAGTACAATTAACTATGTTCATCGAATGTTCGATATGGAAGTTAAAGCATATTTATTTCCTCTACCTAATTAATTTGCATAGTGGTGGTTCTTAATCTCACAGAAATTCCTCCTAGAATAATTCCCATACACACCAAATTTTGCACAGGTTCACAACTCTCTTTAAACCTATTCATGGATCTCATTTTCCAAATAAGTGACGATTTCCAAAAATTGAATTCTTGTTTCACGGACATGCTAGAAACACCTCTTTCTCATCATTGTCAGCTTAGGTCATTTCCTTCAAAAATTAACTTTAGCAGTCAAAAACCGACCTAGAATATTAATAAGTACAGATATAGCCTGCTTAAAAGCATTAGATTAAGCAGCATTGAATGATAGATCCTACACTTTAAGAAAATCATTTTTAATAAAATCAAATCATTACTAATGTCATTTTCCTTTCAAGAAAGATGACTAGAAGGCATATTACCGTTGGAAAGAGTAGGATTTTACTGCAGAAGCACCATCTCAGGAGCAAAGTCAATTTTAAACGCAGTAGTGTTGAGCAGCCATCTTTGCTGTCTTGAGAGTGGGGAGACATTAACCTGTCCGTTGCCGGGAGCTTTATTTTGTGCTTGCCTTTTGAGCTTCTTCTACCTCTGAGAGCTTATGATTTGGCTGAATTCCATGGATGGGACAAAGAAGAACGTGATAGTGTTTTCACCTCAATTCCAGCTTCAGCATTTTTTTTAGAATGTTTGAAAGTAACTCTAACTCTTTTATCAGAGCCTGTAGTTCTTTTATGACTCATGCCTGTTCACGTGATGCTGGAATACGTTTCCCAGGAGCATAAATGCTTGAGTATCATTTTCCAAACTGGTATTCTTTGAAAATAAACCCTCTTTTATTTGTATTCAGCTTTTTAAAAAGAGTTTTCCAGGGATGCTTTGCTACATTCTGTAGCTCGTAAGTTTTTTTTTTTTTTTCATAGATTTCCATTCCTCTGAGATTTATATCCTACATCATCAAGGTTTTCCCCACTGAAAATCCACATCATAACTGCCTGTTCGGCGTACATTGCTACTAGCCATCTTCCTCCTGGAATCCAGAGTTGTACCACTCAGTGAAACTCTTCACTTGCGGATGAATTGTCTGGCCATCCCCATTAAGCGAGAGATGCTTCCGGTGACTCAGAGTTGGTCATGATTCTCATGGTCTTCACAGAGGGAGTGCTGGTGGTTCTCATTAGCCTTTATGTTTTGTTATTCAAAACACTTAATTTCAATGCAATTTTAGGACAGGGTTCCATGGTCCAGTGGTTATCACATCTGCTTTACACACAGAAGGTCCTGGGATCAAAGCCTAGTGGGTCCACAGAGCATGTTCTGTGGTCATGTCACCCTGAACAAGCCCAACATCTGATCTTGGAAGCTAAGCAGGGTTGGGCCTGGTTAGTACTTGGATGGGAGGCCAGCTAAGAAGAGCAGGTGGTCTAGGCAAAAATAATAATTATAAATACGTGCTATTTAATTTGAATTACTGTTTTATTTATTTTATTTTTTCTAAACTATTATTTTACTTTAACTGTGTATATCAAACTTATTGTTAGATAATTAATATGCATATTAATTTTTATTAGCTCGATAATAATCGTTTTATTGAAGTGTCATTCACATAACATAATATTCAAACTCTATCTTGTACCAGTAAGTGGTTTTTCGTACATCCACATAGTTGTGTAGCTATTACCACTATCTAATTGGAGAACATGTCATCACCCCCAAAAGAAAAACCATTAGCAGTCCCCATCAGTCTCTGAGGCTTTCTTTGTTTGTCTCTCAATAAGGTATCTTAGTTGTGTCCTGTATATTTCAGGGCCTAGACATTCAATCAGCCATGTCACTCTTGCAGTGAGCCCTAGAGAGGGAGATGGTATTTAGAAACCACATTTGGGTCTCATTCTACTGAATTTCTGTTATATCTAGGTATTTTAGTGGACCGAACTAGGATATGTGAATTTTTAAGAAGAAAATAATTAATGTGTTACAAAATTATGTTCAAACTTACTTAGACAATTTTTATTTGGCTGCAATTTGATGCCACATTTCTTTCTTTCACACTGAAGACCCAACATTAGCCTACTTATTTGTTTATTCTATGATAGATAGTATTAAAATTATATATATATAATTATTATTATATATTCCTAGTATCATTATTAGCTATAATGCTACTGAATACAGTGAAGATTTAAGCCCTGTTTGTCTTTAAAATGTATTGCACTAAGGATATGGAGTCAAAATACTACATTCTAAATGATTTTGATGGAATAATGGCAATACCATCAACCATTAATGATGGTTGCATAGTTCTATCACCAACTTGAAAAGCTTATTCATTTCACCTTCTTTTCTATTTTTAAGGAAATTATTTATGGAATTTCAAAGTCAAAGTTCTTGAATGAGTTTTATTCAGAGAATGGATGAATAAATTTCTATTCTAATCTCGATTTGATTCTCGCTTATCTCAGGTAACTTTAATTTTGGTTTTGTCTCCCATGTTTTCTTTTGCAAACGTAAGGTTTCTGTGTTCATATTTATTCCATCTGTTTCAGAATGCAATCATAGTTTGTGTGTGTGCATGTGTGTGTGTGTGTGTGTGTGTGTGTGTGTGTGTGTAATTTGGCAGCCTGCTTTTTTGACTTGACAAATTCCTGCAGATCACTCTATATTAGTGTGTAGAAATCTTTCTACTTTTTTTGTCTCCATACTATTTCAGCGTATGGATGTACCCTGGTTTATTCAGCCAGCTTGGTATGTACATATGTATGTATGGTTTTCCATGGTGCTACATCGTTTTATATTTTGCCAGTATCTTCAGGCTAGATTCCAAGGACATTGTCATTTAAAAATATGTGTTGCTGCTACTTCTATAGGGATGATCATTATGCATCCCCCTGAGCAAGCTATGAGAATGTGTGCTTCAGTGCTTTGTTAGGAAAAAATACACTGTAAATCTTTTGAATTTTTCTTCAAGATATAGGTCAGAAATGGTATCTTGGTGTCATTTTAATGTATATTTCACTTATTAGTGAGTTGAGCATTTTTTCAAATGTTTCAAGGCTATTTTTATTTTTACTTTATTATAGGTAATCTGCTGCCAAGTAATCAATTGCTCCAAAGATTAGCGGCTTCAAGCAACAGGCATTTATTTGTTATCTCACAGCTGCTGTGGATCAGTACGTTGGGCACAGCTTAGCTGGATCTTTTACTTCAGCAGTCCCCAACCATTATGACACCTGGGACTGTTTCTCCCATGAGGACCTAATGCCTAATGAACTTAGGAAGAGCCGAAGGAGTGATTTCAGCGCTGGGGAGCAGCTGCAAATAAGATGGAACTTAGCTCTCTTGGCCTTGTACCTGATAGGCCACTATCAGGTACCGATCCATGGCCTAGGTAGCACAGACGTCTGCTCTATGTCACCGTCTCTTTTAAGGCTCCAGTCTAAATTTCAGCTTGGCCTGTGGTCTCATCTGAAGGCTCAGAAGGAAGGATCCAGTTCATAGCGTGCTTACGTTGTCATCGGCAGGATTCATTTGTTGAGTTCCTCACAAGCTGTTGGCCAGAGTATTCAGTATCTGGGCAGATAAATCTCTCCGTCGAGCATCATGGAAGATGGCAGCTGGTTCCATCAGAGCAAGTAAGTGAGAGAGCAAGAGGGTGCCAGTAAGATGGCAGCCATAGGTTTACATAACCTAATCACAGAAGTCACGTTGCATAACTTTTGTCGTTTTCTATTTATCAGAGGCATGCCATTACGTCTCGCCTGTGCTCAATGGAAGAAGAGTGAGGGCGTAAAAGTGAGGAAAATGGGACTTACCTGGGGCCATTTCACAACATGCCTATGGCAGGTTCCTATTTTCAGCCCATTCTTCTAATGATTCGCTGGTGTTCTTTCTTTTTAGGAGGTCTTAATAGAGCATGAAGAGTTGCCCTTTGTTTAGTGTCTTTCAGTTATAAACACCTTTTTTAATTTGTCCTTTTTTATTAAACTTTGCTTATTATATTTTGGTTATGCAAAGATTTTTATGAAGTGTACATCTTTTCAGATTTATCAATCTCTTATTGCTTCTGGGTTCTGAGTCAAAATTTAGGTATCTTTTCCCCACTCCCGTATTATAAAAGCATTTGTTCATTTTTCCCTAGTGCTTGAATGGTTTTCTTTTATCTGCTATTCATTTGGAATTTATCCTGATATTCAATGTAATATATTTGGACAAATTTACCTTCCTGATAGATTCTTCTTTGTACCTCTTCCACTTAATTAACAAAAGATCTTTTCTCCCAGTTTTAGATACCGTTTTTTTCATATGCTTAATTTGCATTAATAGTGGGTCTATTTCTGGAGTCCTATTTGATTCTTTTAGTGTATTTATGTACTAATGTGCCAGTACAATTCTTTTAAAGATGTTATATTCTGATTTTAGAATACTATGTGATGTGCTATGCTTATTCCTTTTCCCTCCCTGAGTACTTTCTCAGTTGTTTCTGCTTATTTTTCCATTTGAATTTTCTAATCAACTTCTCTTACACCAGACTGGAAAAGAATGCTTGAATTTCTGTGAGAATCATGCTGTTTATAAGTTAACTTAGGGATAACTGACATATGTATAACATTGAGTCTTCTTCATCAATAATAGGACATGTCTTTCCCTTTGTTCAAGTCCACTTTTGCTTTTTGAAGTTTTAAAGTAGTTTTCTGTGCAATGGGTTGTTTGCGAAGTGGGGCAGTTATGAGCAAAGATACTGTACCCACATGCACTTGCACACCAATGCCAAGTTTCATTTCTCATGTGTAAATGTCTTAGCATACTATTGCGGGGGTGGATGGTAGGTCTACCTTGTTTTCAGACCTTCAGCTCACATTTGCTTTTCTCATTCAGCATGTATAGTCGTGTGTGGTTGGTGGCAGTGGTGATTAATATTTCCACACTTCTGATGATCGTTAAAACAGCAGTTAAGATAATTTTCAGAAAGTTTGCACTAGGAGCATAGGTCTTATTCATACAAATTTAGGTAATTGCGCCCAGAACCCTACCCAAAAGACAGGCCCTTCTGAACTGTTGAATGATTTTTTCTCCCAAACCTCATGAGTGTTCCAACTAGCTACCAGGGTAACTGGTAGGTAAGCCCCCAGGATGCCCTCAATGGATTGTACTTGAAAATCATGTTTAAGGCCAACTCAAGAGAGAGCCAACAACTTCAGCTCATTCGCACAACAATAAATTCTTTCAGTGCCACCGAAATCTTTCAAACAAGGACCTTAGGGCTATAGCACAGGCAAGACACACACCTTCTACTCGTGATGCTTGATCACTCACAACTCTTCAGATGTTGAAAGGGCCTCAATCAAAATGAAATAAATGACTGAATAATTCCATCATGAATTGGTTAAAAATTAGACATAATTTGATCTCACAGCCACACACTGAGGATTGATTGAGTTCACAAGAGAGAAATCAAAGGGCAAATATGGAAGATCCTTCTCAAAGCATATTTGAGTCTGTGAGAGCACAGTGTTTGAAAACATTTCCCTCACTAATGTAAGTCTATCAGCTATTTAAATATGTCTGCTGAAAACATTGCCTATGGACCGAATTTAGCTGGGTCCTTTGCTAGAATGTTAACTGCCCTGTTACCTTTTGTTTATATTTGGTTTATTGGCCACAGACTCTTTCTCTCTAGTGGAGATCTTGTAAAATAGTAATAGCATTATTTAAAATGTCCTTTCCCTGTTGACCTTTATTTGCATAATGTCCGCAGCTCTCAAACATTGGGAACTTGAAGGTATTATATCCTTTTGCATTTAAAGATTACTTGGCTTTTTTACCAAGTGTTTGGAAGGAGCTGGATGCCTTCTGGTCACCCGTCAGCACTTCAGGGCCAGCCTGGGACTGAGTCGGTCGTATTCTCTATGCAACTGCAACAATGGCTTGTAAAACGGCTTTTAGGGAAACATCACTTACCTTCCAAAAAAATCTTTTCCTATAGTAAGTGTGACAAAGGCCAACCTTATCCCAGATGGGAGCTGGAGACCAAGCAGAGGACAGCACATCTGCAGCCTGATAGTCATAGAGCGAAGTTACTGAACTGGCTTGGGCTGTGGAAAGTGGTCCTTTGATCCTCTTTCACCTTCAGTCTCAAGAGAGAGCAACATGATAAAGAATAACAACACAGAAGGAAGGGGGATCGCCATGGCAGGGTGTGCTTTGGGGGATCAGGGTGAACGGAGAAAAGGAAAAAGAATTTCAAGATCTTCTGAAGGATTCCTTGGAAACATTGTTTCAGGGACTTGCTTTATGTTTTTCAGGAAGAAGACCAGACAAAGTATCCTGTTCATTTCCTGTTGGTAGAGCACACACTGAGGATGCTGTAAAGGCTGGTGAAATTTTAAAAAATTTTTTTTTTTCTCACAGAGATCCTTCTAAGATAGTCAGGAGCAGAGGGTTGGCATGTGGCATTTGGCCTGGAGGTGAAAATAGAGAAGTGCAGGGACATTTATCGTGGAGACCAGGTAGAAAGGTGTCACTGGGGACAGCACTCCCAGAAAGATTAAGAGCAGCACGACCCATGTTGATGCCATCTCCAGCCATCACCTGAGTCCCAGCTTGGACTCTGAGGAAGAGCCAGGAAGTGACAGCTGTCATAATGGCCAATGAGTCGGGTGTTTCATGGTTCATGACGCGTTTTCACCTTCCTCTTTCTGGCTGACCCTTGGCATCTCTTAGGTATGTACTGGGTTCTTTTGAGCACCAGGAAGCAAACAGTCCTCTAACGCAGAGGGAACACAGGGCAGATAGCCTCCTCTTCCACACAAGTGATTGAAATATAGAGAGTTTATGTAGCTGGTCCATGGTCAGAGGTGGAGGTGAGATGAAATCCCACAACTTCTCAACACAGTCCTCTGTCATTATAGTCAAAGAAAGTAATATTATCTGTGGAGAGCTGTTTTTCTGCCCCAAAAGCTTATTGTGTATTTGATGGAGGTGTCTTGTTAGAGATGTCATATGCCAACACAATGTCCTCTTCCTATTCTCCTCAGGATATGCACGCTTCCTCTAGGAGTCATGTCAAGACTTTAGTAGTCTAGAAGATTTCATCCATTTTCCTTCTCTCGAGTTCTCTTGTTTTCTCTTCGAACAGGGAAGCTCCCTCAACAGAGAAAATCAGGAGAGCAACAAAATTGTAGTTTCTCAAGAAATATTGACAGTCCACTTAGATTCCTAACTGGCTGCACTTCCCTGAGAAATTTCATTCTATGAAGCACTAATTTCATTTTGCCGCTTGGGCAAGAACATCAAATTACAGAGAAAACTTGTTCTTTATTTTTGAATGTCGATAAATTCCACCCTGTTGTAGCCCCAAACTGGACACATGCCAAATGTTCACTAACAGAAGAATAGATATACAAACCGGGGATGTCCATAAATGAAACGTGATACAATAATAAAAACGAACACAGTGATGATACATTTAACAAGACAGATAAGATTTTTCTGGTCAAGATGGAAAAGCAGTTACATGTTGTGCTCGCCTCATCCCTGGATCACCTGAACATAACAAGTCAACTATCGAATGACCATCACTGGGAGTAGCCTGAATTCCAGGTGAACAGAAGTCTTCTGACTGGGGTCACACAGAAGAGGCCACCTCAGGACAGGTAGGAGGGACAGAGGCACAGAACAGGGTGGCCAACACCCCTTTGTGGTGATTAGAAATCAGAAGAGACATCTCAGCTGTGGGGGTCCCCCTGGAGGAGCCTGGTGTCCCAAGCCCACACTGGACTCCCCAGACCAAGGTTCTATTGCCAGGAAGAGAAGTCCCCACACTTCTGTCTGTGAAAACCAGTAGAGACTGTGACTGAGTGAGATAGATGGCCTCCTAAGGGGCCATGCACACATGGACTTACTGCTAATGGACTCACTCACTGTGAGTTCCAGTGCTGAGGCAGCTGTTCAAAGGTGCCAGGGCCACACAGGAGGAACTGAGTTGTCGGTCTTCAGAGCGAGGGCTGGAGGGGTGGCTTTCTCCCAGACAGAAGTGCGGGTAGAAGCCTTTGTTCCTTTGTTGAGCCCAGCGTGCAGACCCAGGGAGCTGCTATATCTGAGTCTCTGTCAACATAACTAACACAGGTCACCCCACTCTCGGGAGTCCCTTGGACCCCCCCCCCCTTTCTCAACATGCAGGTGCACCCAAGCTGCTTCCAGTGGCTTCTCCATACAATCAGTTGTCTTGGCTCATGCTGTTGACCATCCTGAAATATCTCAAAGCTTTGCACACCCCAAACAAACAGCATCTGGCCAGAGCGAGCTCCATACATCTTGCCAAGCAGCCCCAAGTTCTGCATTAGTGGCAACCAACTTTGGCTTGAATCTTGGCCTCTTGAGGCACCTCCAGTTTCAACATGGATAACAGCCATCTGCGGATTGCTTAGTGTCTCATTTCAGATGGCCGAAGCTGCTGCTAAATTTGGTCTGAAGTGGGGACCCTCCCAGAACACCCGAGGGCCTTTACCCTTAGTTTTGGAGTTAGGACAAAGCTCCAGAATCATCCTGCTAACTCTAGAGATGACACACCAAAGAGTAGACTGAGAAGGCACCAAAACCCTGCTGAATACCTGTCTGCTCATTAGGGTCAGTGCCAGCACAAGCATCTCCTTCATTGCCGATCAGGTTGAGGATCAATCTCCCCCAGTGATGACCAAAAAACAACCAAGGCTCAACTACAACAGGTGGGCATATAATACCTATCCAACAGACACTCCTGGAGCATCCAGTTCAAGAGACCAGAGTGATGGCTACATTAGGATCCACGGGACACACACTACATATGGCGACTCTACTGAGACTGGGAGACAGAGAAGCCCTACTTAATACATAGAAACAAAGAGGAGGAGGCAGACAGAATGAGGAGATAGAGAAACATGTTCCAAAATAAAAGACAGAACAAAGCTCCAGATGAAGAACTAAACACAATGGAGGCAAGGAAACTGCCAGATGCAGAATTCAAAACACTGCTTATAAGGCTTCTCCATAATTTCAGTGTGAACAATGACAAAGAGATAAGAAACATAAAAATGGAGATACAAAACATAAGGAAGAACCAGTCAGAAATGAAGAATACTATAGCTAAAATGAAGAATACCTTACAGGATATTGACAGTGGATTAGATGAAGTAGAAGACTGAATCTGCAATTTCGAAGATGAGGTAGCAGAAACCATCCAAGCAGAAGAGCCATAAAAAAAAAAAGAATTCTCCCAAAATAAGGATGGTTTAAGGGTCCTCCAGGACAAAAACCGGCATAACAACATCACATCATAGGAACCAGATGAGGAAAGACAGCAGGGAACTCAAAATCTATTTGATGAAATAATGATTGAAAACTTCCCTAACTAGGCAAAAGAATCACCAGAAGTGCACACTGACAAACAAGATGAATGCAAAGAGGCCCACACCATGACACATCCTAATTGAAATGCCAAAGGTTAAACACAAGGAGAGAATCTTAAGAGCAACAGGAGAAAAGCAGTTAGGTGCCTACAAGGGAGCTCCAATAAGACAGCTAATTTTCCAACAGAAACTTTTCAGGACAGACTGATGGGCACAAAATAGTCAAAGTGATGAAAACCAAGGAACTCCAACCAAGATTTCCCAGAAAAGATAAAGACTTTCCCAGAGACACACACTCAAAAGCTAAAGTTGTTCATCAGCACTGAACCGGTATTACAAAAAAAAAAAAAGAAAAAGAAAAAAAAAAGAAAAAAAAAAAGAATATTAAAGAGACTTTTTTTAAAGAAAAAATTACTTTAATGTAAATGGATTAAATCCTCCAATCACACAATATAAAGTGGCTGAATGGATAAGAAAACAAGACCCTTTTACACATGCTGCCTACAAAAGACTCACTTTAGGTCAAAAGAAACACACAGACTGAAAGTAAAGGCGTAGGGATGGAAAGAGCCATTCCCTGAACATGGAACCGAAGAAAAATCTGGACTACCAGGCAAAATAGACTTTAAAGCAGAGGCTATACCAAATGTCAAAGAAAGACCCAGTGATTCCATTTTGGGGAAATAGTCTCAAGAAACCCAAAACACCACTTTGAAGGGAAATGTGCATCCTTATGTTCATTGCAGCATGCTTTACAATAGCCAAGATGTGGAGGCAACCTGAGTATACATCAGTGGATGAATGGATAAAGAAGAGGTGGAACATATATGCAATGGAATGTAACTCGGCCATAAAAGGAATGAAGTCTAGCCATCTGCAATGACTTGGGTGGACATAGAGGGTATCGTGTTTGTGGAGTAAGTCAGAGAATGACAAGTGCCATATGATTTCACTTATGTGGAATCTAAGGCATAAAATAGACTAACTCAAAGACACAGAGAACATTTTAATGGTTGTCAGTTGGGAGGCGTTTGCAGCGGGTGACTGGATGAAACAGGGGAAGGAATGGAATCCAGTTGGTTGTCGCAAAATAGTCACTGGGATGTAAGTACAGCATAAGAAATGTAGTCAACAATACTATAAAAACTATGATGGTGTCAGATGGGTACTAGACTTATTGGGGTGATCGCTTCCTAAGGTATGTAAATGTGTAATCACTATATTGTATACCTGAAGCTAGTATAACATTATATATCAATTGTAATCAAAAGACAAAAAAATTACTAAACACAGTTGACTCTGAAAACCTTTATTCTGATGAAAAGAAATGAAAAGATCACATTTTTGGTGAGGGGTCAGGAACTCATGGCGATTGACTAGCAAGAGGCATGAAAGAAGTTTTTGGGAGACAGAACTATTCTGTTTCTTGATCTGAGTGGAGGTCACAGGGAAACCTTTGTAAAAATTCCTCGAGCTGCACACTTCAGTAGATTTTACTGTTAAAATTATACCCTAACTAATTGCTAAAATCAAAGGAAGTAAAAAATAAAAATGAAATGACAAGTCTCTCCTGCTTTCACTCTATTTACCATCCCACTTTTGCCTGCTTCCCCTCTCCCTGCCCATTTCTCTTCATGCTTCAGGCTTCTTCTGTGTGTTTCTTGAAGGAAGTCTTACCCTAAAATTGTATAAATTACTGCTGTAAGCTTACATAGGTGACAATCATATTTAACATAGAATAGTGCAGGAGGATGGAATTGACCTTTGCAACTGAAACACAACAAAGCCACACATGAGGGCCCATGTCAATATTGACCCAAGGCTCCTTGTCCAAGAACACTGAAGGAGGGCACATTCCTCATGGATCTGTCCTTGGCTCCCATCAGAACATGCCTTCCTGACAGTGGCTTTAGCCCTTCTTACTGTGTTCCTACTTAAGACTCTAACGAATTACAGTGATTCTTTGGTCTACGACCTCAAAATAAATTTCTTTTCTCAAAAGACTTGTCAAGGAGTCAAGGGATATTCTACCCTCTAGCCTGTGGCCCTTTAAGGCATCTCTGGTCACAGGCCTGCTATTCAAAAGTCCAACTGGCCAGCCCTGTTAGTCATGGAAACATGAGGATGTTTTGATCTAGACGTTCCCGTTACAACCTGACAGTTACTGGCATTTCTACATATGAGGAATACTCTTCTTGACTTTTTGTATTTTGGGGAACTCCTGTGGTTAATTGTTTTGGCCTGGTTAAGGAGAGCCATGAGATTTCTCAGGACTCACCTTACTCATTGATGATTCATCTCTGTGAAGAAGTGAAATGTCATCAGATGTTCCTACAAAAGAAGTAAGCCCAGGCCACATTCATTTTGACATAAACTAGCATTATTTGATTTTCAGCCTCGTCTGCTAGACTCTGTGCTATTCGATTTTTTAACCAAGGACATCTGAATGTGGATTATAACTTACAAAATTTGGAGATGCCATGTCCACCATCATATCTCTCTTTACATGAAACAGTGGCTTGACTGAGTGTGGGAGTCAAAAAGCAAATGGCTAATGTGTGACGCGTCGCCAAACCACAGGGTGGTTATGGTGGTAATGGTGTCACCAAACTACACGGTCTCCTTGCTTCAATAAATTTAACACATCCTTGCTCTTTATAAAGTGTCTGCTGTGTTTCTGACATTTGCCAATTGTGGTAAAATATACATAACGTAAATTTACTATTTTAACTATTGCTAAGTTGTGCAGAGTTTAGTAGCAATAAAAACGTTCACATGATCATGCAACCATCACCACCATCCATCTTCAGAACATTCTGATCTTCCCAAACTGAAACTTTGTCCCCACTGAACCCTAGCACCCCATTCTCCTCGCCAGCACCTGTCTCTATTATTTTGACTCATCTAGAGTCCTCAAATAAGTGGAATCGTTTAATATTGTCCTTTTGTGTCTACCTTTCACCCACTGTAATGTCTTTAAGGTTCATCTGTGCTGGAGTATGTGTCAGAATTTTCTTCCTTGTAAAAACTGAAAAGTATTGTGTTGAGTGGAGAGAGTCAAATGAGTCTCTCCATCCATCAGTGAACAGGCTGTTGCATTGTTTCCAGTTGTCCTCCTCCTCCTCCTCTTCCTACTCCTCCTTCTCCTCCTCCTGCTCCTTCTCCTTCTGCTCCTTCATCTTACTCTTCTTTTCCTTCTTCTTGTTCTCCTTCTCCTTTTCCTTCTCCTTCTCCATTTTCTTCTCCTTATTTTCCCTCTCATTCTTTTTCTTCTTCAACTCTTTTCTTTCTTCTTCCTGCTTCTTGATAAGAGAAACAGTGGAACTTCACGAGGTGTGAATTCCCAAGAATGGTTTTGAGAATGGTAGTTCTTGCAGATTGGACGGGGTTTGCTTCTGAGATTCCGGCGACAAGTAGTGAGACTGCATGCTTGCAGTAGGTTTGAGTAGGGAAGCAGAGGATTTCCAAGAATCCGCAGTCGCGAGTTCCTGGGAGGTGCTTCCAACACTTGGCAGTTGTCCACACGCACGGGCCCAGGTGGGAGGGGTGCTATAAACAGGACACTCGACCACGAATGGCTCCACATGCAGTCAGAAAGGGCTGGCTTCCAATTGTTCCACTGTGGCTTATGAGTTCTGAGTCCTGTGTCCAAATGGCACCTGGGTCGCGCCCGAAGTGTGCGATGAGCTCTTTGGGCTGTGGCGGAGTGTGCTGGGACCCCGTGCCAGCCTACAGGGAGGAATCGGTCAGCGGCCACTGCTCTCATGGTGGTGATGGAGCCCCTGCACTGGGTGACGTTTGGCCCAGGTTCCGGCCTGACTCTTGAAAGCGGGGAAGCGGTGTCACAGGAGCCGAGATGTCGGAGCACGAGGGCGACCGGGTAGGGCGACGGGGCGTCCGTGCCGAGCAGCGCTGGTACGGACGTCGTGTCGGGGCCGTGGGACTGCAAGGGAGGTGGCACGTAGACGCGTATGAGGCCACGGCCCGAGCCAAGCAGTGAGGGACACACCGCGAGGGCTTGGCTTGGCTATGGATTCGGTGAAAAGCGCGAGGATGCGTGGAGCTAGGAGCGCACAGGACAAGGGGTGAGTGACGTGGCCGTCGTAGTCGTGTGTGATTCAATCCCGTGACGGAAAATGGCCTCCTGCTGCTCTATGCGCGTCACCATGGAGACCAGCTTGGTGGGACCCCTTTATTCGGTCAACCGTGAGCTGACGCCGGGCTTCTCGCTGCGTATCTGGGTCCCAGCGGACAGTGCGAGACGCCTGGAAACACTCGAGCTCAGTCCGAAGCCAGGGTGAGGCAGGCTCGTTAGACTCAGTGGCCGCGGACACCATTAAACCTCCCGCGCCCAGAGGGATAGCACGGCTGAGAGCGTCGGGCGGGCCCGAGTGTCCCGAGCGTGAGGTCGAGAGGCCCGGGATCGAGGAGTCGTTTGTTGCCGAGCCCCCGTATGCCCGCCCCAGCAACGTGAACAGGTCAGTGTGAGGACCACACGGTCCCTGGCCTCCGGTGTCGGGTTCAGCCAGTTGAGGCGAGCCGGTGGGTTCCGCTTGGCGCTGTCGGTCCCGGGGAGATTGGGCTGGGGAAGGTGCCCAGAGAGGGTTTCCGCTGGTGTGACGGGCCCGCAGGTTCTCCGGGGAGAAGGTGTGTGAAGCCCCTCGGGAAAGGGAGGAAGCGTTAGTCGGGGAAGGGGCGAGGGCAGCCCGGCCTGTGCCAGGCTTCTCTGCCCGAAAAAGGAAGTAGCCCGGGTCATGACCCCGCCCTGCTTCCGCTTGGCCCAGCTCCAGGTCTTTTGAGACCACACCCTCCCACCGGCAAGAGGTTAGGTCCACTGTATGATATTTCTTTGTGGACAGGATCAGCTTGTGGACCCTGATAGTATAATGGTAGCAAATTCTTGGCCTAGGGAATGGTCAGAAAGACCTGGCCGGCAGAAAAACAAGACAAATCACAAGAAAACACAACAAGACCACCGCCCCGCAAACCAAAGCCAAACCAACCCTATCCTTCCGTACACCAACGATGAGAAACATAGGTCAATACTAACAAAAATATCATGAAGCTGTATCTTGAAAAGAGATATGAACAAGGTGTCCTTTCCCCAGTTCAGGTGGAGGTGAACATCAAGATTTAAATCAGAAATCAAACTGTCAAAATTTCCATAGAAAATGAGCAGGTCCAGACAAGGGTCCAAAGAAACCGAAATTGCCGACAGACAGGGAAAAGATGCTGAACCTTACTCACGACCAGAGAAATGCATACCGAGAGGGTCCCGTTCTACCTGAGAAGTTGCCGAGAGTGAAAAGATAGTGATCCGTGACATGCGCTAGGGTGCGGGACCATTGACTGGGTGGGATACGTGTCCTCGTGCATCACTTTAAGAACATGAAGCGGTACAACTTTCTGAAGGGGAAGTCGACAATACGGATTAGATACATGAAACACGTAGCCACAAAGTAGTCCCCTGTTGGAGATTTGCACGGTAACAATAGTCATCGAATTTCACCAAGATTCAGACTCAGATAAAGATACTTGGATATATTTTACATAGTATAGAAAGGGTGACCATTGCACGATTATTTCTTTTTTATCATGACCAAAGGAAAAAGATAGAAAGAAAAAGAAGAGAAGAGAAAATGAAAAGCAACATAAGGGTGAAAGCGTACAGCAACCCAAGTATCTGAACAGGGTCAAATAACAAACATTATCAACCCACTAAATAATTAATTAATTGGTTCATTCATTTCCTTACTTACTGCTTGACCGGTTTATGTACGTTTTATTCATTTAATCATTCGTTCATTTATTTATTTATTTATTTATTCATTCATTTCCCGGTAATAAATCCAACTTTAAGAGACAAAACCTGTAACAAACGAAGTATCCAAACAGGGTCCAATTACAACTATTATGAACTCACTAAATAATTAATAACTTTGTTCATTCATTTGCTTGCTTACAGATTGACCAGTTTATTTACTTTTTATCCATTCATTCATTCATTAATTCATTTATTTATTTATTTATTTATTCATTTTCAGAAAATGAAATCCAAAAATGAGAGCTAGAACATGTAGCATACCAAGTCTCCGAACAGCGTCAAATTACAAATATTATCAACGCACAAAATAATTAATTAATTTCTTCATTCATTTCCTTACTTATTGATTCACCTGTTTCATTACTCTGTAATTATTCATTCACACGTTCCTTTATTTATTTATTTATTTATTTATTTATTTATTTATTATATATATTTATTCATTTCCAGGAAATGAATCCAAAAATAAGAGCCAAAAAATGTTGCAAACCAAGTATCTGAACAGGGTCAAATTACAAACATTATCAACTCACTAATTAATTAATTAATCAATTAATTAATTAAATAATTTATTCATTCCCTTCTTTACTCACTTATTTACTTGGTTGTTTCTTAACATTTTAGTTGTTTGTATGTTGATTTATTTCCTGATTACTTATTTTGTTTGTTAGTTTGTGATTTTTGGTTTGTATCTCAAAGTCATGTGATGATGGTTGGACAAAGCTAGAGTCAGGTATGAAAACCAAATTTCCGGTTAGCACAACCAAGCAGAAAGGGTGACTTAACTCGGATAAAACTAATGCACCCTGCCCTTCGTTATCCCCTGCTCAAGATGGCAGAACTTTGAGTTTCTGGGAAAGTGAGCTGCTGGGTCTTTTTCTTTTCTTTCTTTCTTTGTCCCTTCGTGGGGATTCTCCATGTTTTCTAATGGGCACGGATTCATTTTGAGGTCTCAGGAAGGTGCAGTGTCTGTCAGTAGACAAGGAACAGCCAGGCCGGATGTTCCCTAGCCCTGCAGAGTCACGAAGCATTCTTCTGTGCTGCCACGAGAGGGCAGCAAAAGCTCAGCCAAGGCCAACCCTGGGTGGGAGCTGAACACTGCTGTTGGGAGCTCAGTGCTGTTGACATGTTCCTGACAGAAAGCAATTCGGAACGGCTTGGGTTTTCGGATGAATTGACTAATACTCACTGCAAGAATTGGTCTATAGGAGAAAACGCAAGTCGCCTGGAGACTCGCTATGCAGATCCAAGCAAGGCTGACCGACGGCCCTTTGTCTTCGCATTCAGGACTATGTGATGGAGAGAGGAATCTACACGTTTTGATGTTCTTGTGTCCCCGGTACAGGTTTTCTAAGTTGCCCTTTCAAATCAAATGTCTCTGAAGCAGTTTCTTTCCTTATAAAATAATTTATTTTTGATGCATGCTTTTCCAAAGATTGCCTCAGTTTCCAGCCGTGGGACTCATTGCAACGTGCCTGACTGATTGCGAGTGGCCAGACTGAGTCTGTTTTCACTGGCTTTCCACGATCCAGAGTGTCCAGTGCATAAAAAGTGAGACCCAGTCACGAAACTGGTCATCCCTCACGTCTCATCCCGATGAGTGATTTGCCATCGTTGCTTCGTCAATTTTTAAGGCAGAAATAGTAACAGGTCGCTTCCACGATTTCTCTGTGGAAAGACTACGTCTCCTTTGTTCCCGAAATCGCCATGATCGAAAGTCGTTTTCATTTTGACAATTATTGATCTCTCCTTCCTCCAGAAATTTCTTCTTTGGACACTATTGTCTGCCTTGAGATTTGAAATTCTTGCCGTCAATGTAGTTTCCGGTGCCTATCCTTTATTCACATTGTTTTGATTCCAACATTGACCCGTATCGATACAGACCTGCGTCATTATACATGCTGTGTTATGATTTATACAGAAACAGTATTCACAGACTTGCTATTGCTCAGCATGTCAGTGGGTTTCTAAACACCAGAATCACGGGTCTTTTCTTCGGGCCTGTTTTTTGAAGCCTATCTAGGGCCTCACCTACCCTTCTAATTTGTTGCCTTCTGGACTTGTTAGAAATTTCAGCTCCTCTTCATTTCCATTCTCCTCCTCCTCCTCCTCCTCCTCCTCCTCCTCCTCCTCCTCCTCCTCTTGATCCTCCTCCTCCTCCTCCTCCTCCTCCTATCCTGCTCCTCCTTTTTCCTCCACCTCCTCCTGCTTCTTCTTCTTTTATTTCTCCTGCTTCTCCTTCTCTTCTTTCTTTTTTTCTTCTCTTTACCGCTTTTTTTTATTATTATTCTTGAAAAGAAACAATTGAACTTCAGAAAGTGAGAAATCGCAAGAATGGTAATATGGACGGTTCATTCTTGCTGATCGGAACGCCTTTGGTTTTCTGGTTCCGGCAAGTAGCCGTTAGCTTGCATGCTACGTGTAGTTGTGAGCAGGGGAGCACAGGACTTGTCGGAATCCGTGGTCCCGGGTCCGTGTGAGGTGCTTGCAATACGTGGCAGCCGTGCCTGCGAACCAGCCCAGGTGTGAGGGGTGCTGCGGACCGGTCACTAGGCCATTAATGGCTCTGCATGGAGTCGGAAAGTGCTGGCTTCCAATTGTGCAGCTGTGGCTTATGAGTTCTGAGTCCTGAGGCCAAACGGCACCTGGGTCGATCGCGAAGTGTGCGATGAGCTCTTGGGGCTGTGGCGGAGTGTGCTGGGACCCCGTGCCAGCCTACGGGGAGGAATCGGTCAGCGGCCCCTGCTCTCATTGCGGTGATGGTGCCCCTGCACCGGGTGCCCGTTGGCCCAGGGTCCGGCCTGACTCCTGGGAACCGGGAGGCGGTGTCACAGGAGCCGAGATGTCGGAGCGCGGGGGCGACCGGGCAGGGCGACTGGGCGTCAGTGGCGAGCAGCGCCGGTGCGGACGGTGTGTCGGGGCCGTGGGCCTGCAAGGGAGGTGGCACGTAGACGCGTGCGAGGCTGTGGTGCGAGCCAAGCTGTGAGGGACGCGCCGCACCGGCTTGGCTTGGCTATGGATTCAGCGAGAGGCGCGGAGATGCGTGGAGCACGGAGCGTGCTGGGCGGGGGGCTTGTGACCTGGCCATCGGGGTCGTGTGTGATTGGATCCCGTGACGGAAATGGCCTTCTTCTGCTCTATCGCATCACCATGGAAACCAGCTTGGTGGGACCCCTTAATTCGGTCAGCCGTGAGCTGACGCCGGGCTTCTCGTTGAGGATCTGGGTCCCAGGGTACAGTGGGAGACGCCTGGAGACACTCGTGCTTGGTCCGAAGCCAGGGTGTGGCGGGCTCGTTAGGCTCAGAGCCCGAGGACGCCTTTAAAGGTCCCGCACTGCGAAGGACAGCCCGGCTGAGAGCGTCGGCCGGGCTCGAGGGCCCCAGCGTGAGGTCGTGTGGCCCGGGATCGAGGAGGTGTTTCCTGCCTTGCCCCTGTGTGCCCGACCCAGGAACGGGAGCAGGTCAGTGTGAGGAGCCCAGGGTCCCTGGCGTCCGGTGTCGGGGGCAGCCTGTTGAGGCGAGCCGGTGGGTTCCGCTTGGCGCTGGCCGTCCCGGGGAGATCGGGCCGGGGAAGGTGCCCAGAGAGGGTCGTCGCTGGTTTACCGGGCCCGGGGGTTCACCGGGGAGATGGCGTGTGAAGCCCCTCGGGAAAGGGAGGAAGCGTTATTCGGGGAAGTTGCGAGGGCCGCACGGCCTGGGCCAGGGTTCTCTCCCCGAAAGTAGGAAGTAGCTCTGGCCATGGCCCCGCACCTGCTTCCCCTTGGCCAAGCTCCAGGCCTTTTTAGGCCACACCCTCCCGCCGCCCAGTCACTAGGTCCGCTGTATGATATTTCTTTGTGGACAGGATCAGCTTGCGGACCCTGAAGGGAAAATGGGAGCAATTTCTTAGCCTAGGGAACGGTCAGAAAGACCTGCCCGACAGAAACAAACCAGACAAATCAGAACAAAACACAACAAGACCACCACCCCCCAAACCAAGGCCAAACCCACCCCATCCTACCGTACATCAACGATGAGAAACATAGGTCAAGACTCACAAAAATATAATGAAAGTGTATCTTAAAAACAGGCATGAGAAAGGTGTCATTTCCCCAGTTCAGGCAGAGGTGAACATCAAGATAGAATCAAAAATCAAACGGTCAAAATCCCCACAGAAAATGAGCAGGTCCAGACAAGGGTCCGAAGAAACCGAAATTGCCGACAGAGAAACGATGCTGAACCTTACTGACAACGAGAGAATTGCACACCGAGAGGGTCATGTTCTACCTGAGAAGTTGCCCAGAGTGAAAAGATAGTGATCCATGACATGCGCTAGGGTGCGGGACCATTGACTGGGTGAAATACGTGTCTTCGTCCATCACTGTAAGAATATGAAACAGTACAACTTTGTGAAGGGCAAGTCGACAATACTGATTAGATACATGAAACACGCAGCCACGGAGCAGTCCCCTGTTGGAGATTTGCACGGGAAAAAGAGTCATCGAATTTCAACAAGATTCAGACTCAGATAAAGATACTTGGAAATATTTCACATAGTATAGAAAGGGTGACCATTGCACGATTTTTTTCTTTTTTATCATGGTCAAAGTAAAAAGATAGAAAAAAAAAGAAGAGAAGAGGAAATGAAATGCAACATAAGAGCGAAAGGTTACAGCAATCCAAGTATTTGAACAGGGTGAAAATACAAACATTATCAACTCACTAAATAATTAATTCATTGGTTCATTCATTTCCTTACTTACTGATTGACCTGTTTATGTACTTTTTATTCATTCATCCTTTCGTTCGTTCATTTATTTATTTATTTATTCATTCATTTGTTTATTCATTTTTCGGAAATGAAATCAATAAATGAGAGTGAAAACCTGTAAGAAACCAAGTATCCGAAAAATTTCCATTTACAAATAATATCAACTCAGTAAATAATTAATTAATTTGTCCATTCATTTCCTTGTTTACTGATTGACCTCTGTATTTACATTTTATTCATTCATTCTTCCATTCGTTCATTTATTTATTTATTTATTTATTCATTTCTAGGAAATGAAATCCAAAAATGAGAGCCAAACCTGTAGCAAACCAAGTATCCGAACAGGGTCCAATTACATATATGATCAACTCAGTAAATAATTAATTAATTGGTTCATTCATTCCTTACTTACTGATTGACCTCCATATGTACTTTTTATTCATTCATTCATTCGTTAGTTTGTTTCTTTGTTTCTGTATTTCTTTATTTCTTCTTTCTTTGTTTTTCATTTATTTCTTGGAAATGAAATCAAAAAATGAGAGCGAAAACATGTAGCAAACCAAATATCCGAAAACTGTCAAATTTCAAATATTATCAAATCACTAAATAATTAATTAATTTGTTCATTCAATTTCATACTTACCGATTGACCAGCTTCTTTCCCTTTTATTCATTCCTTCATCCATGTGTTCGTTTATTTATTTATTTATTTATTTATTTATTTATTCATTTCCAGGAAATGAAATCCAAAAATGAGAGCCAAAACCTGTAGCAAACCAAGTATCGGAACAGGGTCCAATTACAAATATTATCAACTCACTAAATAAATAATTTTTGTTCATTCATTTCCTTGATTACTGATTGACCTGTTTATTTACTTTTTATGCATCCATTGATCCGTTTGTTTCTTTATTTATTTATTTATCTATTTATTCATTCATTTCTGAGAAATGAAATCCGAAAATGAGAGGCAAAATCTGTAGTATACCAAGTATCCAAACAGGGTCAAATTACAAATATTATCAACTCACTAAATAATTAATTAAATTCTTCATTCATTTCCTTACTTACTGATTAACCTTTTTCTTCACTCTCTAATTATTCATTCATACGTTCATTTATTTATTTATTTATTTATTTATTTATTTATTCATTTGCAGAAAATGAAATTCAAAAATAAGAGCCAAAACCTGTTGCAAAACAAGAATCTAAACAGGGTGAAATTACAAACATTATCAACTCACTAATTAATTAATTAATCCATTAATTAATTCATACTTTATTCACTGTCTTCCTTACTCACTTATTGACTTGGTTGTTTCTTAACATTTTACTTGTTTGTTTGTTGATTTATTTCCTGATTACTTATTTTGTTTGTTAGTTTGTTTGTGATTTCTTTTGCTTGTATCCCAAAGTCATGTGATGATGGTTGGAGAAAGCTAGAGGCAGGTGTGAAAACCAAATTCCCCGTTAACACCAACAGAGCAGAAAGGGTGACTTGACTCGGAAGGAGCTCATGCACCCTGCCCTTTTTTTATGCCCGGCTCAGGATAGCAGAACTTTGAGTTTCTGGGAAAGTGAGCTGCTGGGTCTTTTTCTTTTCTTTCTTTCTTTGTCACTTCGTGGGGATTCTCCATGTTTTCTAATGGGCGCGGATTTATTTTGAGGCCTCAGGAAGGTGCAGTGTCTGTCAGTAGACAAGGAACAGACAGGCCGGATGTTCCCTAGCCCTGCAGAGTCACGAAGCATTCTTCTGTGCTGCCACGAGAGAACAGCAATAGCTCAGCCAAGGCCTACCCTGGGTGGAAGCTGAACACTGCTGCTGGAAGCTCCGTGCTCTTGACATGTTTCTGACAGAAAGCAATTGTCACGGCTTGGGTTTTCGGATGAATTGACTAATACTCACTGCAAGAATTGGTCTATAGGAGAAAACGCAAGTCGCCTGGAGACTCGCTATGCAGATCCAAGCAAGGCTGACCGACGGGCATTTGTCTTCGCATTCAGGGCTATGTGATGGAGAGTGGAATCCAGACGTTTTGATATTCTTGTGTCTCAGGTACAGGTTTTCTAAGTTGCCCTTTCAAATCAAATGTCTCTGAAGCAGTTTCTTCCTTTAAAAAATAATTTTTTTAATGCATGTTTTTTGAAAGTTTGCCTCGGTTTTCAGCCGTGGGACGCATTGCAACGTGCCTGACTGATTGCCAGTGGCTACACTGAGGCTGTTTTCACTGGCTTTCCACGATCCAAAGTGTCCAGTGCATAAAAAGTGAGACACAGTCACAAAACTGGTCATTCCTCACGTCTCATCCCGGTGAGTGTTTTGCCATCGTTGCTTCGTCAATATTCAAGCCAGAAATTGTGAAAGTCGCTTCCACGATTCCTCTGTGGAATAACTATGTCTCCTTTAATACCAAAATCGCCATCATCGAAAGTGGTTTTCATTTTTACAGTCATTTATTTGTTTGTCCTCCAGAAATTTCTTCTCTAGACACTATTGTCTGCCTTGAGATTTGAAATTCTCCCCGTCAAGGTTTTTTCGTTTCCTATTTTTTATTCGCATTGTTTTGACTCCAAAATTGACCCATATCGATGCAGACCTGCGTCAGTTTACATGCTTTGTTATGATTTATATACAAAAAGTATTCACAGACTTGCTATTGCTCAGCATTTCAGTGGGTTTCTAAACACCGAGAATCACGGGTCTTTTGTTCGGGCCTGTCCCCTGAAGCCTATCTAGGGCCTCAGCTACCCTTCTCATTTGTTGCCTTCTGGACTTTTTAGAAATTTCAGCTCCTCTTCATTTCCATTCTCCTCCTCCTCCTCCTCCTCTTCCTGCTCCTCCTTTTATCTCCTCTTCCTCCTCCTCCTCCTTCTTCCTGCTCCTGCTTCTCCTGCTTATCCTTCTTTCTTTTTTTCCTTCTCTTTCCCCCTTCTTTCTTCTTGTTTTTGAAAACAAACAATTGAACTTCACAAAATGAGAAATCGCAAGAATGGTAATATGGACGGTTCTTTCTTGCTGATCAGAACGCGTTTGGTTCTCTGGTTCCGGCAAGTAGCAGTTAGCTTGCATGCTACGTGTAGTTGTGAGCAGGGAAGTACAGGACTTGTCGGAATCCCTGGTGTCGGATCCTTGGAAGGTGCTTGCAACACGTGGCAGCCGTGCCTGCCAACCGGCCCAGGTGTGAGCGGTGCTGTTGACCGGTCACTCGGCCAAGAATGGCTCCACATGGAGTCGGAAAGTGCTGGCTTTCAATTGTTCCGCTGTGACTTATGAGATCTGAGTCCAGTGGCCAAATGTCACCTGGGCTGCTAGTGAAGTGTGCGATGATCTCTTAGGGCTGTGGCGGAGTGTGCTGGGACCCCGTGTCAGCCGACGGGGAGGAATTGGTCAGCGGCCCCTGCTGTCATTGCAGTGATGGGGCCCCTGCATCACGTGCTTGTTGGCCCAGGGTCCGGCTTGACTCCTGAAAGCGGGGAGGCGGTATTGCAGGAGCCGAGATGTCGGAGCACGGGGGCAACAGTGCAGGGCGACGGGGCGTCAGTAGCGAGCAGCGCCGGTGCGGACGGCGTGTCGGAGTCGTTGGCCTGCAAGGAAGGTGGCACCTAGACGCGTGCGAGGCCGGGGAGCGAGCCAAGCTGTGAGGGACGCGCCGCGCAGGCTTGGCTTGCCTGTGGATTCAGCGAGAGGCGCGAGGATGCGTGGAGCACGGAGCGCGCGGGGCGGGTGGCGTGTGACGTGGCTGTCGGGGTCGTGTGTGATTGGATCCCGTTCCGGAAAATGACCTCCTGGTGCTCTATGCGCGACACATTGGAGACCAGCTTGTTGGGACCCCTTTATTCAGTCAGCCGTGAACTGACGCCGGGCTTCTCGCTGAGGATCTGGGTCGCAACGGACAGTGGGAGACGCCTGAGACACTCGGGCTCGGTCGGAAGCCAGGGTGCGGCTCGCTAGTGAGGCTCAGAGGACACGGACACCTTTAAACGTCCCGCGCCGTGAGGGACAGCCCGGCTGAGAGCGTCGGCCGGGCCCGAGGGTCCCCAACGTGAGGTCGAAAGTTCCGGGATCGAGGAGTCGTTTTTTGCCAAGCCCCCGTGTGCCCGTCCCAGGAAATGGTACAGGTGAGCGTGAGGACCACACGGTCCTTGGCATCCGGTGTCGGAGGCAGCCAGTTGAGGCGAGCCCGTGGGTTCAGTTTGGCTCTTGCCGTCCCGAAGGAATCTGGCAGTGGAAGGTTTCCAGAGAGGGTCCCACTACTTTGCCGGGCCTACGGGGCCCCTGGGATAGGGTTTGTCAAGCCACTCGGGAAAGCGGGAACCAGTAGTCTGGGACAGGGTGAAGGCAACCTGGCGTGTGAATGTCTTTTCTGACTGGAAGCAGCTGTGGCCATGGTCCCACCCCTTCTTCTACTTGTCCCACTCCAGGCCTCTTTAGGCTACACCTTTCTGCTGCCTATACATTTGGTCGGCTGTGTGATATTTCTTTTTGGAAATGATCAGCCTCCAGACAATGAAGGGAAAATGTTAGCTATTTTGTGGCCTAGGTTATCGTTACAATTAGTTGCACAGAAAAAGAAATGAGAACAAATTTTAATGAAATAAAAGTATTGCCACCCAAAGGAATCGAAGCAAACCCAAAAGATTGGAAACATATGTATAGAATCATGAAATTACTATTAAGATGTATATTGATAACTACATGCGAAAGGTCTCCTTTAACCAAATTTGGCAGAGCTCATCATCAAAACTTGAAAATAAAATGTTTAAGATTTCGGTAGTACTTTTGGATTTCAATAAAATCGTAGAAAGAAACAATTTACTAACCAACAGGAAGATGTTGGACCTTACTGAAAATCAAGGAAAACAAACTCAGACATTCCCTACCACTTCCTACACTCCATGTTGCTCAGAGTAAAAACAAACTGAGATCTGACACCTACTATTGTGTAGGGTTGCATACGGATGGGGAATGTGTCTTCATACTTTGTTTTAAAAACGTGAAGTGGTACTTCTTTGAAAAAACAGGTGGACAATATTTATTGGATATAGAAATTATAGAGCCCTGATGGAGTGCCCTGTGAGGTATTTCCCCAGCAGAAATATTTATCTAATTTCACTTGGCTAGAGAGATATACAGATATATAGATATATTACATGGTAAAAAAGGTGTTCATTAAAATATTTTTATTAAAGCTGAAGAAATAACAAAAATATAAGTAGAAAGAGATAACAAAGAAGGAAATGAAATAAAACATGAGAGCCAAAACTTGAAGCTTCCCACCTATCTAAACATGGTCATATTAGTAATGTTTTATTTCTTTGTTTGTTTATGAAAAGAAACTTCGTGCTAGTTCAAGTAAGCTAGCTTCAAACATGAAAACCAATTTCAAGGTTAGCACCCCAAAATACAATTGTTGATTTTAGTCAGAAGTATCCCATGCACCCTGCCCTTTCTACATCCCTGCTC